>CM017797.1:27640852-27711353 GCA_008086715.1 Sitobion miscanthi
GAAACCTGATTCGCCTTCCCTGCTTAATGTATAGGTCGCGTGCAGCCGGGGACCGATTGACATCGCGGAGATCGCCGCTGTCGTGTTGCTAATACCATAACAGGCTTGATATATGCGCCTGAAACGTTTTGAATTTATAACTTAATTTTGTGTTTTCGGTGACAGTAATGAACGCTGTTCGCGATTCGACGTAGTCAGATTGCCTACATGACTAGCTACTTGCATACGAGCGAATTAAACTCCCACTGCATCCGATCCGCCACAAGCAGATTGTCCGTTCGGAATCGATTTTCACCCCAGATGACTGATAGCTAGACGCTCAAACTCAGAATCCGAATTTCCGATTTCAACACACACTTGACATCCGGACATACACGCCCGGGGCGTGGGCTGCGATTCGACGTAGTCGGATTGCCTACATGACTAGCTACTTGCATACGAGCGAATGACACTCCCACTGCATCCGATCAGCCGCGAGCGGATTGTCCGCTCGAGAATCGACTTTCACCCCAGATGACTGATAGCTAGACACTCAACCTCAGAATCTGAATTTCCGATTTCAACACACACTTGACATCCGGACATACACGCCAGGGGCGTGGTCTGCGATTCGACGTAGTCGGATTGCCTACATGACTAGCTACTTGCATACGAGCGAATGACACTCCCACTGCATCCGATCCGCCACAAGCAGGTTGTCCGTTCAAAACGACTTTCACCCCAGATGACTGATAGCTAGACACTCAAACTCAGAATCCGAATTTCCATTTTTTCAACACACACTCGAGATCCGGACATACACGCCCGGGGCGTGGTCTGCGATTCGACGTAGTCGGATTGCCTACATGACTAGCTACTTGCATACGAGCGAATGACACTCCCACTGCATCCGATCCGCCACAAGCAGGTTGTCCGTTCGGAAACGATTTTCACCCCAGATGACTGATAGCTAGACACTCAAACTCAGAATCCGAATTTCCATTTTTTCAACACACACTCGAGATCCGGACATACACGCCCGGGGCGTGGTCTGCGATTCGACGTAGTCGGATTGCCTACATGACTAGCTACTTGCATACGAGCGAATGACACTCCCACTGCATCCGATCCGCCACAAGCAGATTGTCCGTTCGGAAACGATTTTCACCCCAGATGACTGATAGCTAGACACTCAAAATCAGAATCCGAATTTCCATTTTTTCAACACACACTCGAGATCCGGACATACACGCCCGGGGCGTGGTATGCGATTCGACGTAGTCGGATTGCCTACATGACTAGCTACTTGCATACGAGCGAATGACACTCCCACTGCATCCGATCCGCCACAAGCAGATTGTCCGTTCGGGAAACGACTTTCACCCCTGATGACTGATAGCTAGACACTCAATCTCAGAATCTGAATTTCCGATTTACGACACACACACTCGAGTCGCCTACCTGGCTGGCTTTGTCGTACGATCGACTTGAATCGCCGGCCGTGACTTACGACTAGACACTCTCGCAGGTTCAAAAATTACCGCCAAACCATTGCTGCCAACACTACAAAACAAAATACCGACGACCCCACGTTCCGGATCAAAAAACCCAGCACACAGTGACAAACACTCGGATCGCCGACACAGTCTTTCCGCCGCAGGCGGGATGACAAACACCCGGAATCGCCAACACAGTCTTTCCGCCGCAGGCGGGATGACAAACACCCGGAATCGCCAACACAGTCTTCCCGCGCGCGGCGGGATGACAAACACCCGGAATCGCCAACACAGTCTTCCCGCCGCAGGCGGGATGACAAACACCCGGAATCGCCAACACAGTCTTCCCGCCGCAGGCGGGATGACAAACACCCGGAATCGCCAACACAGTCTTCCCGCCGCAGGCGGAATGACAAACACCCGGAATCGCCAACACAGTCTTTCCGCCGCAGGCGGGATGACAAACACCCGGAATCGCCAACACAGTCTTCCCGCCGCAGGCGGGATGACAAAACACCCGCATCTAGTCCTTATACTATAAAACGTGAACCCGAGGGCGCAGCCCGTGGCCAAATCTCGAACCCTGTATAAGGAAACGACCAATGAAAAAATTAGATTTTTTTTCCGGCCCGTCGCCGCGTTATCAACGCTCCTTATCACTCTTCGCGATTTTTTTCACGTTTTTCAAATTTTTCAAACGTTTTCGAGTTTTACCCCTCCGCGGAGCTCCGGGGGGCCCCGTTCGGACCTTATTCGCGTTCCTCGCTAAAATTATAAGCCGCGCGCGGCGGTATTTTTTTCCCGGCGAGCCCGCGGGAGCGGAAAAGACGTGCACACCGACCGCCGCCGTCGCGCGCGTTTTTCGCCGTTTTTTTTCGAAAATTCGAGTTTTAGCCGTCTTCGACGCGTCTCCGGGCCCCGTTCTCCCGTTATTCGCGTTCCCCGGTAGATTTGTGGTTTGCGCGCGGCCCCGCTTCGTAACGTTTTTCGAAAATTTTCGCCGCGGGTCGCCTAAAACCCCCCTTCGAGACGCCCGACCTCCGGGACGAAGTCGTATTCGCGTTTCCCGCTAAATTTATAGGCAGCCGGTGACCGCACTTCCTACGGGACGAGCCTTGGGGCCGCGGGACGACGAAAAGAGTCGATTGACGATATCGCCGTCGTCGAGCGGGTATTACTATATACATGCATAAATACGTGCGTCGGGAGGTTCTATTTTTTTACGCGGATTTCGCGGTTTACACGTCCGAGGGCGGCGGAGCAGGTCGTCCGCTCGCCGACGCGGTTGGATCGCCCGCTCTAAAGCCCCGAGCGGACGTCGAAATCGCTTTCGGAATTCGCCAGGACGGGGGTTCGATGCCGGCGGCTGGAATTGTTGATAATTTGCGGCGGCCGTGATTGAACAGATTTTTTTTTTCGCATTTTTTTTTTCGTCATTTACATTATCAACGATCCTTATCTCTTTACGCGGTTTTTTTTCAAATTTTTCGAATATTTTCGAGTTTTACTCCCCTCGGTAGCTCTGTGTGGTCCCGTTCGGACCTTATTCGCGTTCTGCGTCAAAATTAGAGGCCTCGCGCGGACGTACTATTTTCCCCGCGAGCCCGCTTTTTGCCGTTTTTTTCGAAAATTCGAGTTTTAGAAGCGTCTCGGGGCCCCGTTCACCCGTTATTCGCGTTCCCCGCTAAATTTATAGGTCGCGTGTGGCCGCGCTTCCTACGGGACGAGCCTTTGGGCCGCGGGACGACGACGAGAGTCGAGTGGGTATTACTATATACAGGCGTAAATACGTGCGTCGGAATTTTCGATTTTTTTCGTAAATATCGCGTATTCGACGTCTGGGGGTGGCGGAGTCGGTCGTCCGCTTGCCGACGCGTTGGGATCGCCCGCTCCAAAACCCCTGAGCGGACGTCGAAACCGCGTTCGGGATTCGGCTATACGGCTTAACAGTAATAGATTTGACTCAGATTTTCAACTCGGTAGTAGGTAGGTGTAGGCGTCGGTACGAATGACTCGGGGCCGCGGGTTCGATGCCGGCCTACCGGAATTGCGATAATTTGCGGCGGCCGTGATAGATTTGATTTCTTTTTTTCGAGTTTTTTTTTTTCGTTATTTACATTTCACTATCACTATCACCGTCGTATCATATTTAACGAAAATGTTGCGGTTTTTTGTAAATATTCGAGTTTTACCCCCTTTTCAAGCCGCCTACGGTACTCCTTGGCTCGCGGCGGAGATTGGAGAGCGGACACTGTCGTTATTACTATATACAGGCATGAATGTGTTACCTATTTTATTATTATTATATTATATAATGATATTACATTATATTATTATATCAACCCTACCTTGATGTCTCAGCTCGGGTCGACGACGAGCGTAATAAAAATATTTTTTGACCGTGTGAGTGAGTTAATAGATCGAATACCTACTCGGTCACGCCGTGGGTTGCATATATTGGTATTTATATATTTGATTTGGCATACATATACACGATATAGCCACGGAATGCATATTATAATAATACAAATGTATACATTAAGTGTTGATACGGTGGTTAGGTTGCAACTATATAATAATATCCCAGCTCGGGTCGACGACGGATGTCACATAAACGTTCGAATATTTCAACTTATTATATTATTATTATTAATTTTTGATGCAACGCATCTATATTCTTTAACATGGGGGCTGCATTATGTGGAATATACCTACGATTATTTCGAACATATTACAATATTACAATATTTACCGACGTCTCTTCGATATCAACGATACGCGCAATGCCACAGTATGACCATTAGTATAGTTCATACCGATTGGTCAGTGGCGTGGCGGAGTGCGGGGGACAACTTTGGCGACGTGAAACGCGCCCGCGCTGTCTAACGTCATCGTGTGTCGAACGCTCGTGAGACACACAACCCGAGCCCACAGAAAAACAAATATTGATTTTAAAAAAAGATTTCATTGTATTCTGCGTTGGGCGCTTTTCAAACCGGTGAGTACAAGTTTATAATAATACATATATATAATAATAATTAATAGCATAACGTTTGTATAGCTCGCGTATCTACCTACTGGTTTATTCATGACATTGTACGTACGCGAGCTGGTGTACGATGCGTTTCCACCTTTGCGCGTTTCGTATCCACTGTTAATACGACATTTTGTATTTCCGCTTGCCGTGTTCATATCCGTGGACATAGACTTAAACGCCGGCCTACGTGCACAAAAAGCTTTAAACGACGCTCTTTGCAGTTCCCAATTACAAGACTGCATATTGTGCGCGCGGACGTCACCCCACAGCATGTTACTTTTGTTTAGTTCATACTCGATACCGTATGTACACGTAATAATATAATTATGCCTACCGTGTACGAATAATATTTACTGCATTTCTAAAAATAAACACGATACCGGGTTTTTAACTGATAACATGGTTACTGATAATATAATTACATTAGGTGAACACGGAGTTTTGCATATATTTATTATTTTACAGTATATATAATAATATAAATATTATATTAAATGATCAAAATTTTATTACTTATTATGTATCTTTTTAGGCAAATAAAAAACAATGGTCAAACATTGTATGATTTGTGGCAACGTCGAAGACGTAGAAGGCGTTTCAGTGCATTGGTATTTATATAATTACGTTCCTATAAAATAACATAACATAATGCGATGGTTGTATTAGTTTTCCAGCGAATGCCGATCGGAGGCGTCAATGGGCGATGTTCGCATTAGGTTAACATTATACTCTCAATATATTATATTATATTTTTATATTGCTTATTGAGACATTTACTATGGGTATTTACAACCAATAAACAAAATACTTAAACTTTTTCTTACAAAGTTCTTGATATTACTACTTCTAATACTACTACTACTACTACTACTACTACTACTTACTACTGACCTAGGTCTACTCTCCTTTTTTTGTAAGTTGTGTATTAGATAGGTATTTTATCATCTCACATCCAAGTAGTGTCTGACCTACGGTTAAAATTTGTTACATGCTTAATTATTCACTGTGTTCTAAGATACAATATATATACATTGCTTCTGTACACAACTTATACTTTACTACTATAATATTATACTATACTAGGTCGATACAACATTCTTGAAAGTTAAAACTTTCATTCAACTTATTATATTATAATTGTATAGAAAGTAAATTGTAGAGTAACTTGAACGACATTCAATTGTGTTACCGCTGTTTCAGATTTCAATTGCATATCAAACACCGGCTGAAGCTCATACATTGATACATTGATTAACTTATAACTTTACTAATATATATCAACTTTTACTATGGGTATATTTACCTAGGTAGACAGAACACTTAATTTTCTTAATATTTCTACTACACAAAGTAGGTATTACTAGAATCTTTACTAACCTCTCCTTTTTTGTGTACTACAGGATAAGTATTTTATAATTTCACATATTGTCTTACCGTTAGCAATTTATACAACTAACTTTGTTTGTACTACAGTGTAACATATTTACTACTGATGTGTGTTATTTTATTTTTATTTTTTAAATATAAACGGACGTAAGTCCTTAACAATATTATGCGCTTATACATGGTTATACAATAGAAATAATAAATTACAAATAATAAATTTCAATCTAAAATAAATTGTTCAATTATAAGTTACAAATATAAACAAGTCAACGAAAGAGGTAAATAACAACAAAGAAAGATAAAGGGCGAGAACATACTAAACAAAATCAAAGGTAATGGAATTACCCGCAGCCATAAGGATATTAGAAGGACAGTTTTTCATATAATTAGTTTTATATGGGACGGGATAGAATAAATCACTGCATCTTGTCTTATGGTGATTTACTTTAAAACGGATGAGGGAAAGGAGCTCTTCACAATCGATATTCCCTAGGAGTAAATTGTGTAAAAATTTGGATAATAATAAAGTGCGTCTAGTTTTGAGCGGAAGGAGATTTATGAATGATAAAACTGTATCATAGGAGCCATGAGGTGGTCTATAAATTTTAAAGTTGAAGGAAATGAAACGGAGAAAGTTATTTTGAACTGATTCGATCGCATCAATCTGTTTAGAAGTGTTATTAGTCCAAATTAATGGGCAGTATTCTAGGTTAGAGCGAACAAGGGCACAGAATAAAACTTTTAGAGATAGTGGATCTCTGAATGATCCACAAGTTCGTTTAATAAAACCTAGGTTACGCATTGCCTTATTTTTATCATTTCAGTATGGGCTGAGAAATTTAGTTTAGAGTCGAAAGTGATGCCTAGGTCTTTAAAGTTTGTTAATAATTCAATATAAGAATTGGAAATAGAATAGTTATAATTAACGATATTTTTGCTTAGGCTAAATCGCATAAATTTGCATTTGTCAATATTTAATAACAGGCGATTAGTTGAGCACCAGGACTGAACGTTATTAATATCGTTTTGTAAGTCAACCGCGTCACCTTGATTGTTAATTATTTTTACTAGTTTAAGGTCATCAGCAAAAAGAAAAACACGAGATTTTTTTATAACATTCGGAATGTCGTTAGTAAAAATATTAAAAAGTAATGTAGAGAGATGATCGCCTTGCGGGACCCCTGATGGAACACTAAATTGATCCGATTCAAAATTTAAATATTTAACAACAATGTTACGGTTTGAGATAAAAGAGCGAAACCATGAAAGTAGAGGGTCAGAGAACCCAAACAGTTTTAATTTCATAAATAATATATCATGATTTATGCTGTCAAATGCTTTAGACATATCAGTGTATATTATATCGGTTTGCGATTGGGCTTCGAAAGAGTCAAGTATTATTTGTTTAGTGATGGCTAGATTACAAATAGCTGATTGCTTAGGCCTAAAACCATATTGATGATGAGTAAGAAATGAGGAGCAATAATTGTAATTTTAGTAAAAATTAGTTTTGAAAAAAGTTTAGGGATTACTGATATTTTTGATATTGGCCGATAGTTGGAGACATTTGTGGGGTCACCTTTTTTAAAAACAGGGTAAACAAAAGAGTTTTTCCATAAGTCGGGGAATTTTCCGTTTTGGAGCGATAAGTTAAAAATATAGGTTAAAGCTGGAGTAAGTATAAATCTACAATTGTAGAGGAAAAAGGCTGGAATGTTATCAGGGCCGACGTTAAAATTGATAGGGAGAGTGGTAAGTTCATTTAAGACATCGACCTCCGTAAGCAATAAAGACGAAAAGGAAAATGAATGATTACTACTTAAAGAATTATTTAAACAGGGAACATAAGTGATTGATTTGTCTGGCTGAGGGTAATTTTTAAAGAAAAATTTAGCAAATAGGTTAACAATATCATGTCCATTATCAGCTGACATTGTGTCGAGCGTAACGAAATTTGGTATAAAATTATTATTTCTACGATTATTAACGTATTTCCAGAAAGACTTTGGGTTTAATTTGAGAGATAGTTGAACTTTATTTAAATGGTTTTTATATTCGAGTTTAGCAGTTCTCTTACAGTTAGCTCTCAAGCGGGAAAAATTATTATAATCTGACGGATCATTAAATTGTTTATACAATGAATGTGCAACTTTTTTCTGTGTTACCATTTTTTTTAACTCTGCAGAGTACCAAGAAGGAAAGCGGTTTGACGAAACACGCTTTTTCGGTACAAAGGTAATAATTGCTTTGTTTAAACAATCATAGAGGTGGTTAATTAATTCATCAAGACTAAAATTAGTAAAAGTATTATAAGATAAATTATCAGCTAAGAATTTAACAATATCAATATAATTACAACACTTAAAATCATAAAAAAAATCTGTTTGCTTTAGTAGATTAAATTGATTATAATCAATAGTAACATTAAGGGCCGGGTGATGCTTATCTAATGGTAATAGTGGGTCAGGATCATTAGAGACATTAAGGTGAACATTTGACAAGACAAGATCCAAAATTACATTATTTTCATTAGGAACATGGTTAAACTGGTTAAAGTTAAGATAAGATAGCATATTCACAAAATAAGAATCTATTTGAGAAGTGGAATTAATTGGAAGCGATAAATGAGTCCAGTGTATTGATGGTAAATTAAAATCCCCTAATATTATAAATTTTGCTGATGGATAGGCTAAGTATAAATCATTCAAAACAGAAAAAACATTTTCGTACGTTATTAATGGGGAACAAGGAGGTATATAGATGCAGCCAATAATAAAAATTGTATCATCCATATGTAAATGTACAAAAACTGCTTCAACGTTATTGATAGGGGCATTTAAAACTTTACACTTAATTGTATTTTTTACTGCAATTAAGACGCCCCCACCATAAGAGCGATTACTGGTTTGTGGTGATCTATCACAACGGAAAATAATAAAATTAACAAAGTGCAATTCAGAGTTACAAATAACAGGTGAAAGCCATGTTTCAGTGAACGCGATTAAATCAAAGAGAGAGGTATTCAGTGATGGAATTAAAGTGCTAATTTTAGAGACCATGCTCCTAACATTTTGATAGTAGAGTAGTAGGCTTGAGTTGGTGACTAGTTTTTTTGAACCGCAGTGGAAACGATAGTTGGTAGACCCTTATAGTATTTTATTGTTAGATTTGGCTCACCTTTTGATGTTCGTAAACTTAACTGGTTACGTAGATCACGAAGAAATTCGCGCTGATAGGGTGTCTTATCACTCGTAAGTCTAATATCTTTAAAATTTTGATCAGATTTCAGGTTGCGTGACAACCCGAGAATTTTAAATACTTCAGAGGCCGCTTGCAACTCAATTTTCAGTGGACGAGACTTATTATTAGGTTTGCCTAGACGACTCACTTTTATTGGTTTTATATCTGTTCCGAGTTTATCAAAAATACGAGTAATTGAATCGGTATCAGAGATAATATTATGGCTAGATTGTTCATGCACATTAAAAACGATAATATTTTTAGAACGATTTTGACGGTCGATAAACTCAGCGAACATGTTCTAATTATCGTTGGACTTCGGAGTAGCTGATTCCAACAGGTCGACACGATTTTTGATAGCAGCCAAATCATTACGAAGCACACTATTTTCATTTTTAATACTTAATAATTGAGAGAAAACTTCTTGGAATTTTTTGTCGAAAGAATCAAGTTTTTCATTTTGAACATTGATCAGATCAATAAGTTTGGTTTGTTCCACGCGTAAGTTATCGAGATGACTGATAATTAATTTTAGGTCTGGTTCAGTAGAGGAGAGTGAAGAAAGAGGTTGAGTAGAGTTCCCAGCGACAGAAATAGTATTTTTAAATTTTTTAGCACAGGTAGCACAAGACCATGATTTATTCAAGCTATTTAAATAGTCAATATCATCTTGTTTCAACGAAACATAAATAAGGTGGTATAGTTTAGAGCAGGAAGAACACGTCGTTTTGACCACGTTTAATACTCACGGCACAAGCATCGCATAAACCCATGTTAAATAGTTGATTGTTGATAGTTGATAATATATGAAGGTAATAACTAGTAAATAAATATAGAAACGCAGAGCGCAGATAAACGCAGATAACGCACGTGCGTACGCTGTGGTGGTTGACGACGAATTTGATACATAGTATTGATAGATATAGGAGTATTTGATTTTATCACTTTGAATACTCTTTAAAAAATAATTTTAATCACACCTTGAGTACCTACACTTACTGTTATAGAGTGCAATACATTTTTAAAATGTATTTCATTGTTGTTATTCTTACGGTATAATACATAAGCACATTAAACCCAATCAACACAAGAATATACTAAATATGGATGATTACACAACCATTAAAAGTTCAACTCACTGTATTTTAACTTTTATTATGGGTACATACAACCAATGAACAAAATACTTAAACATTTTCTTACTACTACTACTGACGACTCAGGTCCACTCCTTAATTTGTAAGTTGTGTACTGGATAGGCAATTTATCATTTCATATGTGGTACTCTTAGACATGTTTATGGTATTTCAATATCTATATAATTTCGTATAAATGCCCTTATATGAGTACCTACACTTACTGTTATAGAGTGCAATACATTTTTAAAATGTAAGTCATTGACCATTGTAATACCTAACCAACACAAGATTATATTAAATGTGTGTGAACAACACAGTCATTAAAAGTTTTTCTTTTATTGTTTTAAGTTAAAATTATGTGTTAAACTACATTCATTTTTACTACTACTACTTACTACTGACCTAGGTAGGATAAGTTTTTTATCATTTCACATTTAGTACTCTTGGAAATGTTTATATTATTTTAATACTTAATTCAATAGATTTTATTGGTGCTAGGTTGGACAGAGCTTAGATTTAGGTTTTTGAAAAATTATTTGAAAAAATAATTTTAATCATACCTTGAGTGCCTACACTTACTGTTATACAGAGCAATACGTTTTTACAATGGTTCAAATTTATTGTCATTGTTTTTTGATTTGTACTTGATTTTAAAGTTTAATGTATTTATTTAACAATTACAAAAGACAGTATACACATTTTCTAATCTCAACAATACACCTGCTTACTACAATGACAATTTTTAGATTATACTACGACAGGTTATTATTGTAAAAGATTGTATTAATGTTATGTTAAGCAGGGCTTACATATAGGTGTAGTTAACTTGATCAAATTGAACACATATTTAGCTAAACATTATTTTGTAACTCTTTAAAACCGCAATTATTTGTATAACAGAAAACTTTTTGCATATGGGTACCTACACTTACTATTATAGAGTGCAATAATTATTTTTTTGTAATAAATTATCAATACCCTTATAAAATTAAATTAGAGTTAGACTTTAAACATAGATTTTAAATGTTAAACTTATGTATTATGGCCGTTACACACGAGCGATATTTCATCGTACGATTTGTTTATCGTACGGAAATATTATCGTACGATACTATGTAATTTTTGCATTTGTAATTCTATAGTTGCACGAGACACACGTCTGCACTATACAGTGTTGTGATACATTTAATTTTTAATTTATTAATAATTTAATATATCTCTAAATACTGTAATGGATAACATTGTAACTCTTTATATGGGTTATAATTTACTATTAAAAAAAAAAAAAAAATAAACAGCAAATTCGAAAATTTTGGGTTCATCCCTTATTAAGTACTCGTCTATCAGAAGGCGCATTTACAATAAATTTTTACGGTCTCAGGAGAGATCCAAGAAAATTTTTTAATTATTACCGTATGAAAGTTTCTGCATATGATGAACTACTTACAACATTCGTTGGACAAAAACTGACAAAAATGGATACAAATATGTGAAAATCTATCACTCCCGCTGAAAAATTAGCAGTCACTTTGAGGTAAATATAATATTTTTAATCTTTTTTTAGCAACAAATTTTATCATTTTATTAACAAATGAAAACAAGTAAAAATAAAGTTAAACAAAATTTTTAATCTTTGTAAAAATGGATATAACTAAACTAAAAAACATAACTTTTAAGTAAACAAAAACAACATTTTAACTTTTTTCAATTCAATATTTCATGAACTTTTCCTTAAATTAAGTCGATATGTGGATGCTGGAATTAATAGCTATATAAGAAACTCGTTTATGAAGGAAGACTGTGACTCGGAACGTGAACGAGGCTGCGAATCTTCAGGAGATTCGATGTTTGTGTAGTTTGATGACGAAGGGGAAACAACACTCGAATGTTGTGTAGATATAGGTTGTATGGCACTAAAATATTTTGATGTATCATTCTGATTGGACACAATTGGTTGATGACTAGTTGCATAATTTTGATGAGTTGAGCGGATTGGATAGTTAGGTGACCCCTGTGCAGATGTGTTGTGTTGAAAATTTATATGTTGTAATACAGTTTGATGTTGAATACTTGAACTATGTGAAGCTACAAATTGATTGTTATTTGGGTACATTCTATACGAAGGGTTTGCTTGGTATAAATATTGTGGATGATGCGTGGGAAGTACTGACGCTGTGTGTTGTAGCTGGAGTGTTTCTGATGAAATTTGATTTTGTTTTATTGTTTGTGCAATTCTAAGTACTTCTGTTCTGAATATAAGTGTTTCGTCGTCATTAAATTTTCGTATAATGGGTAACAAAGAATGAAAAAAATGTTGATGTTCATCTGGTTTTTAATCAAAAATTTCTTTTTGAGTTTGTGCATCTAAATATTGCATAAATTTCTTTTCAAGATTTGTTTCTTTTTGTTTGTTTTATTTGATTGGATATTTTGTGACGTAGAACGTGGTTCAGCTTCAATTTCTGAAGGTTGAATTTCAGCTTCCTGCACATCAACTTCGGTGTTATCTAAATGAATAGAACTTGAAGTTTTTCTCGGAGTAATTGTGTTTATCAGGAATCTCGTTTGTTCATGGTATAAATATTGTTTTTTATATTTTTTTTTGCGCCGTCTCCTGATTTGGGCTTATCCTCTTTTAAGCTTCTAGTGAACGCATCTCTAAGATTTCTCCATTTCTTTTCTATGCTTTTTCCTATAATTAATTAATAATTTGAATATCGAATCTCAAATTACATATAATAATAAACTATTTAATATATACGACGATATAATATAATGCATTTTACTGTAACAGTGGTGGTGTTTAAAATGTAGCTACTGATACATATTATATTATATTATTTAAATAATCTAAAAAATGTCAGAGTTCAAAAATTATATAAAAACATATAAAATTGCACTATCTATACTTTACCAGTAACAAATATATTATGTTTTATACATTTTAAAATGAAGACAACTTATTATTTAATATTTCAGATACCTTGGGTCTGGGTGTACATTCACAGATTTGCATTATTCCTACAAATTAGGAACATCAACAATTGCTCAGATTATTCGGGAAGTTTGTATTGTAATATGGGATGAACTAGTTAAAGTTTACATGCCTTCTTTTACAGATCAATATTGGCAAAATATTTCTACTGGTTTTGAACAACGAGCGAATTTCCCTAATTGCTTAGGAGCGGTGGACGGAAAACACATTCGTATAATTAAACCCACTGGAACTGGTAGTCAGCATTATAACTATAAACATTATTTCTCAATTGTTTTATTAGCAGTTGTGGATTCAGACTATAGGTTTATATATGTTGATGTGGGATCATTTAGGAAGGACTCCGACTCCACTATTTTCAAAAATTCATCGTTCGGAACTTTATTGGCCAATGAATCACTACATATTCCCAGACCATCTCAATTACCGAATACGAATGAAAGTGTTCCATATGTATTTGTTGGCAATGAAGCTTTTGGTCTATCAAAAAATGTACTACGACCCTACGCAGGAAGAAATTTATCGGAAAAAAAAATGTTTATTGAAATCTGGATAAAATAAAACACATATTTTTTCCCAAGCCGCTCTTTTTAAATTTCTATCTGAATAATGATCCAGGCTTTTATCCCAAAGAAGGGCTCTTGATTGGACTTCACTTATAAGTACATCTATATCTATATTTAAATTATCGTCTGAAAATTCACAAATTTTCGGCGATGGCGTATTCGCTCCGCCAGAGCGGTTGCATTTATCGGAGGATGACATGGTACTGAGTTTGTTTTTTTGGTTTATCGAACGATAATGATCGTTCGTGTGTTTTAATCAATTATTTCTGTACATTTCGATTGAGATATTTTAGTCGTACGATATTTTTATCGTCTGGAATATTAAAGTGCATCCGACAGTTTTCTAGGCGACGTACGATTATCTTATCGTACGACATTTTATCGTGATCGTGTGAATTGCTCTATTTATAAACATGTAAATTCAAATATCGTGCGATAATATTTTCGTAATATTAATCGTGCGATGATATATCGTTCGTGTGTAACGGCCCTTAAGCTTAAAGATATTCAAGTATGATTGCCTTAGTGCCGGTACACACGACCGATATTTCATCGTACGATATATTTATCGTATTAAAATATTATCGTACGATAAGGTGTAGGTTAAGTACACACGACCGACATTTTATCGTACGGTCTATATCGTATATTAATATATTAAACATTATAATATCATCAAAATTACGTATTCAGTATGAACTGTGCAGTGTTATTTGAGTGTTGTGTATTATATACAGTTCTCACTTTAAGTGCATTTTAACAATTAATTCCTAGTTTATTATCCAAAAAAAAAACAATGAATGATATTATAATTTTATATGGGTTATAAAATATTACTAAGAAAAAAATCGAAAAAAATGGGTCCATCCATTATTATCCACTCGTTTATCCGAAGGTGCGTTTTCAATTAATTTTGAAGGTCTTAGAAAAGATCCGATAAAATTTTTTAATTATTTTCGTATGTCAGTATCTGCTTTTGATGAGTTACTTACAACATTTGTGGGTCACAAACTGATAAAAATGGATACAAATATGCGAAAAGCCATTACTCCAGCTGAAAAATTGGCAGTCACTCTAAGGTATAATTAATACTAGTATTACATAGGTATTACATATTAATATTATATTTTAATAAATTGTATTAATAATAGTCCTGTTTTTAATTAATATACTTTATAAGTCAGTTTATTTAACAATTTACATTAGAAATTCATTACTAAAAATAAAAAAAAAACTAACGTTTAAATTAAAAAAAACATTTACCAGATACTAGTTACTAATGTCTTTGTTTAATTAGTAATAATTTATTTTGTTGTTAAAAACTCGTCCATTATATCAGAATCAGAATATATCTCATCTCTCCCTGGCACAATATCCGAGTGATGTGAAAGTGTTGATGTTGAATATGGAGAAGGAGAACTGGCATTTGATTGGTGTGGAGATTCTGGGGAAACGACATTAAGTTGAGACGAAGCATAAGTTTGAACTGGGGGTCGTAGACTATGAACATTTTGAACATTTTGAGATTGGACATAAAGACTGGTATTCCTTGTAGGTATTGTATTTAATATGTTGTATTGAGTATTTGTATGCTGTGATGATGTTTGTTGTGGATGTATATATTGTTGATTGTTTGGGTTGTACATTCTATACGGACTATATGGAAGTTGATGGAAGTATGGCTGATGCTGAAAAGATGTGGTTGATACATTTGGTTTTATTGTCTCCGGTAAACTAGAAGATTGGCCTCTCTTAATAGTTTGTGCAATTTTGATCACTTCTGATCTGAAAAGTAGTGTCTGGTCGTCGTTAAATTTTCGAACTATCGGTAACAAGGAGTTAAAAAATTCTTGATGCTGATCTTGTTTATCATCATTAATCCCTTTCTGTGTTTGTACTTCTAAATATTCTAAAAACTTCTTTTCGACATTTGATTCTTTTTGTTTGCTCTGTTTTTGTTTGTTTGGTCCAGAGTTGTTTAAAGTTGAACATTGTTCTGTCACTATTTCGGATGTTTGTAAGTTATGTTCAATATTAGTATATTCATTTATAGTATTATTCGAAATATCATTGTCATTTATAGTATCATTCTCAATATTGTCGTATGCAGTATTATTTAAATTAATAGAGCTTGAAGTCAAACGTGGGGTTATTGTTTTAATGAGGAATCTTAATTCATCATGATACAAGTATGTTTTTTTGTATTTTTTCTTGGCGCCATTGCCTGATTTTGGCTTATCTTCCTTTAAACTTCTAATAAATGCATCTCGAACATTTCTCCATTTCTTCTCTATATTATTTCCTACAAATGTAAAGTGAGATAAGTTATAGGATAGTAAAATATAGGCTTTTGAAATATTGGATTTTTTTTAGATTCTGAGCGAAGCGATTAATGTATTGGTTTTACAATGATATGTGTTTTTTATTTATTTATATTTTTTATAAGCATTATAAGTTAAAATTTTGCCAAATTTTGACAGTTATCAATATCTCGAAAATGCACAAATTATTTAGTAGTTTCAATACCCTACTGTAATTTATTATTTATTGGTTTTAAATATCTTGGTTCTGGATGTACATTTAAGGATTTACACTATTCGTACAAATTAGGAGTCTCATCAATAGCTATGATAGTTCGAGAAGTTTGTTCAGTAATATGGAATGAACTTGTTGGAGTTTATATGCCCACTTTTACTGAACAATACTGGAAAGATATTTCAACTGGTTTTGAGAAACAAACAAATTTTCCTCACTGCATTGGAGCGGTAGACGGAAAACATATACGTATTAATAAACCAACTGGAACGGGTAGTGAACATTATAATTATAAACATTTTTTTTCTATCGTATTATTAGCAGTAGTAGACTCAGATTATAAATTTATATATGTCGATGTTGGATCCTTTGGAAAGGATTCCGACTCTACCATTTTTAAAAATTCCACACTTTGGACTCTATTGGCTAATAATTCATTAAATATTCCTGAACCTTCGGTATTGCCTAACACAGATGCAAATGTTCCATATTTGTTTGTGGGTGATGGAGCCTTCAGTTTATCTACAAATGTACTACGGCCCTATGGAGGACGAAACTTATCACAAAAAAAAAGAATATTCAACTATCGTTTATCACGTGCACGGAGGTATGTTGAATGTGCATTCGGGATTCTGTCAAATAAATGGAGAATTTTTCATAGACCATTGAATGTCACTACGGATTTAACAAAAGCTTGTTGTGTATTACATAATTACGTTCGAGAAAAAAATGAGTTCAAATTACAAGACACGTTAACCATTGAAGGATTTGATGAACCTCTAATCACAACTAATAACATCAATCGTGGAGGAAGAATGGCAAATGATATAAGAAATACTTTTGCCGATTACTTCTATACTGTAGGAGCTGTGGCATGGCAAAATGATAAATAAATAATATAAATTTAATTAAAATACAAATTAAAACAGTTTTATTAATTTTTATCATTATTTATATTTTAATAATAATATTATGTAGGTTACATGTTATATAAAATAATTATTATTAATGTAATTATACTATTTAATATTTTCGTCATTATTTTATGTACCTACCTATTACTTTCCTACATAAATACATTAATTATATTTCACAATATATTATTTTATATCATACATTATATATTATTTGTATTAAATGTTTGATTAGTACTTGCCTATTAATTTTTGATGTTGACTTGATACTTTTTCGTAATCTGGGTATAACAAAATAAAAATTTCTTTCCAAGCAGCTCTTTTTAAATACCTATCAGAATAATTATTTAAACTCTTGTCCCAAAGTAAAGACCTTGCTTGGACTTCGCTGATAAGAATCTCGATATCGATATTTAAATCGTCTTCCACAAATTCAATTGATTTTGGAGAGTTGACTCCACTAGAAAAATCACATTCATCCTCCGAAGACATGATGGATACTAAACACTTTCTATGTTTTGAGCCGATAAATATTATCGTTCGTGTGTTCTAATCAGTTTATTTATGTACATTTCGATTGAAATATTTTGGTCATACGATATTTTTATCGGACAGAAGTTCAAAACGTCTCCGACAGTTTTGAAGGCGTCGTACGATTATCTTATCGTACGACATTTTATCGTAATCGTGTGAACAGCTTAATTTATAACCATGTTATTTATAATATCGTACGATAATATTTTAATACGATAAATAAATCGTACGATGAAATATCGGTCGTGTGTACCGGCACTTAAACTAATATTTTGTTTTACTTTCACGTACAGACTGTGTTCTGTGAGTTAACCATAGCATTACATGTATTAAAATATTACTCATGGATGTGTTCACTGTTTCAGACCCATTAATTTACTACTCAACATTGAAGACATGTACTTTACTTTTTGTTTTAATTATTACTTTACCTACACAGGCTAACTCTCTTAGTAACAACTTACTTTATTACTATTTATATTAAGATTATTATTATTACTATTACTATCATTATGTCAATCATGTTATGTCAGTTGCATACATACCAATATACATACTATAACTATATAATAATACATAATAACTAATATTGTTTTTTTACTATCACGTACACATTGCATTCTATTACCTTGAGTTACACGTGCTCAAACCTAAACTAACTCAACAGTTAGGCATTTGTTCATTTGTTTATTATTTTTGTTGAGGATCATGACGTATACATAATACCTCAACAGAACACTTTTATTTTTACTTAACTATTTAATGTGTAACTGTTAATTATACTATATTTATTATGGACTGCGATTATGTACCTATTTATTTTTAACCTATTCATTGATTATGACTCGAAATAAAGTCAGACTTTAAACGTTATACTTACATGTTATGATTTTAATATTTGTTTTACTTTCCTTACAAACAAATGTTGATATATGTGTACATATCTCTCTAAACAACACTTTTATTTCACTTATATTAGTTGCCCTTTTGTCATTTCACTCAACTGTTAAATTTTATAACTGTTGATCACTGCTTCAGAACCATTCGTTTGCTATGACTAAACATATTTTAAACTGCGCTCCTATTGTTTGAACTAATAGTCAGTTTAACAAATGTGCTTATGATATAGTCTATTAAACAATTGACATTAAATATACAACTGTACTTTTTGATTTAATTATTACTTTATTACATTACATTAGTACTTAAGTAACTCAAAGCGCCCCGTGCTTTAACAACAGTTTCAGTTATTATTCATTTTTATATTGTTCAAATTTTGGAATAGTTACCACTTACTTTAAAACTTACGTTAAAAACTATTATAGGTAAATTATGTTTGCCTAAAAATATTTATACTTAACGAAGCATAAAGTTGTATGCTTAAATAACTTTTATAAACAACTTTTAGCAATGAATATATATATATATAAAATAAAAAGATATAAAAATATTAGAACTACGAAATAACGCTAAAACATTTTTACTCTGTCATTAATACAATTAATTGATAAACAAATATGTGATTTAAAATCGAATTACACTAATCGCCCATTAATTTATAGGTAGTCGGACGGCAATTGGTGCCAGACGTGGCTGAAGAGCCTGAAGGTGGAGACCCAGTGGCGCGTTTAGTAGGAGGTTTGGGAGGTCAATTGACCCTCCGCTCATTTGAATTAGTAATCGACTGGCCTCTCAAAATTAAAAATCCCAAACCTAGTAGGTAATCTAATTCCTCCTGGATTAATGTCATAATATTATGCTTTACGACTCGTAAATAATATTATGTAGTGCATAATAATAGTATAAATATAAATTATAATATTATTTTAAGTAATATTGTGGACTGTGGTACAGTGGCACACCGTAATCGGTAATTCGTATTTCGTATAAGACGCTTTGTTATGAAATGATAACGTCTCTAATAATAAATAACCGAACACAATGTATTGGGAATTCCTATATTTACATTACATGTCGTGCATCAACACTCCTCGAGAGTGTCTACGTTTATAGATTTTCAGCAGTGAGCAGATACTAACAATATTCAATATTGTGTGATAATAAATAATAATAATAACTATGGGTGCTAATAACATTTTCGTATTTACATTGAACATATTATAAGCGTTGATTTTATAAAATCGTTGTATATTGTTGTTAATTCTGTTGTTTTGTCTGTGTTTTTTCGCAATTTTTTTAAATTTTAATTATGAAACCCATTCAATCTGACATGAAAGAAAAACGGCTATCTGGTGGAGCTCGAAGAATAATAAAAGAAAAAGAAAAGATGGTTAAAGGAAATACTAGTATTTTATCTTTTATAAATACACATACACCTTCTATATTACAAGGTAAGAATTAAGGTTTTAGTACCTACCAATAAATATTAATTATTTATTATTCACATTATAAAATATATAAATATTACTAATCACTTATCTTTTAAAAAAGGTATGTAGAGTAACTTATTTGTAAATCAATTGGAAAAAACGCAATTTATTATACACAGCAATCAGCATACATTTATTACTGAAGGGCGGATTTTAATGCATTAAAAATGTTTACTTTATTTTGCTTCAATTTTTATAAATTTAAACTATTAAAAACAAAATAAGTATAAGACATTTCTGTTCTAAAATATTAAAATAATAATTTATAAAATAATTTAAACTTAAGTAGGAGTATTTATTAAAAATTAATAATTATACCTTAATTGCAAAAAATTATTATAGCCCTTATTGTAACCTTTTCTTATCATAAACAATTTTTGTTTCTATAAACTTAATTAATACAATTTTCTAAAATACTATAGCTACCTATTGTGAAAAAAAACATGGTTCAATGTTAAATATCATGTAAATAATATGTAGTAGATAGGTGTAAATAGAAGTAAATATGCTTTGAAAGGAAAATAATTCAGAGTATGCAAATTGATGCCACATTTGACATACCTATAGAGTATAAGTACATATTTTTATCTTTAAATTTTAAAAGTTAAAAAATTTATTTCATGCTACCCAGATACTTTATATTAAGTTTAAAGAAAAAAATTGCAAATGCATAATTATTTGCACTTAGTTACAACTTTATTAGTATATAAATTACAATTTTCAAAAAAATTACTGCATTCAAATTGTTTAATTAAAATAATAAAAATACAAATTAGAATAGTAAATTTTAATGTGTATTTAAATTTTTATTTACTTAAATAATTTTCTTTTAGTTCTGCCACAGCCAACAATCACAAATGTTGAAGATAGTTCATCTGGAGAAAAAGATTATGTTCTTAATAATGGTCCATTGCTTATTAACCCGAATAATAGTACAGCTGTTATATCAACAAATGTTGATGAAAATGGAAATAATGATTTTGAAGGTAAATTAAATTGTTTTATTAAAATAACTATAAAAAAAATATATATAAAAAAAATTTCTTTATCAGGTACTTCAGTACAACCAGATACCAATAAAAAATCACTGGACATAGTCTTTTCATTTTTGATTCATAAATGCCAAGATTTCCCTTCAGATCCATATTTATTCAAAAATATTACGTTGTCGAAGACATTAATTAGAGCTCTTATTGAAGTAGGTCCTTGTCAGCCAGGAATTGAAAAAAAATTCAAATTTCCAAAAAATGAAAAATATAACTGTTTTAATCCAGACTGGTATGATATTAAATCAAGATCCGGCTTCCATTTCAAAAGAAATTGGCTAGTATTTTCTCCTAAAAGTAACAAAATGTACTGCTTTTCTTGTTTTTTATTTCGCACATTATCAAAACATAATTCTAATTGGTCTGACCCTGCAGAAAGAGTGAATAATTTTCATAAAGGACTAGAAAAAATTATCAAACATGAGACATCTAGTGATCATACAAATACTGTAAAAGAATATTTAGTTTTAAAAGCACGATTACAAAATGATAACACAATTATACATAACTTAATGCGAACAGAAAAGTCTGAAAAAGAACATAATCGTAATGTTTTAAAACGTCTAATTGATGTATCCCTATTTCTTGCAAAAAATGGTCTCCCATTTAGAGGACATAAAGAAATATTGAATGATGGAAAATCAAATAATGGACTGTTTTTAGAACTTGTTAAGCTTATAGCAAAGTATGATGCAGTATTATGTAAACATCTATTAGAGTCAAAAAGAAACCAAACTTACCTAAGTAATTTAATTCAAAATTATATAATTGAAGCTATGGCTCAAGAAACGTTACAGTTAATATTGAAAGAAGTAAAGATAGCAAAATATTTTTCAATCATAATTGATTCAACTATTGATATCAGTCGAGATGATCAATTTTCCTTAAGTATACGATTTGTGGATCAAGGTGGAATAATTAGAGAACATTTTTTGTGTTTTGAAGAGTTACCAGGGGCTTCTGCAGATAACTTTTTTGATGTTCTTAAAAACTGTTTAAAAAAATTTGATTTAGATTTTTCTATGTGTAGAGGTCAGTCGTATGATGGTGCTAGTACAATGTATGGCCGTTATTCTGGTCTACAATCAAAAGTCAAAGAATTATCACCCCTTTCTTTGTACATTCATTGCTGTGCTCACAATCTAAATTTAGTTTTAATTGATTCTATCAAATCTTCCATCGATGCAGTTTCCTTCTTTGGTACTTTAGAATCATTGTATACTTTTTTAACTAGCAGTTTGCCTAGATTGCATATTTTGGAAGAAGAACAAAAAAAACAAGTAGAAGGTATTGTTTTGACATTGAAAAAACTTTCAAAGACAAGGTGGGCTAGTCATAAACGTGCTGTAGATGCAGTTTATTTTAGTTTACCTGCAATTTTTAAAACATTAAAGACAATTAGCAAAGGAGAAATTCCTAATACAAAACAAAAAACTGTTTCTGAAGCTCAGGGTTTACTTTTACATATAATAAATTTTAAATTCAGTTTTTTTTTAATTATGTGGAGAACAATTTTAGACAAAGTATACATATTATCAAATTATTTACAGAACTCTTCAATTAATCTATTAACAGCTCATAGCATGATTCAAGCTTGTTTTACTGATATTGACTCTATAAGAACAATTGAAGTATTCATGGAAGTTAAAGAAAAGTCAATGGATTTGACGGTAGAAAGCAGTTTGATGAACCTAGATGTAAAAAAAAATAAAAACCAATTTTGGTGAAAGTACAGAAGTTCAGTCAATAAGTTCAGTTGATGAGCGATTTAGGATCAATACTTATTTTGTCATTTTAGATGCATTTACCAATGTTTTAAAATATCGCTTTGAAGATTTTTCTAGTATTGTAAGAAAATTTGAAATCCTTGATCCAAAAAAATCTTTTGAAGGTAGACCCAGTAATGAAATTTTAGTTGAACCCCTTATAGAACTTTCTACATTTTATCAAGTAGATGTTGAACAAGAAAATCTTATTTTGGAGTACAAGTCGTTTTGTTCTATTTATAACCAATTAATTGCAGAAATAAAAAATAAAAAGTATTTGACAACAATATGTTAAAATTCATGATAGAAAATGATATGATTTCTTCATATCCAAATTTATCAACATTGTATAAAATATATTATACTCTGCCTATAAGTAGTGCTACTGCAGAAAGGTCATTTAGTAAGTTGAAGCTTATAAAAACATACCTCCGTTCTACAATTGCTGAGGATAGGTTGTCTAACTTGGCGGTTTAAGCATAGAAAGAAATGTTGCTGAAGATATGGATTACAACAATGTTATTGAAACATTTGCCAAAATGAAGAAAAGAAGAAAAACTTTTTAGATGCTCTGAATTAAAATTTGTAAAAAACGTATTCTATAGAAGAAAATAAAGGTACCGATTTATTTGTTCAACTGTTATTTCTTTAAAAAAAAAGTGTTACCAGTAGTTAATGCTTTAATATATTATTAATGGTTTTAAAAATTTCATAATTTATTATGAAGGTCTTTAAATAATTACCAGTTAAGGTAGTAAGAATTATAGAAGACGTAGAATTATTTACATTTTAAAATTGATAACCTTTTGTTTCATTTATTTATATTGTTTTTCACAAAAAAACATGTATGAGTAGGTATAACATATTTTTTATTTAAAGCACTAAGTCATGATTCGAGTTAAAGAGGTATGAGGACATTTTTGTTTAAATAAATATAACTTACTTTTAAAAAAGTTGCGTGACCTCTAAAAAAGGATGGCCTCTACAAAATGTCTCTGACCCACCATTTTAAATTCCTAGACACGCCACTGTGGAGACTCCATGCAAGTCGAAGTAGAAATTGTCGACGAATACGCCATGATGGACGACTACATCGTTGAAGTTGTTATGGACGAAGACAATGTGGAATATGTCGACGTGGAAAACATGGAAGTCCAGACGGACGACGAAGTTTTGCCGGCGGACGTCGAGATAGTCGAAGTCCTGCCTGGTGAACTCGAGTTCATGGACATTGATTTCAACCCTGAAGTTGCTGTTGAACTACCAAGAGTGAATGCGCCACGAGTAGACAGGCCAGCCGGCGTTCAACACCCACTTCCGGATCGGCACTACATCGGGCCGTTGAATCAAGTCTGCAGGCACTGCGAGGCCCGTCACTTCAACTGTGAACGCACTTCGAGGGGTCATTTCACATTGTGTTGCAACAACAATCAGATGGTGATTGCTGAAGGACCCCGTCGGTTGCAAGAAGCACCTGAATTGCTACAGAGTTTGTTGGTAGACGACTCACAGATAGCAACACAGTACCGTAGAGATATAAGACGGTACAACAACACTCTTGCGTTTGCCGCCTTCTCCACTGACCTCAATCAGAGAAGATTGCCTGGTCGCGGACCGAGAGTGTTCACTGTACACGGCCAAGTGTATCGAAGGATCACCAACGACGTCGTCAGAAACGACGACAGACACCCAAGTTACTGTGAGCTCTATTTCATTGAATCTGGGGAAGCAAACCGGGCTCGCATGAACCAGAACCACCAGGGTGAGCTGAACGAGACTGTGCTTACAGACTTGGACACGATGCTGAGGCAAACCAATCCATTTGCCATGGCATTCAGCAACATGAGAGCAGTTTGGCTGGAGGAACAGAGAATTGCCAACGCCAATCCTCTGGTGCAACCCAGGAGAGTCACCATGCACTTGGTGGCCGACCCAAACAGTGACCCAAGGCGATACAATCTACCGCCAGCTCAGGTCAACGAAGTTTCGGTCGTGTTTGCTGGAAACAATGGCCAACCGCCGGGAAACCTCGACCTGGTGGTGTACGACTCGAATCCAGTGAACCCACAACACAGGATGCAAACCTTATCGTACGGCTCCCAGCACGCAGATCCAATGCTATACCCTCCGTTGTTCCCACACGGTGAACTGGGTTGGCATTTCGAACTGCGACAAGACGATGGTGGCCGGCGAAATGCTGTGCGCACACGCAACACTATCAGAGAATTTGTGTGTCACCGTGTGGCCATTCGTTACGAAGGGACTAACGACCAGAGCATCGACAATTGAGTCTGATACACCGCGGTGGTTTTCTGCTTCAACAGTACGTCTGTGACCAATACCGTACGAATGGAGACAAACAACATATGGTTCATCGAACGCAATCAGAGAGCCCTGTTTGCTGAAGCCTATCAGGGCCTGGTAGATCACATCAACCAGCAGTTGCACATTAACGAACCTGCCCCGGTTGGACGCAGAATGGTTTTGCCGTCGACCTTCACTGGAGGTCCGCGTTACATGAAACAGAGCTACCAGGATGCAATGACCATAGTGCGCAAGTATGGCAAACCCGACCTGTTCATTACCTTCACTTGCAATCCTGGGTGGCCCGAGATCGTCAACAACAAAGGAAATCATGCAGTTGCGAGTGACAGACCAGAACTGGTGGCAAGGGTGTTTCACGCCAAACTCAAGCAGCTCATGTCAGACATAACTGACAACAGAGTGTTTGGTAACGTAGACGCATATGTTTACACTGTTGAGTTTCAAAAACGCGGTCTGCCTCACGCACACATACTCATCATACTCAGCGATGGCGACAAGCTGCTCACAGCCGAGGATGTAGACGATGTCGTGTCCGCTGAACTGCCAGACCCAGCAGACGAGAACAATCAGACTGTTCACAGCTGTGACGAGTCACATGATACACGGACCATGTGGCCAACTGAACCGCAACAGTCCGTGTATGGCTGAAGGGATATGTCTAAAGAAATATCCAAAGGCATATAGTGCAGAGACAGTTTACGTTTCCGACGGCGGGTACCCAACGTACCGTCGACCAGACAACGGAATTGAGGCCCTCGTGAGGGGTCACCGGGTCGGCAACGAGTTTGTAGTTGCCTACAACTCTTACCTGCTGGCCAAGTACGATGCACACATCAACGTAGAGGTGTGTTCTACCGTGAAGAGCGTAAAGTATTTATACAAATACGTCTTCAAGGGCCACGACATGGCTACAGTGGAAGTCCAAGACAGAAATGAAATTGAAAAGTAAGCATCTGTTAATTTATTTCTACATTATACTTTAACTGTTTTAACTCATAAGCAATTCGACTAAATAAAATACAAAGGTTATTTTAAAAATGTAACATACTTGGACAACGAAACAAATATTCTTTATTAACACTTTGATGTATAACTCCTTAAATATTCTTACTATGATTTAACAAAAAAACACTCAACTTACATTTTTAAGTATTTATTTGTTTGTTGTTTTCATTTGCAAATTAACAATATACTATAAAATAATGGTTACTTTTCGTTTATTATATTTTTGATGATATTACTGTCATACATAATTAATTCATACAGTAGTACACTGATCTTAAAAAATTATTTTATTTTATTTTTAAATTTTATTATTTTTATAAGTTTTACATTTTAAATTTACATAATATAATTATCTATATGGATATAATAATATAATTAATTAATAAATAGACAATTGATAAATAACTATATTTAATTGACATCCACAGCTATTGAGCAACGCACCTAAGTTAGACAAGGGCTCGATTATGTAGTTAAATAGTAAATATGTAACATACTATGTAGTATTTACTTGATATAACATTACAGTTTTTATGTCAGTCATTTATATAAATTTATTAGTGTAGCGCACAAATACTGCTACAGTTTCTAAATAATACAATATTAATAAACAGAATAGAACCTTATGTACCTATTTAATTAAAGTCTGAAAATTTAATTGTATTATGATATGTGACTATATACTATTTGATATAACTTATATAGGTAAAGTATTATATGGAATAAACTATTTAATAATAAATAATAAATTAGGTAACACTTGATTTTATTATCTACACCTATATTATTTAACATGGGCTGGATTATATGGGATAGTTCTATATATACTTGAATAGACAATATTAATATAACAAACCCACAAGTATACTCTATGTAGTGCTTAATACATTACAGTTTTTATGTAAGTTATTATAATTGGTTGAGGTAATGTGATTTGTTAATTATAAATTTAATTATGGAGGATACAACCACTGCTGCAGATACCATATAATACTATAATACAATGTTAATAAACTGATATTACATATTGTTCGCGCCAAGCAATTAGCGCGTCGTGGTGTGCAATTACGCACGGCGACAATGACCTGCTCCTATCAGCTCCCTCTCCATTTATACACCTCTCATTCCGTTAATTGTCAAATATTCTTACTGTTGTGTACACACGTATATTAGTATTTTTTCCGCTATTGTAGCACATATATATATTGTTTTTTACTAAGTCGCATTGTGCGCACCCGTCTTTTACGGTTTTTGTGTATTCGTATATCTACTATTGTTTCGCTATTGAAGCGTTTACCTATATATATTGTTTTTTATTAAGTCGCATTGTGCGCACCCGTCGCTTACGGGGATTACTATAATAAATTATACTCATGAGGGCGCATTGGGCGACCCGTCAGATATAACCTGTTACACCAATTAATCGTGAGTACCTACTTTATTACCATATTCTTTCCACTACCGTCGTCCACGTCTCCGTCAAAGACAGTGCCGCAGCGTAAGACCGCCAGCAACATAATATCTGTTGTGTGAGAGGCCGCCTAGGACGTCCAGACCACCTTCTCAAGACTTCAGTAGGTTAAGTTAGTAGTTAAGTCTTACCCTGTTTTGTTGTGAGCTCTGTGGTCATTGCACCAAACGACTCGACCACAGAGACACCCTCCCCATAACTAACTTGCATCATCCTCCTTCCTCGTTAGGTCACTCCCTTCCCTGCCATTGTTGTCGACGTGCGTAGAATTGCCTACCCGTCTCACTTTCAGGCGCGAGTCCATATAGTTGCCTACCCAGGGACATATGCGGCGTTAGTGAGGACATTGGCCAACATTAATATAATAAATTGTGCTCGGGCATCACCGAGTGGTCCTTCGGGTCGTCCCTGTTCAGGGCACGCACATTTTTTGGTCCTTCGGGCCGGATAGGTTAATACAAACCGCGATGATTATTATTATTAAACCACAGTTCTTTGTACATGACCAGTTTGTCGTCGTTGATATTATTCTGGTTATAACTTTTGTAATACCTACATCTTTAATTCTGTACTGTCACTGAGTAACTAGATTTTATTGAAAATTCTATGCTGTAGGCCGTGCACGTACTTGTTTTCCACGAGAATTATTTTTTTTTGGTCGTCCTGCACCTGTGTCAATAAATTCTGATCACAATGTCGGACGTTGTTTACAATGACGCAAAATCGCGTATTCTTCGGTGCATTACCAAATTAAAAACTTTTGCGCAAGCTTCTATCGATTATAATAACGAGCGTGGAAGTGCTGGTAAACGAGCAAAGATTGCAAAGATGATTACTGAGCTTACCCCTCTTCGTAATGCAGTTGAAGACGATGTCCAACGAATGAAATCAGCTGTTAATTCGCATACAGCCCCTGCTGCGATAACGGATACTAGTGAAAGTCAGGCCCTTATTACGTCATTCGACAGTCTTTACTATGAGTTGGCCGCCTTTGCTGATGTTCACAAATTTAACATGTCACCTGCGATGGACACAGCTTCGGCTTCATTTTCAAACCAAACCAATTGTTCACATAATTTATCAGCTTTTCAGTTACCAAAACGTAAATTCCCTACATTCTCGGGTGTGTGTTGACGGAATGGCAAAGCTTTGAGGATTTATTCACATCAATACTTTCACACGCTCCTGAACTGCCAGACGTTGAACGTTTTGAGTTTCTAAAAATGTCTCTCACGGGTGAAGCTCTAGCCCTTGTGTCGCATCTCACGTTAACCGCTACTAACTATACAAGTGCTTGGACAATCTTGCGGTCCCGATACGGCAACAAACGCGATCTCGCTCGTGTTCACCTAGATTCTCTGCTTGCTACACAGATAGTTAAATCGAATGATGCTACCTCTATTAAAGAGCAAATTAACACAATTTTAGAGAACACAGCTGCGTTGGACAACCTTGATTTTGTAACCCGACAGTGGAGTCCTCTTTTGGTGCATCTTTTTGAGAAGCATTTAGATTACGAATTACGTGCTCGGTGGGAACAGGTCGTTGGGGATAATTATTATCCTCAAGTCTCTGAATTTGTGGAATTCTTGCGTAGCCACTTGCGTTCTGCGGACATATATTCCAGTTCTGTTTCAGTTACCCGACCAGATGAAGTTTCAAAACCCCAACGGTCCTTCAAGCAACAAAGCTTTAAACCTCGCTCGTCAGGTCCATCCACAGTCTTAGCTGCAACGACCAGTAAGGTGTCTGAAAAACCTTGCCCACTATGTAATTCACTCCATTCGATCAGATCATGTAAACTATTTACTGATCAGCCTCCGAGTGAGTGCTTCCGTCTTGCCAAAAGCCATCGTCTGTGTATAAATTGTCTGGGGTCCGGGCATTCTTCAATGAATTGCAATTCGAAATATAAATGTCAGTCATGTAAGAAAGCTCATCATTCACTGTTGCATTTTACTCCGACTGCTAGTCCATCAACTATGTTAGGCCCAGGATCATCAACTACTCTGTCCACTAATACGGCAGAACATCTGTCTTCGGTTGGGTCACATGTTGCGACTACATCGTGTCTTGTTAGAGGACAACCGCAGAATATCGTTCTATTGTCCACAGCAATCGTTGAAGTCTATGCTGCCGATGGACGACGACACGCTCTAAGAGCTTTGTTAGACAGTGGGTCCCAAGCTAGTTTTATCACTGAGAGAGCAGTGTGTGCTCTTATGCTTCGTCGTTTCCATTCGTCTGTCAGCGTTACTACGTTTGCTAGTTCAGCCTCTACCGTTGTTCGAGGCAAATGCAATATTAAGATTGTTCCGTCTGGTCAACAATCACCTTCGTTTTGTTTAGATGTATCAATAGTTCCTCAAATAACTGGACCAACCCCTCAAACTCCAATCACACCAGGACAATGGGCCCATACGCGTAGTTTATCGTTGGCCGACCCGTCATATAATATACCCGGTCCAATTGATTTACTATTCGGTGCCGATCTGTTTCCTTCGGTTCTCCTTGATGGCACGCAGAAGGGTCAACCAGGTGAACCCCTCGCGTTGAACACTGTGTTCGGATGGGTTCTTATGGGACCAACAGAATTTTACGACGGCTCGTCTGTAACTACATTGTGTTTGAATGTCTCTGATCCTATTGATTCACTAATTAAAAAATTTTGGGAACTTGAAGAATTACCCACCACTTGCCATTTGAGTCCTGCTGATATTGCTGCTGAAAAAATATACACCTCAACTACGACTCGGCTAAGTTCAGGCAGATTTGTCGTCACGCTTCCGTTTCTGAAACCACGTCCACTGCTTGGTGACTCAAAACCGTTAGCTCTCCAACGGTTCAAGGCCCTCGAATGTCGGCTCGCCCGCAATAAAGATCTGCAAACTCAATACGCTGAGTTCATGCACGACTACCTGACAGCTGGACATATGGAGTTGATTCCGCCATCTGAACTTGGAAATCCATATCATTATTACATCCCGCACCATTGCGTGCTAAAACCCGATAGTCTTACTAACAAATTGAGAATGGTATTCAATGCTTCTGCGAAAACTTCAGCTGGCATCTCACTGAACGAAAGTATGCACACAGGTCCGAAATTGCAACCGGATATTCAAGTCGTATTGCTTCGATCTCGACTCTGGAAGTACCTCTTTACCGCTGATATCAAACAAATGTATCGCCAAATTCTAATCAGGCCCTCTGATCGAGATTATTTGCGGATCCTGTGGAGATTTTCGTCTCAGTCTCAAATTGATGAGTACCGATTATGTACTGTAACATACGGGACCTCTGCCGCTCCCTATCAAGCACTGCGCACTGTCCGTGAATTGGCTATAGTCGATGGTGCCACCTGGCCGCTAGCAGCGTCTGTGTTATTAAACGATACATTTGTTGATGATGTCCTCACTGGAGCCAATACGATTGAAGATGCTCTCGAGTGCCAATCTCAACTCATAAGTTTGTGTGCGATGGCGCAGTTTCAATTGCGAAAATGGGCTAGTAATAATAGTCAAATTCTACAAACCGTGGCTGAAGAGGACCGTGCCATTTCTCCCTCTGTTCTACTTGATACCAGTGAACAATCAGAGTTAAAGGTGCTCGGTCTAAAGTGGGACCCATTAGCAGACACTTTCTCATTTAACGCTAATCCTTCGACTACCAAGCCAACAAACGTACGGTCCTATCGGAGAGTTTGCTAGGATTTTTGATCCGTTAGGTTTGCTATCTCCTACCACCTTCTGGACGAAATACCTTATGCAACAGCTGTGGACGTCAGGTGTTTCGTGGGATGATCCAATCCCAGTTAACATTAGGGATGCTTGGTTACGATATCAATCAGAGCTGCCCATGATTGAACACCTCTGTATTCCACGACGTCTCACACATGATAATATGATAAACGTTCAACTGCATGCGTTCTCCGACAGTTCGGAGAAAGGGTACGCAGCAGCAGTCTACCTTCGTGTTGAAACTGCTACGGTCATACATTGCCAACTTATAACTGGAAAGTCCAAGGTTGCTCCCCTCAAGAAGTCTACGATCCCTCGGCTTGAGTTGTGTGGAGCTCTGCTTGCTGCGAGGTTACTCCACTTGGTAACAACCACATACACCGATCGCGTAAAAATTGATGAACTGCATGCGTGGACTGATTCCACAACCACTTTAGTTTGGATCCAATCGTCGCCACACCGTTGGGCCACGTTTGTTGCCAACCGTACTAGTCAGATACAAGACCTAACAGCCCCATCAATTTGGCATCACGTCCCCACGCAGGATAATCCAGTCGACTGTGCTTCTCGTGGTCTGTTCCCTTCAGAACTTGTTGACCATCCCTTGTGGTGGACAGGCCCCCCATTTCTTAAGGAGTCACCTGATAAATGGCCAACAACACCTATCCCTCGAGCGAACAGCAGCACCAACACGACTCATCTTGAAGAAAGAAAGCCAATTGTATTACTCGTCAGTGTTGACTCGTATTTAAGAATTTACTTGAGCGATTTTCTTCTTTAGACAAAATTCTTCGGATCGTTTCCTATTGTCTCAGGTTCCGGTTTCGTCATATGACACATGCAAGGACGGTCAGTATCAACGCGGAGGAACTCTCGTGGTCACTCCTAGCACTCGTAAAATATGTACAAAAATGTACCTTTCCTGATGATCTATCTCGCTTGAACCAGGGCTCCCCTTGTTCAAAATCTTTGCGTCATTTAGACCCGTTTGTTGACGCCTTTGGTTTAATCAGAGTGGGCGGTCGACTGACTAATGCCGACATACCATATGCTCATAAGCACCCGCTTTTGCTGCCCTCTCGAAATCGACTTACTACACTGCTTATTGACCATCATCATGTAAGACTGAAGCATCCAGGCGCACATGCACTGCAACGAGAATTTTGGATCTTGTCAGCTCGAAAGTCAATTCGGTCTCGGTTACGAAAGTGTGTCCCATGTTTCCGCACAAGACCTAGAAATGTACAACCCAAAATGGCAAGCCTTCCATCGTATCGTGTGCAACAAATCAAACCATTTACAAGTACTGGAGTTGATTACGCCGGTCCAATATCACTAAAAGGTTCTCGAGGCCGACGAAGTGCTCCCACCCTAGCATACATATGTGTTTGTCTGTACAACTACGAAAGCGTATCATTTGGAGTTGAGCTCGACCTGTCCACTGAGACTTTCCTGTTGGCGTTTGCCCGCTTTCAGCTCGCCGCGGTCCCATAAAAGAGATGCACAGTGATTGCGGGACAAACTTAGTTGGAGCTTCAAAACTGTTAACCCCGTTGACACAGCTCACTCACTCATCTGCGTTCCAAAGTCGTGTGCACAGCTACCTAGCTACCAAACATATCAGCTGGTATTTTAACCCACCCTCATCTCCACACTTTGGTGGTTTGTGGGAGGCTGGCGTGAAATCAACGAAATCGTTACTTCTCCGTTCAGTAGGCAAACAACAATTGACCGGTGAAGAACTTACTACATTGCTAACGCAAATTGAAGCAACGTTAAACTCGCGGCCCCTCTGCCCTTTGAGCAACGACCCGACTGACCTGGAAGCCTTAACTCCAGTCACTTCCTGACGCTTGAGCCATCAACGTCACTTCCAGACCCTGATTTGGCAAGCGTGCCGCTATCTAAGTTACAGAGGTGGCGCTTGGTGACTGACCTCCATCGACATTTTGGTCACGTTGGAAAAACGAGTACTTGTCCAGTCTTCAAGCGCGATCAAAATGGTTTGACAATGTTGATCAGCTGCGTGAAGGTGCCCTCGTCCTGATAAAAGAAGCCTCACATCCTCTGCACTGGCGACTTGGACGGATCCGCACCGTTCATCCTGGATCTGATGGAGTCACTCGAGTTGCTACAGTGGATACCAGTTCTGGCAGTCTCACCCGTCCAGCCGTAAAGTTATGTCCATTACCTACTTCTTGACGCTTGAAGGGACTCCTTCAAAGTGGGCGGTGATGTTCGCGCCAAGCAATTAGCGCGTCGTGGTGTGCAATTACGCACGGCGACGATGACCTGCTCCTATCAGCTCCCTCTCCATTTATACACCTCTCATTCCGTTAATTGTCAAATATTCTTATTGTTATTATTATTTAATCTCTTTGTGTTTGTTGTCACCTAGTACCTACTATCGGTTGACCCGTTGCCGCATAGAATTATTGTATTATCTTTTTTGTTATTGTTTACATTCTGCGGCCAACGCCCTTTTTATCATTATTATTATTATAATTATTATTTTTTTTGTCGATATCAACTACTTGTTGTGCACACACGTATATTAGTATTTTTTCCGCTATTGTAGCACATATATATATTGTTTTTTACTAAGTCGCATTGTGCGCACCCGTCTTTTACGGTTTTTGTGTATTCATATATCTACTATTGTTTCGCTATTGAAGCGTTTACCTATATATATTGTTTTTTATTAAGTCGCATTGTGCGCACCCGTCGCTTACGGGGATTACTATAATAAATTATACTCATGAGGGCGCATTGGGCGACCCGTCAGATATAAACCTGTTACACCAAATTAATCGTGAGTACCTACTTTATTACCCATATTCTTTCCACTACCGTCGTCCACGTCTCCGTCAAAGACAGTACCGCAGCGTAAGACCGCCAGCAACATAATATCTGTTGTGTGAGAGGCCGCCTAGGACGTCCAGACCACCTTCTCAAGACTTCAGTAGGTTAAGTTAGTAGTTAAGTCTTACCCTGTTTTGTTGTGAGCTCTGTGGTCATTGCACCAAACGACTCGACCACAGAGACACCCTCCCCATAACTAACTTGCATCATCCTCCTTCCTCGTTAGGTCACTCCCTTCCCTGCCATTGTTGTCGACGTGCGTAGAATTGCCTACCCGTCTACCCTACTACCCTCGTACTATGTAGTAGGTACTTGATATATTACAGTTTATATAAATTTAGTGTAGCATACAAATACTGCTACAGATTCTAAATAATACAATATTAATAAACAAAATAGAACTTTATTTACATATATTTAATTAAAGTCTGAAAATTAAATTAAAATAATGATATGACTATATACTATTTAATAAAACTTATATATGTAGAGTATTATATAAAATTAACTAACCAATAGATCTAATAGAACTAATTAAATTCTATAATATAAATTTTATTTTTGTCATTTATTGAAATTTATTATTATTATCACTACTCATAACATTATTGGGTATTAATCGAACGAATTTTGTTTGTTTCAGTTTCATCAATGCTCGATATGTCAGTCCGCCGGAAGCAGTTTGGCGACTGTTTTCGTACGAGTTGCATAAGCCGAGTCACAATGTGATCAGGCTTCCAGTCCATCTGGAAGACTACCACACGGTGTACTTTGCTCCGGGACAAGAACTGGAGCGGGTGCAAAACGCAGCGCTGGCCCGGACAAGACTAACGGCGTTCTTCTCGCTCAACGAGACGGACCCCGAGGCCAGACAGTATCTCTACCACGAGATACCGTTGCATTACACCTGGATGGAAAGAGACAGGAGGTGGAATCGGCGCAGAAGGGTAATGACCAACGAGACGTTGTCTCGGATGTACGCGGTCAACCCACTAGATCGAGACCGATTCCTCTTGTGACTGCTGCTACAGCACAGGAGAGGTCCTCAGTCGTTCAGAGACATGAGGACCGTCGACGGGATCGTGTATACGACATACGCGGCGGCGGCGGTGGCGCTTGGACTCCTGGAGGATGACCAAGACCTGCTGGCGTGCATGGCAGAGTCCGCGGCCGTGGACACTCCCGCACAGCTGCGTTACTTACTGGTGACGATCCTGCTGTACTGCGAGGCCGCGGATCCGCTGGCGTTATACATGGCAAGCGAGGAAGACCTGAGACAAGACTTCTCCCACAGACTGAGGGACGAGGACCGCGCGAGGGCCGCGTGCCTGGACGCCGTCGGGCGGCTGCTGCGGGGTCACGGTAAAACGCTGGCCGACTACGGGTTGCCGAATCCGGACGTCGCGCTGCTCGAAGAGGACACGGGTGGTGCGTTGGACCAAGCAGTTGGACAACCTCAACGACGAACAGCGGGCGGTTTACGACCGCGTGATGGCGGCCGTAGACGACAACCGCGACGTCGCGAAAATGTTCTACGACGACGGGCCCGGAGGTACGGGGAAAACGACGCTTTACGGCTGCCTAATATGGTCGCTCCGCAACATGGGCAGATCCGTGTTGTCCGTGGCGTTCACGGAATAGCGGCGACGCTCATGGACGGTGGTATGACCGTTCACTCGACGTTCGGTTGCCTTTCGGTACGCTCAACGAAGAATCTACATCGTCCATCACCATGCAGTCTCTACGCGCAAGCAGGATACGGGATGCGGCACTCATCGTCTGGGACGAAGCGCCCATGTCTCCGGGGCTCCAACTGACGGTGGTCGACCGGTTGCTAAAGGACATAATGCAATCGGAACTACCGTTCGGTGGCAAGACGGTCCTATTCGCGGGCGACTTCAGACAGATACTGCCGGTGGTCCGCAGGGGGACGAGGGCCGCGATCGTGGCGGCTTCCATCAGGCACCACTATCTGTGGGACGTCTTGGAGCGTTTCAGCCTGACGCAGAACATGCGGGCCAACAGCGACGCGGACTTTGCCGCTGGTTGCTTCAACTCGGCAACGGCCAGCTGCCGCGGTCGACGGGAATGTGAACCCCGTCGAAATCCCCAGGGATATGGTATGTGACATAGCTGATTTAATTGATTTTGTTTACCCGCAGCAAATGTCGTTGGCTAACGTCGACGTCTTTGCTCGGAGAATTATTCTGTGTCCCAGGAACGAGGATTGCAGACAGGTCAATCGCACGGTGCTGCAACGCGTCGCGGGTGCCGCGAGAACGTACACCGCCATAGACACGGTGGAGGCGGACGACGTGGACGAGACCGCCAACTACCCGACCGAGTTTTTGAACTCGCTGGAGCCCGACGGACTTCCTCCGTACAGGCTGACGCTGGTGGTCGGTTCCGTGGTCATGCTGTTGCGGAACCTCGATCCGAAAATCAGACTGTGCAACGGAACAAGGTTAGTGGTTACGGAACTGAGGCGCAACAACTTCAAAGCGAGGTTGTTGGCGGACGCTGGGGAAGGGCAGGACGACATCGTCATCCCCAGGATACCGCTGTCGTCCAGCGGAGACGACGACCTGCCCTTCACCATGCGTCGGGTTCAGTTCCCTGTGAGACTTTCGTTCGCGATGACGATCAACAAGTCTCAGGGTCAAACTTTTGACAGAGTTGGTTTGTTTCTGCCGTCCCCGGTGTTTACGCACGGACAACTGTACGTTGCGTTCTCACGAGTGCGAGACTCGGAATCAATAAAAGTTGGTATGTACGGTGACGACAACGGTCGATTTATCACAAGGAATATAGTGTATTCAGACGTGTTGTGATCGGCCGTTTTTGTTCAACCATGACTTAATTACTTATTAGTTATTACAGTATAAATCACTTATGCCGATAATTTTATAATTATTTGCTATAAGTTTAGCCGTCGCTATATGCGACGGCGGGTACCTGTGTGCCCTGACCTGTGTGGTCCGACCTGTGTGGTCCGACCTGTGTGGTCCGACCTTTGTGGTCCTTGTGGAGAGAAAGTTTGACAACCTCCCTGTGGTTCTCTCTGGATGCTTATTCACTGCAAAGTGAATTTGTAACTAATGTCAAACGTTTTAAAATTAAATTAATTAACTGGTTTTCAGCATACTTATAGAATTAACATTTTCAGGCTGTTGAAAAATGGTGAACACAAATGCGTTTGGTGTGGAAACATTGACGCCGCCATGGAGTTTCTATACACAAGTAAGTATGAACCATTTACGTCCCAATGTACATGACCGTTACACTCACATTCACATTTACATTTAGGTTTCGACGGATATGGACGCAGTTCGTGCAGCACCAGGTCACAAGTCTACCAAGCTGTGTTCGAGGTTTGTTGTTTCTGGAGACTTCTCGACACAGCACTGAGGTTATTATGAATAGTGCATTAGTATTTGTTCATTTTCCACACACACCAAAACCACCAATATGTGTTCAATTAGTATTAATCACAACTTAAAACTCTTATAACAATTTACTCTCATTGACCAAATGCTTTTAATATTTATATTTCATTGTAAAACCTTATATTCATCAGTATCGATATTCTTCATTAGAAAAGTTAATGCATTTGATTTTTAGTGATCACTGTTAACTATTACTTGAAAACTATTACATATTGTATGTGTTATTCTTATTCGCTATTCACTATTCACTATACAATTTAATATAATATTTTTGTCATGTTCTCAGGTTAATTTATTATCAGAAATATTTCATTGACTTTTATTTTTAATGTTTAACTACCCCGTGTTTAATTCATATTTACATAATATCTAAACAGAATACTCTTATACGTATAACGCATTCACTTGGACCAATATGCGTTCATAAAATTCATAGACCTTATAGATAGACCCAATATTGCCTTAATAGTGTTATTAACTTTCTCAATGGTTTTAATAAGATATATACTGACGTTGTGCTTAAAGTATTTTTACCAAACAAAATAACAAATTTGATTCTGCGATCACTGTACATTACTCTTTTAAGAACTACATTATACTATAAGCTTATTCATTAAATCAATTAACTGATATATTGTATTTTTAGGCTGTTTTGTGTGGAAACGTTGAGATACAAACATGCCAGGCCAACAGACTTCTCAAGACAGCACTGCTACCTTCAACAGTGATATCATTTGTTCCCTTCCCACTCTGTGTTTCATTCATGTTAACCACAACTGAAAACCCTTAGAAACACTTTTGAAGTAACACCCGACAAAATGACAAATGCTTTTAATGTATAACCTAATGTATGTATTTGTTTTACTTCTTTTAAAATCTTATTGTTAAACCTGATATTATCAAAAAAGACAAATTTAATTCTGTGATCACTGTAAATAAGTCTTTCATAATTCAATCACCGATGCAATGAAACTGCGAATGCATTGTATCTAACTATTGTGGCTGTATTTAACTCGAAAGATTAATCATGTTATTGTATAACCTTATGTATATATATTATTACCTATTATAGAAATTGCTATATTTTGTAACATGCCGTATCACTACCTATTTGTTCAATCGCAATTGTAATTATCTTATTACTATTAACATTGTGTTCGCACTGTAAAATAATACCTACAACGCAATGAATTTTTTATTTTTTACTGTCGAAACCGTGCGTACGTAAATACACTTTTTGTTTATACACTTATCATACATATTATATCTTATTGTATAACCTTATATTCGTACTTCAATGTCTATGTTCTATATATTAACCTCAACATTTTGTAACATGTATCACTATCTATTTGTTCAATCGCAATTGTAATTACCTTTTAACTATGTAACATTGTGTTCGTACTGTAAAATACCTACAACACTTTGAATTTTTTATTTTTTACTACCGATACCGTGTGTAGGTAAATACACTTTTGTTTTATGTGCTCATCATATGATGGTCGGTTAACTGTGACTGTAGTATTTCAATTATTATACATATTATTACGTTTGATTATACTTATTGTATTACACTTAATATTATTATTATTATTATTATATATACTTATTGTGTATTACATTTATTATTATATATTACTGTCTATAGATGATAATGCACATATATTTAATATTATATAGTTGTTAGGTCTTCATCCCTGAGTGTGATCAATTATTGGTTGAAATCCATAACTAAAATATTATAGTGTCGGCACGCCGTTTGTCGATCAACGATTGATATAGATTATTCAAACTAATACTATAGACAACAGTTCAATCGTGTTTGTGATGTATTTGATTTAGTCATACCTTAATTGTTCACCTATGTAGCACGTGGCTAATAGCTTGGAACACATCTTATTATTTACTAATACATGTATAGTAACATTTATCGCTAAAGACCGGATTTATATGTTTTAAAATTAACATATCGTTACTGGGTCTATGCAATCTCATGAGAGTAAAAAATGTGGACTATTCGTTGGATTCCGAATGTGTAGGAAAAAGTTTTTTTTGCATATTTGAGAATATTTAACCTATTTAGCATATTTTGGAATATTTCGTAAATTGTGAGGAAATATTTGTTTTTATTTTGAATTTTTAATATTACGGTACACAGGAAAAATTGTTTGAACATTTACAATTTTTTTTTTTATCATTTCCAACTCTTACTAAATGCAAAAGTATTCCTTTAGAATACGCAACTTTTAATACCTAATTAATACCTCACCATTAAAATAATATTTAAAAAAAAATTTTAAAATGCACGTTTAGGCAAATAATGATGTTTATTGATTATTTTTTAAATTTTTAAGAGAATATAATGAGAATATTTGAAGGTTTTTTAGAGAATATTAGCATCATGTTTTAGGTATTTTATTAAAAGAGAATATAAATCCGGTCTTTATTTATCACACTACTATTATTTTTCTTAATATGTTGCTGCTAATATACAGGGTAATCAAAAAATTTGAAGTCATTACACTAATTGGTACTGAAAAACAGTGTTATGGTTTAATTATTGCAATTAGTCTAATAACCGTTGCCAAGCTATTTGAACAGCACCTACATATAATCATCATTGATTATAAATACTTATATATATTAATAATATATACCAATTGTCACAGATAACAACTTAACTACTTCATATTCTCAACAACAATATTATTAATTATTTTATATTATCAATTACCTTTTAATCGGTATAGTGTGTACGTTATTTTATGTAACAACCCGACTATTTACCAGTCAGTATTAACAACAATCTACACTATAAAAATATTTTCAATTGATTACAACACAATTACCCGTCAGTGTCATTACTCATTACCATGTGTGATTTTATAAAAATTAAACACCAGTGGACTCCAGTTATAATGATTAATTATCTTTTATCACATTCTGTGAACTAAACTCTATTCTTCTGATGAATAAAATATAACATAGGGTATTCAACACTTACATTTCAAACCAGCAACACACATCACTTCCCATCACATACCTGTTAACCAACTACTAAAATATTTAATGACACGCCTCACACACAATTGTCAATTGACCAACGTTACAGTTACAGTTCATAAAACAATTGGGAACAAGGATTGAAATAATAAATAACAATAAAATTTAAATCGAGTTAAGCCTTTATTCATTTTTTTCTGAAAAATATTTTAAAAAAATACAATGTTAAATAAATTATGAAGTAGACAAAATCGTCCAATTAATGAAAACTTCCATTTATGGAAACTTACCATCCGCCACAGACTCCACCCGCCACCGCCCGCTATCTGCCGACCCGACCACGCTGAAAATGATGTATATAATTATTTTTTTCAATATATTTTTTATTTATAAATTGAATATTCTTACGATGTGTTTGGGGTGGAAGAGCGGGCCGATATAAAACTACTGAAAACAATACATTTTATGTTTTAGATGATTGACATAGGTATTTTGGTATTTGCGATCTTACCTCCTCTCGCTGCCGCCCCGCTGCTGCAGCTGTTGTTGTTGTTGATGCAGCTGTTGTTGTTGTTGATGCTGCTGTTGTTGTTGTTGCTGCTGCTGCTGTTGTTGTTGCTGCTGCTGCTGCTGTTGCTGCTGCTGCTGTTGTTGTTGCGGCTGCTGTTGTTGTTGTTGTTGTTGTTGCTGCTGCTGCTGTAGTTGCTGCTGCTGTTGCCGTCGCCGCCGCGACGACGGAACGCCCGACGGCGCTCCAGGCACCACGCAGGGGGATTCTGATAAAAGTTACAAAAGTTTAGCACGAGGCGAAATAAATAATAGGACAAACTTACGGCACTCCCTGGCCAGGTGGCCAATCCGCTGGCACCTGTAACACCCTGAAACGTACAAATCGTGTTTAGTGTTATACTTGGCTTATGCAATACGCATGTGCTTTTTTTTACTAAATAAGTAAGCATAGTACTTACGTCGGGCGTTCCGGCCCGGACGACGAAGCGGCGCCACAGCGCCGTGGTATACGGGTGCATTGAACACCCGCATACCACGGCCGTTATAATTGTTAGTTACCCGGTCTTTAGGGGGCGGCCCCCTTTTCGGCCAAAATGTACCCTTCCCTTTTCGGCCAGTGTCACTTTTCGGCCAAAACTTATCGTTCCCTTTTCGGCCACTGTTCCTTTTCGGCCAAAACTTACCGTTCCCTTTTCGGCCAGTTTTCTGTAAAATGTACAATTATAACAACTAAACTACACTTTATCTTTACTCTTCAAAGTAAATTTAATTTAATAAAGATAAACCAGTGTTTTTCCTTGTTTGATATAATATAATATAAAATATGACTCAATCAGTTATAATGATATAGAGTTTTATATATAAATGTATAGTACCTATATACCTACTTATCGTTTTTATCTTATCTAATATATATATTATGTTATGGAAAACCAATTAGGTATATGTTATCGTGGTCACGATACACGACACACACACAAACACACACACATTGTACGAACCGACAATAAACACTCAGTATGAAAGTGTTCTCGTATACATAGGTACCTACATACAGACGTTTTTTTTTTAAATTGAAATAATTAAATTATGGCAGAATTTATTGAAAGTAATAGGGGAAAGTCTTTATTAGTTTTTAAACTTTTTAAATTTTCAAAAGCTAATACAAAATTGGACGGCACAACTCGTTGGAAGTGCATTGATCGTAAGTGTGATGCCATAGTATATACAGATCAATCAAATAAAATTTGCTCCGAAAGCGAGAATGTAACACATATAAACCATGGTCCATATACAAGGAATTTGATTGATCGTCAAATAATTAATTCAGCTTGTAAAAGAAAAGCTGAAGATGATCTTCATAGTAGACCAAAAAAAATTGTTATGCAAGAAATTTGTAAAAATTTGTCATCGAATGCCAATATTATAGACGTAAAAAGAATAACCAAGAATATTTATGAAAAGCGAAAGAAATTTCTTCCTTCTGTACCTAAAGACCTCGCCGGAGTACATGAAGCATTAGAAGATATGAAACCGGTGACGAAGGAAGGTGAGCCTTTTTTATTATTTAACGACATAGAAAAACACGTGATTATATTTTTCTGCAACACAAATTTAAAGTTATTATCGGAAATAGATTCAATATACATGGATGGTACATTTAAATTTTGTCCTAGGTTTTTCACTCAAATGTTTACCATCCACATACTTAAAAATGGACATTATATTCCTATTATATTTTGCTTATTACTAAATAAAAGTTATGAAACTTATGTATATACTCTCCATAAAATAAATAATTTATTAATGAATTAAGTATACAATTTTCTCCAAAATGGGTCACGATAGACTTTGAGATGGCAATTCACAAAGCTGTCGAAGACGTTTGGCCTAATACTGAAATAGTGGGTTGCAGATTCCATTTGACCCAAGCTTGGTGGCGAAGTGTACAAAAATTTGGATTATCTGTAGATTATAATGATATATCATCTGAAATAGGACAATGGATTAGACATACTTTTGGATTATTGTTTTTAGACCCATATGAAGTATCAGAATGTTTTGTAAATGATTTTATGTCGGACTGTCCTGATGATGAAAGATTAAAAAATACTGTGATTACTTGACTGACAATTTCATAAATGAAGAGAGTTTATTTCCACCTCAATATTGGGCTGCTGCGTCAGGAAGTTTGGCTAGAACCACTAATGCTTGCGAGTCGTTCCACTCCTTTTTAATCAAAGCTTTTATAAACATACTCCATCCATAATGAGCTGGTTAGCTGTCCTCATTGATGAAGTTCAAACAGATATATACATAAAAATTAGAAGTATCAACATTTTAAAAACACCTCGTGATGCAAAAAATGTGGAACGGCAACGAAGAAATGAAGCTTACATTGAAGACTATAAAATAGTAAGATATTATGTCGTTACGAATTTGTAAAACAAATATCATACAATTATAAAAAGTGAATTTTATGATTATAATTATTATTACATAGGTGATTTAAGACTATATTATTAATTTTTTTCAATTAATGCAACGGAAATCATAATATCTTCAATTTTGACAAATTCATGAATTATTGAATTCATATTTTATATTATACATATTATTATTATTACATAGGTATTATAAGACTATATTATTAATTTTTTTAAATAAATACTAATATAATATAACCAATTGTAATGATATTATTTTTATTAATTAAATATAAAAATTGTTTAGTTCGTTGTTATATTGTACATTTTACAGAAAACTGGCCGAAAAGGGAACGGTAAGTTTTGGCCGAAAAGGAACAGTGCCGAAAAGGGAACGGTAAGCTTTGGCCGGAAAGTGACACTGGCCGAAAAGGGAAGGGTACATTTTGGCCGAAAAAGGTGACGCCCTCTTTAGGCATTGCTAGATTTCAAAAAAAAAGAAATTGTTTTATTCAAATACGTATGAAATTGTTCGATGCATAACCTAAGAAATATTATTTTAATAATACTATAACCAACATGTACTCACTTCAAAGATGTTTTGTGAAATGATTGGAAAAAACCAAACAACATGCAGCTGGCAATGTATTAGATGTCTCTTGACGCGGTAAAAATAGCGGCCAATCAGAAAATTAGATTTTGTCTACTTAAATTTGTTATAACCGCGAAAACATGTTAACAATGATTACATTGATTACAATGAAGCCTAATATAAAACAACTGATAACTGTTCTTCATAATTATCACATCAAAAAATACAATTTTAGTACATCCTGTATGCTTTTTCAGATTTGAACGGCCGTTTCGAGCACTTTTCGCTGTAGGCGGATTGTCCGTTCGGGAATCGACTTTCACCCGAGATGACTGATAGCTAGACACTCTAACTCAGGATCCGAATTTCCGATTTACGACACACACACTCGAGAACCGGACATACACGCCCGAGGCGTCGCCTGCGATTCGACGTAGTCGGATTGCATACTTGACTAGCTACTTGCATACGAGCAAATTAAACTCCCACTGCATCCGATCAGCCGCGAGCGGATTGTCCGCTCGAGAATCGACTTTCACCCCAGATGACTGATAGCTAGACACTCAAACTCAGAATATGAATTTCCGATTTACGACACACACACTCGAGAACCGGACATACACGCCAGGGGCGTCGTCTGCGATTCGACGTAGTCGGATTGCCTACATGACTAGCTACTTGCATACGAGCGAATTACACTCCCACTGCATCCGATCCGCCACGAGCGGATTGTCCGCTCGAGAATCGACTTTCACCCGAGATGACTGATAGCTAGACCCTCAAACTCAGAATCTGAATTTCCGATTTACGACACACAAACTCGAGAACCGGACATACACGCCCGGGGCGTCGTCGACTACCTGGCTGGCTTTGTTGTACGACCGACTTGAATCGCCGGCCGTGACTTACGACTAGACACTCTCGCAGGTTCAAAAATTACCACCAAACCATTGCTGCCAACACTAAAAAACAAAATACCGACGACCCCACGTTCCGGATCAAAAAACCCAGCACCGCCGACACAGTCTTTCCGCCGCAGGCGGGATGACAAACACCCGGATCGCCGACATAGTCTTTCCGCCGCAGGCGGGATGACAAACACCCGCATCTAGTTTAATACTATAAAATTATAAGAAAAACAACTGATCTATAAAGATATCATGGAGGATCTCATGGTGGAAAAAAATTAAACACCGCTCCGTTTCCCTAGTCCGCCGGACATTCCCGTCGATTCCCTATAACGCGACCAATCGCGTACCTTCGCCGCGGCCGCGGCGGCGGTCGGTTTTAAAACGTTTTCGAAAAATGTTACGCTTTTTACGCTGTTTTTCGCCGTTTCGACTTTTTCTCATTTTACATATAGTTCGTTTGTTTTAGAAGCCGCGTGGTTTGTACGCGATATCGGTCCATAGCCATCGCAATCGACGCCAGCGTAGGTCGTTATTATTGATTTTTTCGTGTTTCCCGATTCGTTTCGTCTTTTCAAATGCTGTTTGTGCTCTATTTGTTATGTTCATTTTGTTGTTGAAAACCATGGAAATGCTGTTTGTACGCTTAAAAATTCACGTTCACGAAATGTCAGTCGGTCTTCGTTCCAACGCACAAGTGTGTTATAAACCAGCAATCGACTTGATTGCTTAGTTTATAAAGTTGCAGGTAGTAAGACCGTTGTTATAGTATTCTTCAGGTAGGTTGGTAAAATAAAAAGACTCGATGAAAAGTTAAGTTGTTTTATTAAATTATTATTCGTGAAAATATTTCTAAGTCCAATATTGACAATTTGTTGTTACGACTATCGTGAAGGTGCTTGCCTGTACGATGGAGAAACACGTCTATTTTACAGGCTTTTTCTGCCGGGTTTTATAGGGTCTCCTGATCTCCTACTTCCCCCCTTGTCTATCGATATCTTCGACTTCACAGGACGTGATTCAAATTATTATCTACAAGTCCCACGCCTGCTTATTCCGAAAACCACATCCCATTTATTATCTTCACTATATATGTTATATGCAATCCGTCAATATTTAGATAACATGGCGTTTATGATTATAGTTCAAGGTGTATTTGGAAACGCGTTTTAACTAATTATATGTATATGCTCGGCCGTCCGATCGTAATCGGCCCCTTTCTTATTGTTCGTATATGACTGAGCCCTTGGTTGCTATCTTAAAGGTGAGTTCATTTATCCCCATTAGGATAGTTCAAGACTGTCATGTTTTATATTAATTTAATTAATTATAATATGAGTTGATTTAATCTACCTATTGTTATATTATTTATTATGTCCTGTGCGAAACGATCACAATAATATAGTATGTATATTATTGGGTTCGTTACAAGTGCACAATTGATATATATTGTTTTTGATTCAATAAATATTGCATTATGTGATTGTAGACATATTATTTGGTCCTTAATAACGTAGCTGGTATATTGCTTAACGTAAATGTATTATTCAAGCATACATAATAATGTAATAATAATAATAACGGTCAAATAAGTGAATAGAATACAATTAACGTTTAAACAGTGTGTAGATACATAGAATTGTATACGATTACATCGATGTAAATCGAATATATTGCATCACAATCTGCGGCTCGATAGGTTAGACGTAGATTCCCCAATAGTAGGATGTTAGGTAGGTCCGAGTTCTAACCCGTTGTAGCGCTCTTCGGGCGGCCACCGGCTGAGTTGTATTCTACAACACGGCCGCTCTCAACACGACATTTTTTGCATTTTTTTTTCACGTTATATTTCATAATAAATAATAAAATAATATACGTTAATATCATAATATATGACTGTATATTATATTATATTATGTAACTATATGTTATTTAAATTATTAGGAATTAAAAACATATTATTTTCTTTATATTGTCATTGTTATTATATCATACAATAAATACATATTTTTCGTAAATTATTTCGAATGTTGTGTGATTGGGTTTTTGGAAAAAAACTTTTTTCTTCACTTATAGGAGCTAGACATACTAGACTGATTGCTGCAGTACATTGTTCGCTATTCGACGAAGTCCCAACCTATCGAAGTCGGATAGCCTACCTAGGTGGCTAACTTGAAAGTTAATAGATTTTGACTTGAGATGACTGACTTTCTAGACACTCCAACACGGTTTTCGACTTTACACTTTTTACATAAGAAAAAGCACTGGACATGCGACGGCACATACCTACCATTCTATCCGCCGTAGACGGATTGCTCATTTTGGTTTCGTCTAAGACGGTGATGACCGACTTGCTTAACACTTAAACATGGAGGTTTTTACATTTTTTTTTGTATATATATATACACTTCAGGTACATGTTTATATGTATTGTACTGGTGAATATAATATTATGTATCTATATTTTATTTTTTTAGGAATTATCTGAAAATGTTCATTGGTATATATCATACAATAAATAGGTACAATATATTATACTTGTTTGTATTTATATTGTATAAAGTAATTATATTCGTAAGTTGTGTGATAGGGTTTTCACTTATAGGCGCTCAACGTCGGATCTGCAATCCACCGCAGGTGGATTGCCTACCTGATATGCTGTAGCACATTTTCCGCGGTCCGACCAAGTCGGGTAGCCTAACTAGGTGGCTAATTGGAAGCTAATCGATTTTGACTTGAGATAACTGACTTGCTAGACACTCCAACACGGTTTTTGACTTTACAGTTTTTACATAAGAAATAGCACCGGGCATGCGACGGCACATACCACTCTATCCGCCACAGGTGGATTGCTTATTTTTGTTTTACCTTAGACGGGTAATGACTGAATTACTGGACACTCTAATATGCAGGTTTTCGAATTAACATTTTCTTACACATACAAAAAAGCATTGGACATGGAGTATCATCATTGAATTGCCGGTTTTTATGGGCCATGGGAGATTTTTAGACACTGAAACTCGATTTTCCCGCCTTCGAAACGACACCGCCAAAATATTTCACAAAATCGCCTTCTATAGAAGTGCGAATGTTTCTCCAAAATCGGTACTCACTTACAACTAACAAGAGGGTGAAGGGGTCCAACAATTTTTCGATTATTCACCTATCTACGCAACTAACGGGGTCTGCAATCCACCCAGGTGGATTGCATACCTGGTGATTACGTTTCGCATGTAGTCAGATCGCCTACCTATGTGATTATATGACTGATAGCTAGAAAATCAAATAAACCTAATGACTCTACACTTTTTAACAATTTTAACAACCAAAAGCAGCGAACAAACGGGAGGTGATCCTGGAGATCGTATCCAGCCTATCAATTTACAACGTTCGTGACCGATCGCTGGACGCTCAAACTTTTAAACATTTCCGCCAAAGTCCCAAGCGTTACTCTAATCCATATCACAAGTCCTAAACTTTCATCTTACGGCATTTGCGACTTTTATAATTCCAACGACATTGTCTCTAAAATCGATACCCACACTCAGTGAGTCCAACTCTCTCCGAGTTTCACTTAGAGCTAGTATTATTATAATATTATAATATTAATATTGCTAGTCAACTACCAGCAATCAACCAATTAAAACGCATAGTACAACGTACAAGAAAACAAATCAGTTCAGCACCACCTAATCCAGCAACATTATCTGATCTAAGTATTCCAGATGAGTATAAAAAATCTGTAAGTGGTGAACCATTTTTATTATACAATAGTTTTTTGGAGAATGTTAACAATAAACGAATTTTATTGTTTTCAACGTTAAATAATTTAGAACTATTACATAATTGTTATTATTAGTTTGCCGATGGCACATTTTAATGCACTCCAAAATTATTTACTCAACTTTACACTATTCATAGCATTATAGGTAAAAATTTGATACCATTAGTTTTGAATATAATTTAATAAAATCAACTCGTTAACTGAACTCCTCGATTATTTTGAAGATACGTACATTGGTAGACCGAACAGAAGAGGTCATAGAAGACCTGCATTATTTGATATTAGTATTTGGAATTGTTATGAATTAGTCCAAAAAGACATTCCACGCACAAACAATGCAATAGAAGGTTGGCATTTTTTGACAGAATTGTATCTTAATTTATTGTATTTTTTATATTTATTTTATTTTATTGATCAGTGATTATATATTTACACTAATTTTTGTTGATTTTATAATAATTTAAAATTATGGTTTTTTACTTTACGCTCTTTTTGCTTATGCGATTAAATTGCTTGCGACCAAATGACTTCGCTCATTTCACGGCGACCACATGACGTGGAACTAAGAAATATGTCGCGACTTGTGTACCGCATTCTAGTACCTACATAAGACATACATGGGCCATAATTTACGCAACGGTAACCTGTATTGCAGCTTAACGTTCCGACTGACCGTCAGTGAAATAATGATATACCGCTCCCGCGATAACGACGCGCGAACTTTGTCGCGTTGACGATGGGCGTGGTTACGGCCTACCACGACGGCGGCATACGGCGCACAACGCCATCTCTTGAGCGTTGGATATTTTTCACTTCTACCAGAACGGCCTCTTAAATAACAGCCACTGAGAGCCGTGGTGCACACTAAAACTAAGCCACGGTTTTCTTCGCAAATGTACATGGTATAAATATATACATTATGATATTAATTGATAAATACGATCGGCGGTGAACGTGTTAACCCTGCATCAGTCGCGCGTTCTACTATTGTAGTACAGTGATAATCAATTCAATTTTAGATGGTTTTGGTATTATCTATTGACAATGATAAACTAAATACCTTTTAACGACATTATATGATTGAAAACTGTAATGATATCGGAGTTTATCTTTCAGTGTAGTTCCATATATTGAGCAAGTAAGTTTTATGTTCTACTATTGTAGATTACGCGACGACTCAGGTACGTAATTTTTATACTACATTTCATATTTTAAACTCCCGTAATTTGTATTAAATTGAACTATTTTAAACTTATATTGACGTGATGAAGAATTAGAGACTGATCATGTTGAAGAACAGTGCGAAGAATCTAATACAGAACAAGAATATACTGATGATGAGTATGAAGATGAGTCCACTTCTGGTGATGATAATATTGGGTCAATTATACAAAACAATTATTATATTGGGAAAGATCAAACAAAGTGGAAAAAAGAAGTTCCTCCACAAAATATTCGAACACGTTCTCATAATATAATAACACATTTACCGGGGCCTAAATCAAACGCTAAAAATAAAATATCACATATGGAATGTTTTTCTCTTCTCTTTGACGATTCAGTAATTTCAATTATAACAAAAAGTACAAACATCAAAATTCAAGTAATTCAGAATAAATATAGTTGTGAACGTGATGCAAAGGAAACGGATGAAACAGAAATTAGAGCTGTTATTGGTATACTTATACTAGCGGGCGTATCAAAATCAGGGCGGCAAAATATTTTAAAATTATTTGATGACACTAAGGGTACTGGTATTGAAGCAATTTATTTAGCAATGAGTAGCCAACGGTTTGGTTTTTTAATGCGAAATTTACGTTTTGATAATTTTACTGATCGAGAACAAAGGAGGGAGATAGACAAATTAGCTGCTATCAGAGAATTGTTTGAAATAATTTTACAAAATGTCCAAACCAATTTTATACCTAGTGAGTACTTAACTATAGATGAACAGTTGATTGCTTTTCGTGGTCGCTGCTCATTCCGTCAATATATACCCAGTAAACCCGCGCGATATGGCATAAAATTATTCGCCCTCGTTGATGTCAAAAATGCGTATACATACAATTTAGAAGTGTATGTAGGCACACAACCTGATGGGCCTTACAAAATAAATAACAGTCCAAATAACGTTGTGACCAGACTTGTCCAACCGATTTAGGGCACTAAATGTAACATAAAAATTGATAACTGGTTCACATCTCTCCCTTTGGTACTTCAACTACTAGAAGAAAAAAAAATAACTGTAGTTGGAACTATGAGACGTAATAAAACATGTATTCCAAAACAATTTGTAGACCCAAAAAATAGACCAATAAATTCATCTTTATTTGGATTTCAAAAAGATTGCACATTGACATCATATGTACCTAAAAAAAATAAAGTAGTGATTGCTGTTTCTACACTTCATCACGATAGTTATATTGATCCGACAACTGGAGATAAAAAAAAACCAGACATTATTACATTTTATAATCAAACAAAATGTGGTGTTGACCGCTTGGATCAAATGTGCAGTTTGTATGATGTCGCTAGGAACTCCCGTCGTTGGCCTTTAACAATATTTTTCAATTTATTAAATATTTGTTGTATTAATGCTTTGAATGTATACTCCGCTAATAAGAATTATGCTAAAGTAAACAGAGCAGACTTTTTAGAAACACTCGCACTTTGTCTTATTAGACCAAATACAGAGAGACGAATACTCAATAAAGATTTACCATAATCCATAAGATTTCGTGGGAGAAAATTATTAGGATTGGAAAAAGAAATAGAAACAGAAAAAAATGTAAAAACAAAACGCCCAGGTGGAGTTGGGAAATTTCATCTATGTGGACGAACACGCAACAAAAGTACACGTAATTTATGCGAAACTTGCTATAAATGGGTATCACCTCAAATATATATGCGATTGTTGTTTCAATAAAAAACAATACAGTACATCATCAGATGAAATGGATACTAGTTAAAACTTAAAATTAAAATACTGACAAAGTAATAATAATCATTCATGCATAATATTTTACTACTCCTTTAAATTGTAACAGGACTTTCGACATATATTAAATTAATTAATATTGTACAATTATTTGATTAAAAATATACATTTAATACGATAATTCAATAATTTGGTCAATTCATTCATTTATATTCTAATAAAAAATTATTAATGAAAACAATTGTGATTGTTCTACAAATAGAGACGCGCGACTACTTGTGTGATATTAAACAACGCGACTGATGCAGGGTTAAAAACAAAAAGAAATAGAAAAAATATTTGATTTGTTTCACAGAAAGTATGACGTGTGCAGACAAAACTAAGGTTCGATTTTCTTTTCAAATTAATATTATTATAATAAGAGATATTTAATTATTAATTCATAAATACGATCCGCGTTGGACGTGTTAAAAAACAATTCAATGTATCTTATTATACTCATTCTAAAGAAATAAAGAAAGTGTATAGTAAAACACTTATATTATTATAATAATTTATTAATTGATATTATAAACGATCCGCGTTGAACGTTTTAAAAAAAACAAGGCCCTAATGTACGCTTGGCAATTGCCGTTAATGTTTTATACTTAGTTATACTCATTCTGAAGTTGAAAAATAAAAAGCAATAAAGAAAGTTTATAGTAAAACAAAACAATAAGTGATCGTATATGTTGATGGTATGATAAAATATTAAATTCGTTAAACGGAAAGCATGTGTTACATTATATTGAATGATTAATACCTACGATCTGCGGTGAACGTTTTAAAAAGCAATACATTAAATTAATAATACAATATATATAACAATATAACATTGTATACTCACGTGTTTTCCGTTACTTGATCACTGTTGATCACGGCTGTCGGATGTTTAATAACGGTTGTATACATTGTCTTACGACGGTGACATTAACAAGGCAGGTAACCCATGCGGGTGACAATATCGCACGGCTGATTAATTAATTTATTATATTGATATTATAACGATATATTTTATATTTGTACTAGATGCGGGTGTTTGTCATCCCGCCTGCGGCGGAAAGACTGTGTTGGCGATACGGGTGTTTGTCATCCCGCCTGCGGCGGAAAGACTGTGTCGGCGATCCGAGTGTTTATCACTGTGTGCTGGGTTTTTTGATCCGGAACGTGGGGTCGTCGGTATTTTGTTTTGTAGTGTTGGCAGCAATGGTTTGGCGGTAATTTTTGAACCTGCGAGAGTGTCTAGTCGTAAGTCACGGCCGGCGATTCAAGTCGATCGTACGACAAAGCCAGCCAGGTAGGCGACGACGCCCCGGCGTGTATGTCCGGTTCTCGAGTGTGTGTGTCGTAAATCGGAAATTCAGATTCTGAGTTTGAGTGTCTAGCTATCAGTCAACTGGGGTGAAAGTCGATTCTCGAGCGGACAATCCACTCGCGGCTGATCGGATGCAGTGGGAGTGTCATTCACTCGTATGCAAGTAGCTAGTCATGTAGGCAATCCGACTACGTCGAATAGCAGACGACGCCCCGGGCGTGTATGTCCGGATCTCGAGTGTGTGTTGAAATTGGAAATTCGGATTCTGAGTTTGAGTGTCTAGTTATCAGTCATTTGGGGAGAAAGTCGATTCTCAAACGGACAATCCGCTTGCAGCGGATCGAATGCAGTGGGAGTGTAATTCGCTCGTATGCAAGTAGCTTGTCAAGTAGGCAATCCGACTACGTCGAATCGCGAACAGCGTTCATTACTGTCACCGAAAACACAAAATTAAGTTATAAATTCAAAACGTTTCGGGTGCATATATTCAAGCCTGTATTGGTATTAGCAACACGACAGCGCGCGCTCCCGCGATGTCAATCGGTTCCCCGGGCTGCACGCGACCTATACATTAAGCAGGGAGAAGCGAATCAGGTTTCAACAGTACCGTACGGAGTCCGTAAAGACAGTAATACTCGAATTTTGAAAAAAATCGTAAAAAATTACTCTAAATACGATAATATGATAAATTGGACGTGATAGCGAAAGGTGAATAACAAAAAAAAAAAAACACGAAAAAGAAAAAGGATTTATCACGGCCGCCGCAAATTTACGACAATCCGGCAGCCGGAATCGAAACCACGACCTGCAAGTCATCCACACGTACGCCTAAACTTACATAGCGACGCCGCTAAACTAATAATATAGTTGTTCATCAATTACTTACTTAAAAACGATATTTATTAAATACTCATAACTACACGTACCTACATAAGCAATATCAAACAGTATAGGCATATCATTATACAATTTAACTACCAGACTATATTGATATACATGAAGATCTATTAGTTATTAAAAATATTGGTATCTACAGCATTAAAATGTATAATTTCCTCAATCAATCAAGTCACTTAAAAACTGTAATGAATTAAGAGGGTACTAAATATATTCATGTAGGTTAGTTTTATTGTACTATTGTAGATTCAAGTATAAATTAACCTTATAATTCAGCCTTTGTTCAATAATATAGGTGGGTTGCTTAAAAAATGTGTAGATAATAAAATAGTATTCATTAAATAGTTTAATAGGATAGTCATACCATTATACAATTAAACTGCCAGAATTAAATACATAAAAAGTTATAATTTGTCTATGAATATGGGTACATAATTTGACTCACCTAAAAACTGTAATATTTTAAGTACCTACTACATAGTATATTATATATTTAATATTTAACCACATAATCGAGCCCATGTCAAACGATCAAACCTACCTATATAAGTAATATCAAGTAGTATAGTCATATACATTACCTCGACCAATTAATTCACCTAAACTTTAGTATGATAAGCACTACATAGTATACATACATGTTAGTTATATTACTTTTGTCTATTCAATTAAAAAGACCCATCCCATACAATCCAGCCCGTGTTAAATGAGATAGTTGCGTTGCACATACACTGTAAATAATATAAATTGTAGCTAATAAAATCCAGTATTAATTTATTATGTTATAAATAGTTTATTTCATATATTACTCTCAATATACTTACATATATAAGTTGTTGCAAATGGTATATAGTCGTATAATCATACAATGTAATTGCCAGACTTTAATTTTATACATACATTTTTATTTGTTTTTTAATATTTATTATTTAAAATATGTAGCATCATTTGTATGCTATACCAAATTAACTCACCTAAAAACTGTAGTACCCACTACATAGTATATTATATATTTGATATTTAACAACATAATAAAAGCCATATAGCTGTGTATATATTATTGTTTAATTTTATTTTATGCTTATGTTAGAACATATCAAACAATGCTTAATAAATGTAGCTAATTGTTTATCAAACAGTTTAATTGATCACTTAATACTTATAACTACACGTACTTACATAAGCAATATCAAACAGTATAGCCATATCATTATACAATTTAACTGCCAGAATTTAATTAAATACATAAAGATCTATAAATTTATAATAAATTATTGTATTATATAGTATCTGCAGCAGTTTTGTATCATATATAAAATTTATAATTACCAAATTGCATTACCTCAAACAATCAACTCCTAAAAATTGTAATATATCTAATACTATGTAGGTAAACTACTGTCTAATTCAAGTACAAAAGAACCATCCCATGTTAAATAATATGGGTGCGTTAATAAGTATTATTTATTAAAAATTTAATTTCATATAATACTCATAAGTTATTTCGAATAGTATATAAACTTATCGTAATACAATTTAACTGATAGATTTTAATTAAATACATAAAGTTCTATTTTGTTATTGTATTAATATTTTATTATTTAGAATCTGTTACGGTATATTTTGTATGCTACACTAAATATGACTCACCTAAAAACTGTAATATATTATGTATATATTTGTATATATTCATGAGCATAAAATCAAATTAATAAATAGTTATATAACTAATCAACTATTTGTATACACAGCTATTGATTTTAAAGTCAACATTATTGGTTAGATATTAAATACATAATACCTATACTATGTAGTAGGTACTTAATATATTACAGTTTTTAGGTGAGTCAAATTTGGTAAACATAATTTAGTGTAGCATACAAAATAACCTATAGTATAATCATATCGACTAATCTATAATAATAATAATTTTATATGTTAGTTATATTACTTTTGTCTAATTTAGTATAAAAGACCCATCCCATATAATCCAGCCCGTGTTAAATGAGATAATTGCGTTGCACATACACAGTAAATTATAAAAATTGTAGATAATAAAATCAAGTATTAATTTAACACTAAAACTCGAATTTTCGAAAAAAAACGGCAAAAAGCGCGCGCGTTGATAATGTAAATGACGAAAAAAAAAAATGCGAAAAAAAAATCTGATTTATCACGGCCGCCGCAAATTATCATCGATCCCGGCGCCTGCATCGAACCCACGACCCCGAGTCATCCGCACCGACGCCTAAACCTACCTACCTACCTACCGAGTTGAACTCTGTTGTCAAATCAACGACTTTTAAGGCGTTTCGCCGTCATGGCGAATTCCGAACGCGATTTCAACGTACACTCGGGGCTTTAGAGCGGGCCATCCAACCGCGTCGGCGAGCGGACGACCTGTTCCGCCGCCCTCGGACGTGTAAACCGCGAAATCCGCGTAAAAAAATAGAACCTCCCGACGCACATATTTATGCATGTATATAGTAATACCCGCTCGACGGCGGCGATATCGTCACGAAGCGGGGTTTTAGGCGACCCGCGGCGAAAATTTTCGAAAAACGTTACGAAGCCAGCCGCGCTCGCGGCGATCGATTTCTCCGCGGGAAGGGCCCCGTCCGCGAACGAAGCGGGTCCGCGCGCAAACCACAAATTTCCGGGGAACGCGAATAACGGGGAGAACGGGTCCCGGAGACGCGCCGAAGACGGATAAAACTCGAATTTTCAAAAAAAAACGGCAAAAAACGCGCGCGACGGGCGGCGGTCGGTTGTGCACGTCTTTTCCGCTCCCGCGGGCTTCGCCGGGAAAAAAGTACCGCCGCGCGCGGCCTATAATTTTAGCGAGGAACGCGAATAAGGTCGAACGGGCCCCCCGGACCCAGTAGGGACAGCAAAACTCGAAAACAAACGTTTGAAAAATTTGAAAAACGTGAAAAAAAAATCGCGAAGCGAAGCGTGATAAGGAGCGTTGATAACGCGGCGACGGCCCGGAAAAAAAATCTAATTTTTTCATTGGTCGTTTCCTTATACAGGGTTCGAGATTGGCCACGGGCTGCGCCCGTCGGGTTCCACGTTTTATAATATAAGGACTAGATGCGGGTGTTTTGTTCATCCGCCTGCGGCGGGAAGACTGTGTTGGCGATTCCGGGTGGTTGTCATCCCGCCTGCGGCGGAAAGGACTGTGTCGGACGGTGCTGTGTTTTTTGATCCGGAAGAACGTGGGGTCGCGTAGTATTTGTTTTGTAGTGTTGGCAGCAATGGTTTGGCGGGTGAATTTTGAACCTGCGAGAGTGTCTAGTCGTAAGTCACGGCCGGCGATTCAAGTCGATCGTACGACAAAGCCAGCCAGGTAGGCGACGACGCACCGTGAGTGTATGTCCGGATCTCGAGTGTGTGTTGAAAAAATGGAAATTCGGATTCTGAGTTTGAGTGTCTAGCAATCAGTCATCTGGTGTGAAATCGTTTCCGAAGGACAATCTGCTTGTGGCGGATCGGATGCAGTGGGAGTGTCATTCGCTCGTATGCAAGTAGCTAGTCATGTAGGCGATCCGACTACGTCGAATCGCAGACCACGCCCCGGGCGTGTGTATGTCCGGATGTCAAGTGTGTGTTGAAATCGGAAAATTCAGATTACTGAGTTGAGTGTCTAGCTATCAGTCATCTGGGGTGAAAGCGTTTCCCGAACAGACAAACCGCTTGTGGCTGATCAGATGCAGTGGGAGTTTAATTCGCTCGTATGCAAGTAGCTAGTCATGTAGGCAATCCGACTACGTCGAATCGCAGACCACACCCCGGGCGTGTATGTCGGATCTCGAGGGTGTGTTGAAAAAATGAAATTTCGGATTTGAGTTTGAGTGTCTAGCTATCAGTCATCTGGGGTGAAAATCGTTCGAACGGACAATATGCTTGTGGCGGATCGGATGCGTGGGAAGTGTTATTCGCTCGTATGCAAGTAGCTAGTCATGTAGGCAATCCGACTACGTCGAATAGCAGACACGCCCGGGGCGTGTATGTCCGGATCTCGAGGTGTGTGTTTGAAATCGGAAATTCAGATTCTGAGGTTGAGTGTCTAGCTATCAGTCATCTGGGGTGAAGTCGATTCTCGAGCGGACAATCGCTCGCGGCTGATCGGATGTGCAGTGGGAGTTTAATTCGCTCGTATGCAAGTAGCTTGTCAAGTAGGCAATCCGACTACAGTCGAATCGCGAACAGCGTTCATTACTGTCACTGAAAAACACAAAATTAATTTAAGTTATAATTCAAAACGTTTCGGGGCGCGTATATTCAAGCCTGTATATTGTATTAGCAACACGACAGCGGCGCTCTCCGCGATGTCAATCGGTCCCCGGGCTGCACGCGACCTATACATTAAGCAGGGGAAGGCGAATCAGGTTTCAACAGTACCGTACGGAGTCCGTAAAGAACAGTAATACTCGAATTTTGGAAAAAATCGTAAAATTTACCTAAATACGAATAATATGATAAATTGGACGTGAGATAGCGAAAGGTGAATAACAAAAAAAAAAAAAACACGAAAAGAAAAAGAATTATCACGGCCGCCGCAATTTACGACAATCCGGCAGCCGGAAATCGAAACCACGACCTGCAAGTCATCCGCACGTTACGCCTAAACTTACATAGCTACCTATCGAGTTGAAAACAGCAGTCAAATCTATGACTTTTAAACCGTGATACGCGAAAAAAATCTAACACTCCGACGCATATATTCAAGCCTGTATATAGTAATAAAGACGCGACCGCCGCTAAACTAATAATATAGTTGTTCATAAATTACTTACTTAAAACGATATTTATTAAATACTCATAACTACACGTACCTACATAAGCAATATCAAACAGTATAGGCATATCATTATACAATTAACTACCAGACTATATGATTACATGAAGATCTATTAGTTATTAAAAATATTGGTATCTACAGCATTAAAATGTATAATTTCCTCGATCAATCAAGTCACTTAAAAACTGTAATGAATTAAGAGGGTACTAAATATTATTCAAGTAGGTTAGTTTTATTGTACTATTGTCGATTCAAGTATAAAGTAACCTTATAATTCCGCCTTTGTTTAATAATATAGGTGGGTTGCTTAAAAAAAATGTGTAGATAATAAATAGTATCATTAAATAGTTTAATAGGATAGTCATACCATTATACAATTAACTGCCAGAAGTTAAATACATAAAAGTTATAATTTGCTATGAATATGGGTACATAATTTGACTCACCTAAAAAACTGTAATATTTTAAGTAGTACCTACTACATAGTATATTATATATTTAATATTTAACCACATAATCGAGCCAATGTCAAACGATCAAACCTACCTATATAAGTATATCAAGTAGTATAGTCCATATACATTAATCGACCAATTGATTCACCTAAACTTTTAGTATGATAAGCACTACATAGTATAACATACATGTTAGTTATATTACTTTTGTCTATTCAATAAAAAGACCCATCCCATACAATCCAGCCCGTGTTAAATGAGATAGTTTGCGTTGCACATACACTGTAAATAATATAATTGTAGCTAATTAAAAGCAGTATTTAATTATTATGTTATAAATAGTTTATTTCATATATTACTCTCATGAACTTACATATTATAAGTTGTTGCAATGGTATATAGTCGTATATCATACAATGTAATTGCCAGACTTTAATTATACATACATTTTTATTTGTTTTTTAATAGTTATTATTTAAAATAGTAGAATATTTGTATGCTATACCAAATTTAACTCACCTAAAAACTGTAGTACCCACTACATAGTATATATATATTGATATTTAACAACATAATAAAAGCCATATAGCTGTGTATATAATTATTGTTAATTGTTATTTTATGCTTATGTTAGAACATATCAAACAATGCTTAATAAATGTAGCTAATTGTTTATCAAACAGTTTAATTGATCACTTAATACTTATAAATACACGTACTTACATAAGCAATATCAAACAGTATAGCCATATCATTATACAATTTAAACTGCCAGGAATTTAATTAAATACATAAAGATCTATAATTTATAATAAATTATTGTATTATATAGTATCATGCAGCAGTTTTGTATCATATAAAATTTATAATTAACAAATTGCATTACCTTCAAACAATCAAACTCCCCTAAAAATTGTAATATATCTAATTACTATGTAGGTAAACTACTGTCTAATTCAAGTACAAAGAACCATCCCATGTTAAATAATAGGGGTGCGTTAATAAGTATATTTATTAAATTTAATTTCATATAATACTCATAAGTTATTCACAAATAGTATATAAACTTATCGTAATACAATTTAACTGATAGATTTTAAGTAAATACATAAAGTTCTATTTGTTATTGTATTAATATTTTATTATTTAGAATCTGTTACAGTATATTTTGTATGCTACACTAAATTGACTCACCTAAAAAACTGTAATATATTATGTATATATTTATATTTATCATGAGCATAAAATCAAAATTAATAAATAGTTATATAAGATATAACTAAACAACTATTTGTATACTCAGCTATTGATTTACAGTCAACATTTATTAGTTTAGATATAAATACATAAACCTATACTATGTAGTAGGTACTTAATAATTACAGTTTTAGGTGGAGTCAAATTTGGTAAACATAAATTTAGTGTAGCATACCAAAATATACCTATAGTATAATCATATCGACTAATCTATAATAATAATAAATTTATATGTTAGTTTTATATTACTTTGGTCTACTTAGTATAAAAGACCCCATCCCATATAATCCAGCCCGTGTTAAATGAGATAGTTGCGTTGCACATACACTGTAAATAATAAAAATTGTAGATAATAAAATCAAGTATTAATTAACACTAAAACTCGAATTTTCGAAAAAAAACGGCAAAAAGCGCGTGCGTTGATAATGTAAATGACGAAAAAAAAAAATGTGAAAAAAAAAATTATTGCTTATAACAGCCGCTGCAAATTATCATCGATCACGGCCGCCCGGCTTCGAACCCACGACCCCGGGTCAACCGCACCTACGCCTAAACCTACCTACCTACCTATCGAGTTGAATGCTGGTGTCAAATCAATGACTCTTAAGGCGTTTCGCCGCCCCGGCGAATTCCGAACGCGATTTCGAACGTCCGCTCGGGGCTTTAGAGAGGGCGATCCCACCGCATCGGATATGCGAGATTTGCGAAAGAAATCGAAACCTTCCGACACATGTATTCTTGCTTGTATATAGAATTACCCACTCGACGGCGGCGATATCGTCACTCGACTCTCGTCGTCGTCCCGCGGCCCAAGGCTCGTCCCGTAGGAAGGCGGTCACCGGCGGCCATACGAATTTAGCGGGGAACGCGAATAAAGGAAGAACGGGGCCCCCGACGCGTCGTTCGAAGAGGGCTACAAACTAAAACTCGAATTTCGAAAAAAAACGGCAAAAAGCGCGGCGTGTTTGATAATGTAATGACGAAAAAAAAAATGCGAAAAAAAAAATCTGAATATCACGGCCGCCGCAAATTATCATCGGTCCCGGCGCCGGCATCGAACCAGCCCGGTCAATCGCACCGACGCCTAAACTAACCTACCTACCTACCGAGTGAGTTCTGTCGTCAAATCAACGACTATTAAGGCGTTTCGCCGTCCCGGCGAATTCCGAACGCGATTTCGACGTCCGCTCGGGGCTTTAGAGCGGAAACGACGCTGCCGCCGCCTCGGGACGTGTAAACCGCGAAATCCGCGAAAAAAAATAGAACCTCCCGACGCATGTATATAGTAATACCCCCTCGACGGCGGCGATATCGTCACGAAGGGGGGGGTTTTAGGCGACCCAGCGGCGAAAATTTCGAAAAACGTTACGACGCCGCGCTCGCGGCGATTCGATTTCTCCGCGGAGGCCCCGTCCCGCGAAACGAAGCGGGGCCCGCGCGGGCAAACCACAAATTACCGGGGAACGCGAATAACGGAGAACGGGGCCGGAGACGCGTCGAAGACGGCTAAACTCGAATTTTCGAAAAAAAAAGGCGAAAACCGCGCGCGAGGCGGCGGTCGGTGGTGCACGTCTTTTCCGCTCCGGCGGGCTCGCGGGGAAAAAAGTACCGCCGCGCGCGGCCTATAATTTAGCGAGGAACGCGAATAAGGTCCGAACGGGGCCCCCGGAGCTCGCGGAGGGGTAAAACTCGAAACGTTGTTTGAAAAATTGAAAAACGTGAAAAAGATCGCGAAGAGTGATAAGGAGCGTTGAATAACGCGGGCGGCGGGCCGGAAAAAAATCTAATTTTTTCATTGGCCGTTTCCTTATACAGGGTTCGAGAAATCGCCACTCGCTGCGCCCTCGGGTTCACGTTTTATAATATAAGGACTAGATGCGGGTGTTTTGTCATCCCGCCTGCGGCGGGAAGACTGTGTTGGCGATTCCGGGTGTTTGTCATCCCGCCTGCGGCGGGAAGACTGTGTTGGCGATTCCGGGTGTTTGTCATCCCGCCTGCGGCGGAAAGACTGTGTCGGCGGTGCTGTGTTTTTTGATCCGGAACGTGGGGTGGGGTCGTAGTTATTTTGTTTGTATGTTGGCAGCAATGGTTTGGCGGTTAATTTTTGAACCTGCGAGGAGTGTCTAGTCGTAAGTCACGCCGGCGATTCAAGTCGATCGTACGACAAAGCCAGCCAGGTAGGCGACGACGCACGGGCGTGTATGTCCGTATGTCAAGTGTGTGTTGAAATCGGAAATTCGGGATTCTGAGTTTGAGTGTCTAGCTATCAGTCATCAGGGGTGAAAGTCGTTCCAGAACGGACAATCTGCTTGTGGCGGATCGGATGCAGTGGGAGTGTCATTCGCTCGTATGCAAGTAGCTAGTCATGTAGGCAATCCGACTACGTCGAATCGCAGACCACGCCCGGGCGTGTATGTCCGGATCTCGAGTGGTGTTGAAAAAATGGAAATTCGGATTCTGAGTTGAGTGTCTAGCTATCAGTCATCTGGGGTGAAAATCGTTTCCGAACGGACAATCTGCTTGTGGCGGATCGGATGCAGTGGAGTGTCATTCGCTCGTATTGCAAGTAGCTAGTCATGTAGGCAATCCGACTTACGTCGAATCGCAGACACGCCCCGGGCGTGTATGTCCGGCTTAAGGTGTGTTGTGTTTGAAAATCGGAAATCCCAGATTCTGAGGTTGTAGTGTTCAGCTATCAGTCATCTGGGCTGAAAAATCGTGTCCGAAACGGACAAACCGCTTGTGCGGATCGATTGCAGTGGGAGTGTTATTCGCTCGTATGCAAGTAGCTAGTCATGTAGGCAATCCGACACGCGAATAGCAGACGACACCCCGGGCGGGTATATCCGGATGTCAAGTGTATGTTGAAATCGGAAATTCAGATTCTGAGTTGAGTGTCTAGCTATCAGTCATCTGGGGTGAAGTCGATTCTCGAGCGGACAATCGCTCGCGGCTGATCGGATGCAGTGGGAGTTTAATTCGCTCGTATGCAAGTAGCTAGTCATGTAGGCGATCCGACTACGTCGATCGCAGACCACGCCCCGGGCGTGTATGTCCGGATGTCAAGTGTGTGTTGAAATGGAAATTCAGATTCTGAGGTTGAGTGTCTAGCTATCAGTCATCGGGGTGAAAGTCGTTTCCCGAACGACAAACCGCTTGTGGCGGATCGGATGCAGTGGGAGTGTAATTTCGCTCGTATGCAAAGTAGCTTGTCAAGTAGGCAATCTGACTACGTCGAATCGCGAACAGCGGTCATTACTGTCACCGAAAAACAAAATTAAGTTATAAATTCAAAACGTTTCGGGCGCATAATATTCAAGCCTGTATATGGTATTGCAACACGACGCGGCCTCTCCGCGATGTCAATCGGTCCCCGGGCTGCACGCGACCTATACATTAAGCAGGGAAGGCGAATCAGGTCAAACAGTACCGTACGGAGTCCGTAAAGACCAGTCATACTCGAATTTTGAAAAAAATCGTTTAAAATTTACTCTAAAAAATACGAATAATATGATAAATTGGACGTGATAGGGAAAGGTGAATAACAAAAAAAAAAAAAAACACGAAAAAGAAAAAGGATTTATCACGGCCGCCGCAAATTTACGACAATCTGGCTGCCGGAATCGAAACCACGACCTGCAAGTCATCCGCACGTACGCCTAAACTTACATACCTACCTATCGAGTTGAAAACAGCAGTCAAATCTATGACTTTTAAACCGTGATACGCGAAAAAAATCTAACACTCCGACGCATATATTCAAGCCTGTATATAGTAATAACGACGCGAGGCCGCTAAACTAATAATATAGTTGTTCATAAATTACTTACTTAAAAACGATATTTATTAAATACTCATAACTACACGTACCTACATAAGCAATATCAAACAGTATAGGCATTCATTATACAATTTAACTACCAGACTATATTGATATACATGAAGACTATTAGTTATTAAAAATATTGGTATCTACAGCATTAAAATGTATAATTTCCTCGATCAATCAAGTCACTTAAAAACTGTAATGAATAAGAGGGTACTATATTATTCAAGTAGGTTAGTTTTATTGTACTATTGTCGATTCAAGTATAAAGTAACTTTATAATTCAGCCTTTGTTTTTAATATAGGTGGGTTGCTTAAAAAATGTGTAGATAATAAAATAGTATTCATAAAATAGTTAATAGGATAGTCATACCATTATACAATTAAACTGGCAGAATTAAATACATAAAAAGTTATAATTTGTCTATGAATATGGGTACATAATTTGACTCACCTAAAAACTGTAATATTTTAAGTACCTACAACATAGTATATTATATATTAATATTTAACCACATAATCGAGCCCATGTCAAACGATCAAACCTACCTATATAAGTAATATCAAGTAGTATAGTCATATACATTACCTCGACCAATTAATTCACCTAAACTTTAGTATGATAAGCACTACATAGTATACATACATGTTAGTTATATTACTTTTGTCTATTCAATTAAAAAGACCCATCCCATACAATCCAGCCCGTGTTAAATGAGATAGTTGCGTTGCACATACACTGTAAATAATATAAATTGTAGCTAATAAAATCCAGTATTAATTTATTATGTTATAAATAGTTTATTTCATATATTACTCTCAATTAAACTTACATATATAAGTTGTTGCAAATGGTATATAGTTGTATAATCATACAATGTAATTGCCAGACTTTAATTTTATACATACATTTTTATTTTGTTTTTTAATATTTATTATTTAAATATGTAGCATCATTTGTATGCTATACCAAATTTAACTCACCTAAAAACTGTAGTACCCACTACATAGTATATTATATATTTGATATTTAACAACATAATAAAAGCCATATAGCTGTGTATATAATTATTGTTTAATTTTATTTTATGCTTATGTTAGAACATATCAAACAATGCTTAATAAACGTAGCTAATTGTTTATCAAACAGTTTAATTGATCACTTAATACTTATAACTACACGTACCTACATAAGCAATATCAAACAGTATAGCCATATCATTATACAATTTAACTGCCAGAATTTAATTAAATACATAAAGATCTATAAATTTATAATAAAATTATGTATGATATAGTATCTGCAGCAGTTTTGTATCTATATAAAATTTATAATTACCAAATTGCATTACCTCAAACAATCAACTCCCCTAAAAATTGTAATATAGCTAATACTATGTAGGTAAACTACTGTCTAATTCAAGTACAAAAAGAACCATCCCATGAAAATAATATGGGTGGTTAATAAGTATTATTTTTAAAAATTTAATTTCATATAATACTCATAAGTTATTTCAAATAGTATATAAATTTATTAATACAATTTAACTGATAGATTTTAATTAAATACATAAAGTTCTATTTTGTTATTGTATGAATATTTATTATTTAGAATCTGACAGTATATTTGTATGCTACACTAAATTGACTCACCTAAAAACTTTTAATATTTATGTTAATATATTTATATTTATTCATGAGCATAAAATCAAATTAATAACTTGTAATATAACTAATCAAACTATTTGTATACACAGCTATGATTTTACCGTCAACATTTATTAGTTTAGATATTAAATACATAATACCTATACTATGTAGTAGTTACTTAATATATTACAGTTTTTAGGGAGTCAATTTGGTAAACATAAATTTAGTGTAGCATACAACTATACCTATACTATAGTCATATCGACCAATCAAATCTATAATATAATAATAATAATATATGTTAGTTATATTACTTTTGTCTTAATTTAGTATAAAGACCCATCCCATACAATCCAGCCCGTGTAAATGAGATAGTTGCGTTGCACATACACTGTAAATAATAAAAATTGTAGATATACAAATCAAGTCTTAATTAACACTTCTAAACTCACATTTTCGAAAAAAACGGCAAAAAAGCGGCAGCGGCGCGGCGGTTGATAATGTAAAACGACGAAAAAAAAAAATGCGAAAAAAAAATTTGATTTAACAGGCCACCGGCAAATTATCATCGATTCCAACCCCCGGGGCCGCCGCATCGAACCCACGACCCGAGTCAATCGCACCTACGCCTAAACCTACCTAACTACCTGTCGAGTGAATACTGCTGTCAAATCAATGACTCTAAGGCGTTTCGCCGTCACGGCGAATTCTTCTTACGAACGCGATTTCGACGTCCGCTCGGGGCTTTAGAGCGTGCGATCCCACCTCATCGGATATGCGAGATTTGCGAAAGAAATCGAACCTTCCGACACATGTATTCATGCCTGTTTATAGAATTACCCACTCCGACGGCGGCGATAATCGTCACTCGACTCTCGTCGTCGTCCCGCGGCCCCAGGCTCGTCCCGTAGGAAGTGCGGTCACCGGCGGCCTACGATTTAGCGGGGAACGCGAATAACGGAAGAACGGGGCCCCGAGAACCGCGATCGAGAGGGATTAAACTCGAATTTTCGAAAAAAAACGGCAAAAAGCGCGCGCGTTTGATAATGTAAATGACGAAAAAAAAAAAATCGTCGAAAAAAAAAAATCTGAATGTAACACGGCAGCCGCAAATTATCATCGATCCCGGGCCGCCGGCATCGAACCCACGACCCCGAAGTCAATCGCACCTACGCCTAAACCTACCTACCTACCTATCGAGTTGAATACTGGTGTCAAATCAATGAATCTTAAAGCGTGTCGCCGTCCCGGCGAATTCCGAACGCGGATTTAGACGCCGCTCGGGGCCTTAGAGCGGGCGATCCGAACCGCGTCGGCGAGCGGACGACCTGCTCCGCCGCCCTTGGACGTGTGTAAACCGCGAAATCCGCGTAAAAAAAATAGAACCTCCGACGCACGTATTTATGCACGCATATAGTAATACCCCGCTCGACGGCGGCGATATCGTCACTCGACTCGTTTCGTCGTCCCGGCGGCCCCAAGGCTCGTCCCGCAGGAAGAAAGTGCGGTCACCGGCCGCCTATAAATTTAGAGGGAACGCGAATGCGACTCCGTCCCGGAGGTCGGGCGTCTCGAAGGGGGGTTTTAGGCGCCCGCGGCGGAAGATTTTCGAAAAAAAACGTTACGACGCCGCGCGCGGCGATCGATTTCTCCGCCGGAGGGCCCCGTCCGCGAACAGAAGCGGGGCAGGTCGCGCGAACCACAAATCTACCGGGGAACGCGAATAACGGGAGAACGGGGCCCGGAGACGCGCCGAAGACGGCCTTAAAACTCGAATTTCGAAAAAAAAAACGGCGAAAAAAAAACGCGCGCGACGGCGGCGGTCGGTGTGCACGTCTTTCCGCTACGGCGGGCTCGCCCGGGAAAAAAAGTTACCGCGCGCGCGACTCGAAGAGTAGCGGGGAAGGCGAATAAGGTCCAAAGGGGCCCCCGGAGGCTCCACGGCGGGGTAAAACTCGAAAAGGTTTGAAAAATGTGAAAAATTTGAAAAATCTGAAAAAAAATATAGCGAACAGTGATAAGGAGCGTTGATAACGCGGACGGCCGGGCCGGAAAAAAAAATATAATTTGTTTCATTGGTCGGGTTAGTTCAGAAATTAGACCTATCGGGAATCGGAGCGCCCCTCGGGTTCAGTTTTATAATATAGGACTAGATGCGGGTTGTTTTGTCATCCCGCCTGCGGCGGAGGAAGACTGTGTTGGCGATCCGGGTGTCTGGTGTGTGTCATCCCGCCTGCGGCGGAAAGATGTGGTTGGCGATTCCGGGTGTTTGTCACCCGCCTGCGGCGGGAAGACTGTGTTGGCGATTCCGGGTGTCTGTCATCCGCCTGCGGCGGCAAAGACTGTGTCGGCGATCCGAGTGTTTGTCAATGTGTGAGGGTTTTTTGATCCGGAAACGTGGGGTCGTCGGTCTTTTTGTTTTGTAGTGTTGCAGGCAATGGTTTGGCGGTAATTTTTGAACCTGCGAGAGTGTCTAGTCGTTAAGTCATGGCCGGCGATTCAAGTCGATCGTACGACAAAGCCAGCCAGGTAGGCGACTCGAGTGGTGTGTCGTAAATCGGAAATTCAGATTCTGAGTTTGAGTGTCTACTATCAGTCATCTGGGGTGAAAGTCGATCTCGAGCGGACAATCGCTCGCGGCTGATCGGATGTAGTGGAGTGTTATTTCGCTCGTATGCAAGTAGCTAGTCATGTAGGCAATCCGACTACGTTCGAATCGCAGACCACGCCCCGGGCGTGTATGTCCGGATGTCAAGTGTGTGTTTGAAATCGGAAATCAGATTCTGAGGTGAGTGTCTAGCTACCAGTCACTGGGGGTGAAAGTCGATTCTCGAGCGGACAATCCGCTCGCGGCTGATCGGCATGCAGTGGGAGTTTAATCGCTCGGTATGCAAGTAGCTAGTCAAGTAGGCAATCCGACTTACGTCGAATCGCAGCCCACGCCCCGGGGTGTATGTCCGGATGTCAAGTGTGTGTGGGAAATCGGAAATTTTCAGATTCTGAGGTTGAGTGTCTAGCTATCAGTCATCGGGGTGTGATGAAAGTCGATTTCCGAGCGGACAATCGCTCGCGGCGGATCGGATGCAGTGGGAGTTTTAATTCTGCTCGTATGCAAGTAGCTAGTCAAGTAGGCAATCCGACTACGTCGAATCGCCCAGACGACGCACCGGGGTGTATGTCCGGATGTCAAGTGTATGTTGAAATCGGGAAATTCGGATTATGAGTTTGAGTGTCTAGCTATCAGTCATCTGGGGTGAAAATCGTTTCCGAACGGACATATGCTTGTGGCGGATAGATTGCATGGGAGGGGAGTGTCATTCGCTCGTATGCAAAGTAGCTAGTCATGTAGGCAAATTCCGACTACGTCGAATCGCAGGACCATGCCCCGGCGTGTATGTCCGGTTCTCGAGTGGTGTGTCGTAAATCGGAAATTCAGATTCTGAGTTTGAGTGTCTAGCTTCTAGACTATCAGTCATCTGGGGTGATGAAAATCGTTTCCGAAGAACGGACAATCTGCTTGTGGCGGATTCGGATGCGTAGTGGGAGTTTTAATCGCTCGTATGCAAGTAGCTAGTCATGTAGGCAATCCGATACGTCGAATAGCGGAACGACGCCCCTGGGTGTATGTCCGGATATCGAGTGTGTGTTGAAAAAATGGAAAATTCGGATCTGAGTTTGAGTGTCTAGCTATCAGTCATCTGGGGTGAAAATCGTTTCGAACGGGACAATTGATGTGGCGGATCGGAATGCAGTGGGACGTGTCATTCGCTCGTATGCAAGTAGGAGCTAGTCTGTAGGCAATCCGACTACGTAAGAATCGCAGACCATGCCCCGGGTGTATTCCGGTTCTCGAGTGTGTGATGTGTAAATCGGAAATTCAGATTCTGAGGTTGAGTGTCTAGCATCAGTCATCTGGGGTGAAAAATCGTTTCCGAACGGACAATCTGCTTGTGGCAGTTCGGATGCAGTGGGGAGTTGTATTCGCTCGTATGCAAGTAGCAAGTCTTGTAGGCGATCGGACTAGTCGAATCGCAGACCCACGCCCCTGGCGTGTATGTCCGGATGTCAAGTGTGTGTTGAAATTGGAAATTCGGATTCTGAGGTTTGAGTGCTAGCTATCAGTCATCTGGGGTTAAAGTCGATTTCGAGGCGGACAATCCGCTCGCGGCTGATCGGATGCAGTGGGAGTTTAATCCGCTCGTATGCAAGTAGCTAGTCAAGTAGGCAA
>CM017797.1:27711453-27776402 GCA_008086715.1 Sitobion miscanthi
GCAGCTGGCCAGCGGTGTCCGTCATAATTGTGAGTTCATTTTATTAGGATTTGTATTATATTACAGCTCCAATAGCTAATTATATCATATTATCATATTATTGGCCATATTTATATAGTTATTGGCGGCTCAAATAAATTGTTATAAAAATATTATTAATGTTTTTTGCCAATTGCTATAGTGTTATTTATTGTGTATTATTCTAAAACATAATATTATTATATCTAATTATGATCATTAAATTTGTGTTGACATTATTTTAATATTCAAACGCACACATATACACAAAACACCTACTCACCACACACTACCAGCACTCAGAATATTTGCTCGGCGATCCCGTCCACTATTCATGAGTTGCTAAACGCATACTATTTTACCAGTACATATCGGTCGGTGTGTGAGTGCTCCGCGTACGAAGTTTTCGGTACCGAGCACACGAATATTATTGCTTCGTTCTCGGCCCAAACAATATGGATTTCTCAGAATTTCGGAAAATGTCTCATTTATGCTGGGAATCATAGTGTTTATGGGTTTATGGTTATCGATAAAACTCGAGAAATGAATGAAGAAGGTATAGATGTGGTTTTCATACGTTCATTCAAATAAAATAATTGTATGCACACCTCATATATATATATAATAATAATATACCATCACACAGTTATTATCTGCATAGGTTATCAGTAGTCGTACGATACAGGTATATTGCATTTATTATTTACATGAACAAAGAAAAAGTATTGTTGGAAAATTTAAAACATCAAAAAAAAATATTAAACGGAAATAATGGAATGAAACGTGGTGTTATAGATTCTGAAAACTATTTCCGTGAAGCATTTAAGCCGATAATTGAACCATTAAGTGAACATAGAAAACAAATACAATATGTAAAACACAGCCAACTGAACTAAAAAATAAATCAGAAACTCATGCCACTAGTGATGAAGATGACGATAAACGATTAAATTCATCATTGAAAATTTTTTAAATAACGTCCTAAATCAACACGTTATGATAATCCTATGGCTGCATTATGATAAAGATAGTGATTCATATAAAATAGGAAAACATTCTGCACTTTTAGTAATGGTAATTACTGTTGCTTAATAAATACTACCAATTTACACAAGGACTATGGTCTTTATTATGAGAAAGAACCAAAAAATACAACTATAGCAGATATAGAATCTTATACAATATTTTGAAAACTTCCGGAGTTCATTTAAAAGCAGATGGGAAACCTAGAACCTCGAGGTATCATAAATGGATGAATGTTGTAAAACCATTGTATGATCGAATGAAAATGGAGGGAAAAACAGTTTTACGAAGAAATAGCTAAAATTAATGAGGCTACAACTCCTCGAATTAACTTAAACTCATTAACAATACTTTACCTTCTACTCCTTCCAGCTTATTTAATGCTAAACGTAGAAAAATTATACAAGAAAAGGAAGCTTTGATTTTAATCAATCAGCAAGCATTTTTTCGCCTACAGATCAGAATGTCTACAAATTGATTAATTTTACTTCATCACTGAGCCTAAGATAGGTAGGGGTTTATATAAAGATGTATTACCTCAAACACAATTAGTTTATTATGACGATCCGAATGAGCTAGTAACTAGATAAATCTTTGGACATCATCAAAAGTGTTGGTAATACTGGTGTTAATAATGAAATTATATCATTTAGAAGAACTACGAGGAGAGAAATATTTAGTATAATGTCGGTCTTAGAGGTATAGCCATGAGCTACATCGACCAGCGAGAAAAATATTTCTAGACCAGTCCGGTAGTGTTAATTACTCACTCTTGTGGTAACGCGGTTTATTGACGACCGTGGCAAGCTGATTAATGGTATGCATCTATTCTAAAAAAAATTATGTTTTAAATTTATATTAGTTGTTATAGATACATATAGCAAATATGTATTGTGGAACCGCTGAAAATAAATCAGCGAAAGAATGTACAAAAGGAATGGTTAATATATTGAAAAAAGCTAATCCAAATTTTTACAGACAGATAATGGTACAGAATTTTATAATACTCAATTCAAGATTTAATGAAAAAAATATAAAATTAAACATTTAAGTTCATACAGTGTTATTAAATGTTCAATCGCAGAACGTGTGATCCAAACACTTAAAAATAATATATATAACATTTTACTGCAACAGAACACATGGAATTGGTATAATACAATATCAAAATTATACATAATTATAATAATACAAAACATAGAACAATCAAATGCACACCAAGTGAAGCTCGAATGGATACAAACAAAAATAAATTTAATAAATATAAAAGTTCTGAAAAATGATAAACCAAAAATTTAAAGTAACGATAAAGTACGAATATCTAAGTATAAAACATATATTTAGTAAAGGATATACACCGAATTGGACAACGGAAATATTTACAGTTTCAAAAGTTCTACAGACAAATCCAGTAAACTTATCAACTAAATGGATGAATCAAACAATAAAATCTTAGGTGGTTTTTATGAACAGGAAATTAAATTAACTGATTTTCCAAACACCTTTCTCATTGAAACTATTGTAAAAAAAGTTGGGGATAAAATGTTTGTTAATGGCTAGGTTTTGATTCAAGTCAAAATTCGTGATAGCGTCATCAGATATTTTTAATAATAATATTTTGTATAACATGTAATACTTTTATAATAAAAGTTAAAAAAAGTTGTTGAATAATTATTTGTTTTTTAGTTTGTTTTTTTTTTATCTCAACACCCCTCTCCCACGATTGCGGATTTTCAAGTCTTTTTTCTTTAATATATAAATAAATTATCCAGTTTATAGTGACCATAAGCCCAAAGTATTTATCCCATCGTAATATATGACGTTATCGTCATAGCGCTAGAACAAGTTTGTTCATGTTTTCGATTGAACACCATGATTGTTTGATTGGATAAAAATCATGACCCTGTGAGTTAATTTATCCTTAACAGAAAATGGTTTATAAAAGCGTTGTAGTATATCCTTATAATTTCGAATTGCATATGTTTTTCAATAATATATTTCTTTACACCTTTTGCTTTTTTTTCCTCAGTACCGTCTACAGTTTTGTACGCATATAATTTCGGTCTTAATGAAACGAATTCTTAATTATTATTCCTTTCAATTCGTCTTGAAGAAGCCTGGCTGACTTTTATGTAATTCGCTCTAAACAATAATGGTTCTTGGATAATTAGATGTATCAAAATATGGAAATAAATCCTTTTTTAAATCATTGAAAAATTTTTTGGTTTGAATAGCGTATATCAAGGAATCAGTATCCGAATATAAACTACTAATTTTAGTACCATACTTTTTCTTCATGACATTATAATGAAAATCAAATAAATGTTTTCGAAACATCTAGAATTGCAAATCCTACATAAATTGCTTTATCGAATTAATAGTTTCCTTATGTTGGTGAATAGCCATGAGATCTTAGAGTATATAGTTCTGTCTTTAAAACTAGTTTTTGCCATTAGTTTATTCGCTTTTTTTTCTGATGATGAAACCAGTTTTATAGAAGTTTGCTCGGACATTCTCCATACATTTGCCAAAAAACGCTATTAATTAACAATTTCCAGAAATTTTTCAAACCATTTTTTGCTTCTGCCTCTCATTTTTGTACAGAATTCAATGTACGACGCCATCCATTTTTTTTGTGAAAAGCGGATAGCTCGATGAATTTTACTACTTTAAGACCGTGAGAAATCGCTTGTTTTAAATTTTGTAATGTACAATATAGTTTTTTTTCGGTGATAAAGTAGTTAACAATTTCTCAACTTTTGAATTGGGTGGCATTCGTTAAACGGTAAAAACGGGAAATCATTATGGGTTTTATGTAAATGCTTAGGTACTCGATATCAACTTCTAATATATATCCTACTTCAGAATCATCCGAAATTTTAGTTACATCTATGGTGAGATCATCAACCCATTCAAAATCTTTAAAAGGTTAGTTCTGTCAACATAGACTTCCCATACAAATTTACACAGTGAGATATGTAATCCAAGTAATCGGTTATTCGGATATAGTCAATCCTTCAATATTGGTATGTTTGCTTTAGCCATATCTTTTAGTTGATTGACATATACCGCCTCTGATTGATTTCTCGAAGAACAATAACATGTCGTACTCTTTTAACCTTGATATTTGACCTTGGTATACTTCAGCATACAGTCAAAAGCAAACCCAGGAGCAGTCATATAATGAGCAGGATCTAGTTCGAGAGTAGATAAACATATGTCTCTAAAATTTCGAACACGTCAGCTAGTATGGTAACATCAGTTTGTAAATAAAGGTCGCTATATCCGCCCAAAGTCTTTATATCAAATGTTTTCCATATATTTTTGCGTTGTAAATAATCTTCATCACTTATTTGCTATCTGTTAACGAGTTATAAATTCGAGCTTTGACGGTATAAAAAAGCATTGTCTAATTTACTCCAACTATCAACATATTCATAAGGGAAGACTCCTTTCCGTGTAACTAAATCTAACGATTTATGAAAATATTTTTAAGGTTTCTCTAACCTTGACTTATCTTCAGATAAATTGGCTGCAAGTTTACTTAGCGACTCACTCATAAAACGGAAATGTATCAACAAATTTTATGCTAAATCTAGGTTGCGATTTCCTTGCTAAAAGATATATATTTTCCGATGAATTAGGAATAATATGAATATCTTTATCATCGCAAACCCAGTTCTCGAATTATGAAGTGGCTATCATAAGATAAATTATGAAAGATATTGGAACGAACGATGGACTAGTTATTTCGAAATTACATTGAAGGCAGAGACATTGTCTATATTTACCAGTAAAATGGCAGTGATCTCGGACTTTAACCAAATTATTGTTTTTAAAATGTTTTGAACATTTTTGACAAAACTTGGTTCTTTGAAAATGTGCTCTTCTTTATCAGTTAATTTATTCATCGGTGTATTAATTTGATAAATTTTATTAATATTATTTCCAATATCGATCATAGTTTTCATAAATTTTTTGCAGCCTTTCACCCTATAAATAATAACTTTCCTCGGAATTTCAAAACTGTTTCACCAGCTCTTTTGAATATACTATAGTCAAATTTTACATAAACCCATACTCATAATTTCGTGTAAATGTGTAACATGAGTTTTCTGATTTTTTTGTTTTTTACGTCTATTAATGGATGTATTAGGTTGTTTAGGAGTTAATATACATTCAAAATCTGCATAAATGACAAATGGAATCCTCTGTGTTTTTTTATGACCTTTGAAATATATGAAATCATCATCTCCCTCTTCAAACATTATAGGTCTCCCCAATGGATTCTTTCCGCAATTGCGTTGATGTTCATTTAATCCTTTTAACCCCAAAGCTTACTTCGCCTGGCTGAGTACAAAAGTCGTGAAACATCTCTACAAATAATTAACTTCGAACAATTTTCGTTTTCTGACCTTCTGATTAATCTTGAAAAATTTTTAATATAACAATAATGTGATAATTCATCATTATTATACAAAAATAGGTCAAAATGATCATTTCTTTCAGTATTACATACATACAAGGGAAAATATTTTTTTATCATTCAAACTATAAATGTTTATTGAAATATTGTTTATACGTTCAAATTTAGGTATCTGACTGATTGGTGTTGGAAAATCAATACATTTAAAATTTAAACTACTTTTTAATTCTAACATCTTAAATATTTTTCATTAAAATTAGTTTTGTTGGAGCGATAATCAAACTTGGATATAATGCATATTTAAAACATTTATTATCACTATTTTTCACATTGATAATCGCTCTTTTATCTTTAATATGCTTTGGTAAATCAATATATGTTCCTCCTTTAAGTGGATTCACTATATTGATTCTCAACTGTAATGTTTTATTACCTTAAGCGACATCCGGAACCTTTCTGTGTAAAATCTGCCTCTTCCCGCAACAATTATTGAACATGTCGTTTAGCATCTTTTGAAATTAGATGTATTACACGCAAGAACATTAAAAGTTTTGAATGCAATATCCTGTACTTCTTGTGTGATAATTCTTTCGTAAACACTATCCACGACTAAATAAATTTTATAGATGTATTTTTACACGCTTCTTTCAACTTTAAAATTAATTTTTCTGAAATATAGTTAAAAAAGGCGTATAATCTATAAAATCTAATGTATTTCTAATGATAAAAGTTTTCGAACATTTTTTAAATCGTTCAATTTCGAATAACTCTTTATCAGTAGAAATTGTCCGCTGGCATTTTCTTACCGTTCGTCTTTCATGATAAAACTGTAATAGAAAAAAAAAAATAATAATGCAGGTAGATCATTTTATTTAAAAATATCATTCAAATAAATTAATACATTTAGAATATATTACAAGATAAAAAAAAAAAAGTGGTTTTGAGGTAATAATTAATGTAGAAAACAGGAAAATATGAATAACTATTAACAATTGTTCATATAATTGTACTGAGTATATAATTAGATAATTCTTTTTGAGTATTTTTTTCGCGTTTCTTATCAGTATATAGCAAATGTAAATAGTGATTTAAAAATCTTCTTTTTCATTCTTAATTTTTTTTTTTTTTAAAACTGCTTTTTATTTTTATATCAATATTTTTATTTTTTTTTTAAATTCTACTGCTTCCCCATCCATTGCTTGATCATTTTCTCGGCGTTTCGAAAACGCTGTTAATTTTATCCATAATAATGATTTTTGATTCCATTTTATAGTTTTTGTACACTAACTGATAGTAATAAAAAAAAAAATAAAAAAAATAGTGTATATTAATTAGTGAATAATACTAATAAAATAGACTAGTTTATGTATTCACATATATGCATAAATACTATCAACAAATTAAAATAAATTTTGGTTATAACATCAACTATGAACATTAGTTTGTGATTATTATGTTAAGTTTACACTAATTAATAAATAAACATTTTTTAGAATGATCGGTATATTTAGTTTATTTTAAAATTAAATAATTGAATAATAAAGTGGACAAAAAACTTTTAGTTTAGAATGTTTATTATTTGCATGTGTCTATCATCAAATTATTTTTTAAACATTGACATAATAAATACAATACTAAATACTAAAATATAATCGTATTTTGTTTTTAACAGATTGTACTCGACTCCTGTAACTGATAATTAAGATTTTGTATCTGTATATTAAAATTATTTATACTTTCCCAATAGTCGGTATATCTAGAGTGATAAAATCCAAGGATCTTTTCTTTCTCTTCTTTAAAAAAAGCAATTTTTCTTTTAATACAAATTGATTTATATAATATTCGTTAATATAAGTGACATTGAGAGGAGGAGAAGCACTTATTCTGGTTAAAACAATTGATATTTTATATTTTTTTTTTTTTTTATTCTGTTTAAGTCTCCATCTTCTCATGATATGGTCTTTTTCGTTTGATTTGTATAACTTGTAATCATTTGTTTATAATAATCTATTTCATATAAAATATCATTGCAAGAATTCATTATCTTAAAAAAATGTTTTTGCATAAATATATTAAAACTAATATATTATAAAAAAAATATAGAAATATGTTAAAAAATTCTGATAATTAAAAAACTGGTTCCTATATCAACCAGCATCGTGTATAATTTAATGCTAGCAAATAATCAAGTTTTATAATATGTTTTCTATATAAATATATCATTACATACTGTATACGGAGAAATATGTTAAAAAAAAATCTGATAGTTAAAAACTGGTTCTTATATCAACCAGCATTGTGTATAATTTAATGCTAGCAAATAATCAAGTTTTATAATATGTTATTCTATAAATATAATCATTTACATACTGTATACGGAAGAAATATGTTAAAAAAAAATCTGATAGTTAAAAACTGGTTCTATATCAACCAGCATCGTGTATAATTTAATGCTAGCAAATAATCAAGTTTTATAATATGTTATTCTATAAATATAATCATTTACATACTGTATACGGAAGAAATATGTTAAAAAAAATCTGATAGTTAAAAAAACTGGTTCTTATATCAACCAGCATTGTGTATATTTAATACTAGCAAATAATCAAGTTTTATAATATGTTATTCTATAAATATAATCATTTACATACTGCATACGGAATACAAACTATTTTTTTAACTTATCTCCACTTTTTTAACATTTTTTTAACCATTTAATATGTATTATGATAGTTTAAAATGACTATATATCAATCGACATAGATAATTTAATGTCGACTAATATGACTATTATGTTATTCTATAATTATAATCATATACATAGGTACTTACATAGATAGCTGTACGGTTTTAAAACATTTTCCAATGTTAGTAACGAATGCCTGTTGATGATGCCAACGCTAGACTGGCAAAACTTGGTAGGATCGAAGTATTTTCAATGTATGATGGTGAATGACTGCTGCTTGTTGTTACTGGTGGAGAACACAAGCTGAACTGATATCGTTTGACTATCAAATGTTGTGTTATATAGTCGAGAATCATCTCCTACTTTCCTAGTAGTCGTTTAAAATTTACATTCTATTCAAAGAAATCGTGTTACCTGTTATTGTAATATTAATTTAAAAACAACTAAGTTATTTTGTAGTAATAAAAATTATAATATATAATGTATGTATTGGTATTGGCCGTTGGCCGTTGGCACCGAAATATCCAATTAAAAATAGCTAGGTAAAATTTTGGGCGTTGTCCGAACAAAAACTAGTATCAATAGAAGGTAATAATATTAATTTAAAAACAACTAAGTTATTTTGTAGTAATAAAAATTATAATATATAATGTATGTATTGGTATTGGCCGTTGGCCGTTGGCACCGAAATATCCAATTAAAAATAGCTAGGTTAAATTTTGGGCGTTGTTCGAATAAAAACTAGTATCAATAGGAGGTCATATTAAGACCGTTGGCATAATAAAACTGATATAATAAGAGGTTAAATTAAGGGTGTTGGCTGGTTTAATAAAAATTGCTATGAATATTCCGCATTTCAAAGTTGCTATGGTAGTGGAAACATTACAGTATATAAGGCTAGCTTATTGGTAGCAATATTACAGTCAACATTCAGCAACTGGAACTTCTTCATCAATTCAGCTTCAAGATGTCTTACAGAACTTCGATCATCGATTCTGGATCAGAGGTTAGTAATTGAATTACTTTAATAACTAAAGCAAATTGGAGGTCAGTCGTAAAACTACTCAACGCTATGGTTATAATTCGTGGTTGATTGTAACTTTATTTTAAACATAATATTTAAATTAAATAATAATTAGAGTGTAACTGCAACGTTACTCAATATTGTTTTAGAGATCGGTTGTAAACCACTCATACATTTATAGTTATACACCTTTGTTAATGTTTTATTTTTATAGAACGAATTTGAATTAGATTCAAAAATGAAGCCTTCGACTTCGAAGCAAACGAAATCACTAAAAAGAGGGGCTGAAAAACCCGTGGAGAAAAAAAACAAAAAAAAAACAATTAAAAACAGTAAGATAAATAATAATTTACCATCTTAATAATTTTATCTAATATTTTATGGTTGAATTTATTTATTTTTTTAGAGTTCATCATACAGAGAGATATTGGATGAGAAATTGCGGGCTGAAGACTTTGATGAAGAGATATTTAATTCGGTTACATTTCGACAAGGAGATGGTTGGCTACCATCAAAAGCCAATTTAATCCCGATGATAAGCCTACCGATTATTGGACAATTACGCACTACAAGTGTGCTAATATTAATAATGTACCGATAAAGGAAAGGTAAAATACTAGACTTTGGTTTATTTTTAATTAAAAACTATTTCTGAATGAAAAAAAAAAAAATCATCTGTGTTGTATTCACTGCTCAGCTGATTGAATAATTAATCTGTTACAGGTGGCGACACTCTGAGGCAACAGTTAAGGTGACGACGTCGGGACAAGGCGAAAGACCAGACTTTAAGCAACAGCTTAAATGAAACAATGCAGGTCGTCTTCGATGTGATTTTGAAAGATCCGGAACGTCGGACAATAAGAAATAAATTAGCCGCATAAATTTTATAAAAAAAAAATATTTTTTATTTAATAAAAAAAACATATAAATATAAATGATTTTGTATTATATCATACTATAAGTCCTGTAAAATCATGTCAGACATTGCGTTAAAATGAAATTGTAATATCTCATACAAAAATGAAGTGTCATCGTTTTGAAGATGAGAATAATAATTAAAATCATAGTTTTGTATATACTGGTTTGTGAATTCGTTTCTCTGACAACTGATGGGTAAACCACGGACATCGTTTTTAATCAATTCGTAAGCTGCATCAAATGTAGCTTGAAAACTCGGTAAACGTTTCTGTTTTTCTGCAATATAAAGGTCCACACAATGCTGTGAAGTGTTTAAGTCTGCAGAAATCTATATGTGAGAGTGTAATATAATCATCATTTATATGTAATGTTATTGAACTCTGCTTCACATTAATTGAATATGTAAAGTTCTCAGTAATTCTTACACGTCTACATCTGGTATGTAAGTTGTTAGTAATTGAAATGTAATTCGATTCAGACATGAGCGTACACCATTGCTCTAAATTTAATGTAATAATTTTTTTCGTTAACTTACACTCTAATAACACAATAATTGAAATTTGTTTGCTGATTAATAATCCAACCGTAACACTTTTCTTACCAAATGGACGTATGTCAAATACCGATTTTGACACAATTACCGGAAGACCCATAACGAATTAAAGTTCTTTTCTTTTTAATAACTAAAACACCTTTCAAACTATAAACGTAATTATTTTTTTAAAATTTGATATAAATAAACCGATGAGGGATATACTTTGAACTGAAGCATTTTTACTTTGTGGACGTATTATATACTAAACCTAAAAAAAAAAAAATGCAAAAAAATGTGAACGTATAACATAGTCGGCTACTGCATGTAGTGGAGGGGAGAATTACATATACTTACCTTTTACCTGAAAACATTTAAATTATCACTACACGCACTAACCCACTAGGCTATACGTCCACGAGATATTACATCAAATATTAACACATATAAGTTGTTTTTAAAAAAAATCAGCATTTATTTTTTATTTACTATAACATAATATAATAAAAACATGCTTAGCAAACAGTATCGCATGACCCAGTTTTGCAATTACAAATGTGTTCGGTTTTACAATATTTACTTAATATGTTTTGAACATACTTATTACCCTCATTAATAATACGTATAAACATCTTGGGCTGAATCTGCAATGTTCAATCCATGGATCATCTAGCCTTTCCCAATATGAAGAATAAACTCCACAACAAAAGCATTCCACGACATCATCCACTCCAATATTTTAAGCCACATTCGGACAATGTATATTTATTTTGAGAAATATTTAACGGGAATAATTTGAATGTTTTTAATCTTGATGAAAACGAAGAAAATTCTGGATGAACCGCGGTCGGATTACTTCGTATACGATAAACTAATGATGGAAATCATTTGTGCATTTTTGGAAAATTCATTTTTGAAAAAAATTAAATAACTTATGAAACAATTTAAAACTTTGAGAAAATAAAGTAAAATAAGACACAACTTGACTAAACGCGGATCATTAGTGACTGAATATGAAATAAAAATAATTAGCTTATAACTTAAAAGTATTCAAATTTGAAAAAAATATAGACATTCATTAATTAGATAAATTACAGTGAAACCAACATAAATAAAAAAAAATAAGAATATAGTAAATATTATTACAGTTTTATAATATGGTTTGTTGTTGAAAAAAATAAAATTTTATGTGTACACGGTAAATATTTTTGAGTAAGGGGCAAACCGATTTCGAGTGTGCAAACTCCCTGTAATTTAAAATACGGTAAATATTTTGTGTAAGGGGAGAATTCGTGGACAAAAAATGTGAAATCTCCGTAAAATGCTATACGGTAAATATTTTTGTGTGAGGGGCAAATAGGTGGACAACGAGTGTGAAATCTCCCCGTGATTTGTGTTACGGTAAAATCATTGTGTTGAAGGGGGACATCCTCCCTTGAACGTTGCGAAATTACCGCGGTGAAAAAAAAAAAGACTGTGAACATACAAATGTATACTAACTCCGGTTGTTCTGGGTAGTGTTTTGTCACTTCCGAAACGTGGCCCCGGCGAGGTCTGAGGTCGCAGGCCCTGGCTGTGTCGGGTCTGGGGTTATTATGGGCGGGGGTTGCTGGTGGTGCCGGTTTTGCCAGACGGTGGTGTGGGGGACGTCTGCTGATGTTTGGTTTAGTAGTACCTCATCAGCTGCTTGTTCCGGCGCTGACGGGGCGTTCAGCGTGGCTGTGTTATCGCCGACGGCGGGTTGGTGGCCCGTTCCTGGTGGTTGGGTTCTTGATGTCCTCGGCGTCGATATTGGCCTCTCCATCAGCGGTCGCGGTGGTGATTGTTGTTATGCCTTTGTTGCGGGCAATGGTGGTATCGTTGGGAAGTTGGCCGTTGGTCGGGTGTTGGCCGCCGGTCGGGTCACCCGCCTGAGGCTAGGCGACCTATTGTGTTCGCCCTTGCCGCCCTTTTGAACACGGCGGTGCGGTCTTCCCACCCACGCGTGTAGGTGGCCCACAGTACCGGGTCCCGCTGCAGCTGCGCCGTGGTCATCTGCCGTACCCGTGCCGCCGTGTTGGTGCTGGTGCCTTCCTCCAAGCTGGCTGGTTTGAGGCAGGACACGTGCATTTTGCATTGTGCTTATGAACACACCTTTGCCTACGCGTTTGTGCAGCTTTACCGGTCCCCACCATTTCGGTTAGGTTAGGTTTGGTTAGGTCTGGCGTGGAATTTTTTGTGCGCGTTCGACAGGTGGTGTGCCTTGTAGTACACCGTGTCACCTGTTTTGTACTTTGTGTCCATCGGGCCACCTGTTACAGGTGGTGCGGTCAGTACATTATTTTCGCGACTCACTCTCTCCATATTGTTTGTTCGATCGGGTTGTTCGCTGTTCGCGACAGTATCCTGCCCCCGGCCTTTTGCCTTCTTTCCGAGGACGAGTACCGATGGTGGATATCCTGTCCGGTCGTTGCGCCTGTTCCTAATCGAAAAAAGTATGGGGGCTAGCTTGGTGTCCCAGGATTTGTGGTTGCCGTTGACGAGTAGCGCGCGTAGACCTTTTTCATTCCTGGTTACGGCGTTCGACTGGGTTGGCCCTCGGGAGAAATACTTGAGTTTTCCAGCCCTCGGCTCCCTACTGTTCGATTGCTTTACGCATACCGTTTGCTACGAACTGTGGGCCGTTGTCGCTTAAGCACACGCGGGGGTATCCGAAACGTGAAAAGAATTCTCGTTCGAGTGTTTCGGTTATTGTTTTTGTAGTGGCTGTTCCGAGGGGGTATGCTTCGGTCCATCTACTAAACAGATCCGTGGCGACCAGTATATATTGTTTTTCCCTATTCGTACGCGGGTAGGGGCCCATGAGGTCTATGCTAATCAGGTTAGGTTAGGTTAGGTTAGTTCAGCGGTGGCTGTTGTGGCGAACGGACGTGTTTGTGTGTCGCTCCCGCGAAGAATCGTTTTAACAGTAGAAATAGTCAACCGTTTTTTGCAAATCAGGTACCAATTGACGCAGAATTCAATTCTGAAGAGTTTGGTACAGTCCGCGCGAAGATCGGTTGAGTTTTCACTGAGAAATCTCAATTCCTTTGTCCCACACGTGCATCGAGCTACTGTGTTACGCATAACTTGCCTTTCCGATAAAAAGTGCGCGCTCGGGAGGATTTGGTCCCTGCTCTACTCCATTGCTCGCTGCTGAGTGGAGAAGTGGTAGCAGCAAAGGGGGCAAGGGTCTCAGGACCTCCCCCTTGCCATGGACCCCTCCAGCGCAACTGGCAAGAACCCGGTGGAGGCAGGTAAGGAGTCAGCCTATTTGGCACTCGGTCACCTAGGCCAATGCATGGCAACACAGGATGGAGGCATTAAACTACTGCTTGCCAAGGCCGCGGCGTTGGAAGCTATCAAGGATAAGCTACGTTCTGAAACAGCTAAAACCGCGATCAGTGAGCTCATGGAAGTGCTCACCGCCATGGAGGGCTGCCAAAAAAAGGTGATCATGGCGTTCAACGAGACCATAAGGATATTCAGAAAGGAGGAGGAACTAATGACTAAAGGCGCTACGCTTACGAAGGATATGGAAACCCAGTCCCCGTGCTGGTGGGATCTAGGTGGCGCTGAGAAGTCGACCCCGGAACAAGCTCCATTGGCGGCGAATGTCGGTGTGTCTATGGGCACTCCAACCACTTCCTGGACAGAGGTGGTCAAGAAGGGGAAGAACAAGAAACCTCCCGCGAAAGAGGAGAAAACGAGCAAGACGGACAAACCCGCAGCCACCCGATCGCGGGCCAGAGCGCGACCGTCAGCGATTTTGGTGAACGTAGGTACCGATCAATTCCCGGAGCTCGCTAAGAGGATGCGAGGGAGTATGAATCAGGTGATAACGGGTGACAGCATTGTTGGCATGCGTCAGGCTAAGACTGGCGGCCTACTCATAGAATTTCTCGGTGACCAGGAACACATTGAGGCGGTTCGCGTCGAGGTCGCCAGGTCAGCGGGTTTGATGACTTGTCTAGTTTATGTTTTCCAAGACCTTTGAGTATTGAACAAATAAAAAAATACATGTATAATAATTTTTGTTTTATTAAATGAAACTCATTTTTCCATATAATAATCAAACAGCCGTCTTGCTTTTAATAGTTTGACGCTTCGGATCGGTTAGTAATTTATTAAATATGGTCTGCATTGTTTCATTAAGACTAGTATGAAGTGTTTGATATTTTGTTTCGTCGGTTGTGTACAATCTAACAGTAGCTTCACTGAACTTCCATCTATAACAACAAATTATTTATATTTAAAAACAAAAGAAGTAAATAAAATCAGTAAAAAAAACAGATTCAGCAATAGTTTTTTAAATTTAAACCAACATATTAACCTGTCCTTTACTAGCACATTTTCGATGTTAGCAACCTTATAATGGCTTAGCACCCAAAGATCCTCACCTTTTTCTTCAAAAGGCGTCTTTATTGTCACAACGCCATCTCTTTGTCTGAATATTAGCGAATTAAACACCTCGACATCAAAATCTTCTGATCTTAAGCGTTCGCTAATATTATCTCTGTATGATGCATTCTATAAAAAAATTAAATTATGTATGCTATCATTATATACCAAAAGACTGGCTCTAAATAATCGCCTACGCATGTTAAAAACGGTATTATGCAATAATAAATATACCTCCACGTCCACCAAACTTCTCATATATAAAAGTCTACTCAAACCAATGTGGACGTACGGTCTGCAGTTATGGGGTAGTGCAAAAAAACAAACGTCAACAAAATTCAAGCATTCCAAAACATTGCCCTAAGGAAACTAACAAATGCACCTCCCTACGTCTCCAATTTTTCCCTTCATTCAGACCTAAAACTAAAAACAATAGCAGAGGAATCTAAATGTTTCTATAAAAGATTCTACAACCACCTAAGCACTCATCCGAATCCACTCATCAAAAAATTGGCCTCCGCTACTATACCAGGTAATCCCCCAAGGCGCCTAAAGCGCAAATGGTGTCGTGACTTGTTATAGTAAAAATAAAAAAAAGTAAATAATTAAGAATTCACAGAAAGTGCCATCAATGGGTAGCTCCTTTCATCATCATATTTTTTTTTTTCCTGTCATATAATTCTTATCACATATTCTTATTGTATTATTGATACAGATTGTATATTACTTGTAAAAATAAAAAAAAAAAAAATCATTATGAAAATATTATTTATATTACCATTTTATTATGCTTCTTTTTCATAGGTTTTTTGACACTTGTTTTTTCTGCAGGATGTTTTGATATAGGTTTTGTTTTTGAAAAAGACGGTCTGATATCAATTGATTCACTAAAATGTTCATTCTATGAAACATAAAACATAGTACATTATTTTTTTACTGTTTTTTTCATTATATATTTTTCTATGTTCCAAGAATTATAAAAGCGTTGAGTAATGTGACGACTCACTTGCAATATACTTTAGTAACTAAATATTTATTTTTATTTTTTTTTTTTTTTTAAAACTATGTTAGTTTTATTTAATATTATTTTAAGAATTATAACCATAGCGTTGAGTGGTGTTACGACCGGCCTCCAATTTGCTATGGTTATAAGATATTTACTAAGTAGTTACTAACCTCTGAATCAGTTGAAGCAATTGTACGGTACGACATTTTTTTTTTTTTTTTTTTGGTAGTATTTCTGTTGAACTGAGCTTCTTGTCCTGGGGATGAAATCTTGAAGACTGGTGAATATTAGAGAATTCCTTCTGTCTTTTATACACAGATTTTTACCACTACTTCATTTAATTAAGTACACAAATGGCCAAAGCAATGGCCTGGTGCCACAACCTTACATTATAGAAACCTGCTAAAAACATGAACATACAGGTACAACAGCAAATCACATTACATGAATTTAAATTGATGCTAACATGACCCACCCAGTCAAATGTTTATAACATTTACCATTTACCATAGTCAATACCCCCCTTGAATAAATTTCTATAATAATCTTACCCTAGATAGCTGTTGAAATATGTTCATATACAACAGCATATTACATTATATGAATTTAAATTATTACAAACAGGATTTAAAATAAATTAAAATGTATACATTCATTCCCAAAAACCAATTACATTATATGAATTTAAATTGTTGCTAACATAACCTGGACAGCCAAATGTTTTCGCATTTACTAAATGTCAATGCTATTATAATATGAAAACAGGACATGAAATAAATTAAAAAGTTTAAATCCATCACAAAAAAATTTCTAATGAGAGAAGAGAGGGTTATTTTCGGGTATAAAACACACGATTTCTCAGCTTATCGTCATCAGTTCAAGCAACAGGAGTTCCAAGAGCATCCAACAGCAGAACAACAGCCAGCCAGCAGTTTACCAAACATCTTCAACAGCCAGTCAAAAGATTGTCAAAACTATTCTAACAAATAGACCAGCCATCAAACTTAGAAAAAAACCTCAATTTCTACAAGCTATGTAAGTACTAGTTTTTTTATTGTTATTTATTAATTTAACATCATACTTCTTTTTTTTTTAAATAAATTAAAAAAAAATAAAATAGAATAATAACAATTATTGTTGTAATGTTAATATAGTTTTATAATATTACTATGGGTATTGAGTGTTATATCTTATAGACTTAAAGATTTTTTTTTCTCAGATTATATAAAATAAAAATATTAAAAAAGAAAATAACTGTTTAAGACGGTTTCTCAACTCTCACTTTTAGTCACTACTATAATATAAGCTGTTTTTCTTTTTTTGTTAAGTTATGTTCAAGTAACAATAGTACGTTTTAATTACACTGCGTCCACAGTATAGATTAGGGTCGCGGAGGTTTTTATGGCGGGTCGCGAAATCCTTACATACGTCTTACAATTTACATATTATTAATAATATTATTAGAAAAAAAAAAAAATCCTGAAATATTCTAATAATAAGGATAATAATAAATATTAATAATAATGATCGAGGAAAAAATAATTTGAAATAGGTTATCTAAATGATCTGTGGTCGTACCCGCATAGCGTAGTAACAGGTATATAATTTATATTTTTGCTCATAATATTAGGTATTTCACGAAATTCTTATCGTAGTTTTCGTAAGGTACGCATGTTATTTGTATTGATGCATTATTCTTGTTAAATATATTTACTAGTATATCGATCAATCGTTCCGTTCTCGTCATTCGTACCTACTCGTTATTCTAGCTGCGTATTATAGTACTATAGTGTGTGTGTTTATAGATTTAATTAATTTTTTTCGTGTTTAACTTTTTGTAATGCCTAAGCGCGCTTTGCCGTATAAAGAAGATTTTTTGAAGTTTGGTTTTACTGAAATCAAAGATCGATCGGGATTAGTGCGTCCTCAATGTGTGTTCTGCCACAAGTCTTGTCGAATGAATCAATGAAAGAAAATAAACTCAAGCGGCATCTTAACACTGTTCATCCCACATTGGTAAATAAACCATTACAATTTTGGAAGGAACATCAAAATAAAATAAAACGTATGCGTCTTGACTGTCCTTCCAATCCACTTACAGTTTCTTTACAAAAAACTACAAAAGCATCATTTGACGTTGCTTGGAAAATTGCACGCTCCAAAAAAGCACATAACATAGGGGAGGAACTAATTAAACCTGCAGCAATTTCTATGGTTAGGACGGTCTGTGGAGATGACATTGCTAATAAATTAGAATTAATCCCACTTTCGGATAACACGATTAAACGTAGGATAGATCTTATGTCTGAAAATATTTTAAAGCAGCTATTACATCAAGTGATTGCAGCAAATAGTTTTTCCATACAAATTGATGAATCAGTTGATATTCAGAATTGTTGAATATAATTTAATATTGTATTACGTATCATCATATTGTGCAATAACAACATCATTGTTGGTATTAATAGTGTGCAAAATCACGCCATATCATGTGATATAATTATTAGCAAATCGGATATTGTTAAACAGTGGCGTGAGACTTAGGTCAATAGGTCACTTGTATATAAGGCCGACTTTTAGCATACTGTCGCTACTACATTTTAATATTACTTATGTGTACGTCATGCGTTTAGTAAATGTTACTTATTACTAAAAGCAGTGTAGTCATTTTTATCCAGATCGATCTACAAACATAATCCTAAACTCAACAAGAATAACGCACAATTGATGGTAATTATACGCTATCGAAGTACTGACGATTTTCGTGAAGAATTTTTATTTTGTGAGCCTCTTCTTACAACGGCAACTGGCTTGGATATTTTTAATAAAGTTGATGGATTTTTTCGGAAAAATAATCTAGCTTGGAGTAATTGTGTTGAAATCTGTTCGGATGGTGCATCGGCAATGCTTGGAAATCGAATAGAATTTTGTAAGCGAGTTCAGGAAGTTAATTCAAACGTTGTTATAATTCATTGTTTTTTACATCGAGAAAATTTGGCAACCAGAGCAATTCAGCCAGAACTTTATTCAGTACTACAAGACGTAATTCAAATTGTCAATTTCATAAAAGCAAAAGCATTAAATTCAAGAATATTTCATGCCATGTGTGACGAGATGGGAGCGCAGTTTGTAAATTTACTTTATCACTCAGATGTACGTTGGCTTTCTCGTGGAAAAATTCTTACCCGTGTTATGTCTTTGCGTTTAGGAATACATATTTTTCTAACGGAAAAAAAACACTCATTGGCTGATAAATTCAATGACGATTTGTGGGTTTCTAAATTGGCTTTTTTAAGCGATATTTTTGGACACTTAAATGAGTTGAATATTGAGATGCAGGGGAAAAATAGGACTATGGTTGATATTGGTGAAAAAATATCCTCATTCAAACATAAGCTCGCACTTTGTCGGAAAAAGCTGTCTCAAGGAAAAATTGCCACATTTACTCTTTTAAGCGAATTTCTTGAAGATTCAACCAAAATTAAATTGGATGACATAAAATTACTGCTTCAAGAGTACTTGAACAAATTACAGTTAGAACTCGATCGATATATACCAGAAAACGTAGAGCTCAGTAAATAAAGTTGGGTGAGAAATCCATTTGAAATTTCTGTTCACCAAGTTGGTGAAGATATTTGCGGTTTCCAAGAGGAACTTCTTGACCTTCAAGCTGACCAAGTCATGAAAGAAAATTTTTCTCAAAAGTGTCTAACCCAATTCTGGGCACAGCTTAAAGATAAACCAATTTTAAAAAGAGAATCTGAAAAGGCATTACTACCATTCCCTACCACATATTTATGTGAAGCTGGGTTTTCAACTTTAGTTGTCATCAAAACGAAGTATAGAAATCGCCTTGATCCTCAACACGACATGCGATGTGCCCTTTCAATGAATATAAATCCAAACACTGAAGAACTCGTGGAAAGTGTTCAGCATCAAGGAAATCATTAAGCTTAAGTATAAATTAATAAGTTAATTCCATGTTACATATTACATTTGAAAAAATTAATAAATTCATTTTTATAATACATTTTATATAAGTATTTTAAGAATAGAATATAGATAGATAAATCAATAAATTTAATAAATATACATATTTACCAATTTGATGATAATAAATAAAATAATGTTGAGTTAACAATAAATAATGATTTTTTTTTTTTTGGGGGGGGGGTCGCCAAAAGTTAAATTTAAAATATTGGGGTCACGCTTATAAAAGGTTGGGAACCGTTGCTTTATCATATACGGTACAAAGTGCACCAATTTAATAAACGGTATCTAGATAATTCCGCCTACGGGCGATAAGCCCGCTCACACGCACGCTAACAATTAACACTAATCAAAATGAGCAAACCACCAAACGACTCAAAAACAAAGATTACGGAGAGACGAAAGGTCCCATCACTCATAATTAAAAAAAACAGAATAATGACAGAACTCGATTCTCAGTCTCCATCTCCATCCCCAAAAACAGATGACGAGTTACTTGCATTATCATAAGATAGTCCTCTCAAGTTGGCTAAATCAATGTTATCAATGCCAGAGTGGTTAATACACTATCAGCCAATCGTACAGATTTATGCCCAGTATTCTCTAGAAAACACATGAACCGTTCATTGGTATACCCATCTAAAACATACCTTATTAGTAATATGACTTTACATGAAAGCTTTTCAATAATTAACGAAACCAAAGAAAAAATTAATTCTATTCCTGGGCCAAAAAGGTGCAACACTTACTACAAAATTAAATGAGCTTTCCAATAAAAATAAAGGTCTAGAAATTCTACGAAAAATAAATTCAGTACTATCAGGCGAAAACATTCAGCTCGAAGATGTTTATCAAGACCCGAAAATAATAAGTTGCTTCAAATATGCCCCAACAACTTCGGTTGACGTCGAACGTTCGTTTTCAGTATTTAAAAATATGTTAACTGATAAACGTCATAGCTTCACTGAAGAAAAACTTGAAATGCATATGATCATTCATTTTAATAGTAAATAAAATTAAAAAAATTTAAAGAGAAATTTATATAAGTATTTAATACTTTAGTATTTAAGTAATTAATTGTTATAAGAAGTTTAATTTTTAAATTGTAAATAAATAAAAAAAAATGAATTTCATGATTTTTATTGCATATTTTTGCATATTTTCATGATTTTTACTGCATATTATATGGCATATTTTGATACTTTTTAGTGCATAAAAATCTGCGCTCTACTTATTACAAATGATAATTGGTCAGTATGGGAGATATCCGGTGTTGAATCAACTATTATTGAAAAATACTTTGCTGTTTGGACTTCTTATAGAATATTTTCTAATACTTTGTCACTCATCAAAGTTATAAATTGTTCATATGTATGGAACGATAAGTATGATGTTCACCCTTTTCCTTTATTAGCATATTTAGAAATATATGATGATAAAAATGGATCAAATTGTGCTATTAATTCCATTGACATTAAAAAGTTTCCATTGTGTGGGCATCCAATTTTCTCTGAGTTACCTCTAAAAGCTAATCCTCGTATTGCCGAGGTTTTTACTACTACAACCACTCTTTTCAAAACATTTTTCCAATAGTTAACTTCATCGTTAATTTGGGATAATAAGCCACTATCAATCCTATTTGTTAATGCTCCATGATACTTCATAATCAACACATTTGATTTGTGAGCTAGAGATTGCTCATATGATGCAATTCTATTTCCCGCCCTTTTCCAATCCGGGTACCTAATTGTAGCAAAAGCAGAATTCGCTCCAAATAATTTACAAGGAATACAAAAAATAGTTCCTATACTTTGAGAGTATACAAGGTAGTTTCTTCGAACTTTTTCACCATTAATAAGAATTGTAAAAAAACAATTTGGACGTACAGTACCTTAAATGCACTTTCTTTTTCCCACGAATAACATTATTACAAATTCTTTTTGAGTTTGAAAAATCTAATTCTTCAATATTTTGTAATACTCCACATGATATTGTGTCTCTAGTAACATCATTTACTATCCACAGTGCAGGGTCATTACTTGAAATTAAAAATATAATATAAAGTTAATAAATATAATTGGAAAAAATGTTATCAACAAAATAATGTAAAATTACCCGGGCGTTTTAAACTGGTCAACGTTCAAGACCATATCATTATTTGCCTCTAACAAAATACTTTCTGCAATGTTATCAATAGAACTCTCAGATACTGATAAACAAACAAAAAATATAAAATTTTCTTAATGAGTATTCTAATACACACAAATAATTAAATTTAAATCTACATTAATAATGAAAAATAATTTTTCATTTGTAATAACTAGAGAGTGGATCTTTAGGTTTTTACATATTTGTATTGGCTTTATGCAACTTTATGAGGGTGAAAAACGTTGACAATTTATCACAGAGTTCGTAGGAAAACATTTTTTTTGCATATTAAAGCATATTTTGGACAGAATATTTAGCCTATTTTTCATATTATAGAATATATTCATATAATATTTATTATTGTTCAAAAAAAATCATATATTTTGTTAATTTCTAGAGTTTTGAATTTGTCTAGCAACAATTTTTTCTATGTATAAAAAAATTTATTAGATTACACTAAATTAAAAAAATTAAAGATAGATAGGTAGTAGGTACTATTGAATTTGTATTACCTAGACTATGGATCTGCTGTAAACATCTGTTTTCATTGTTAATAGCTTCACATTCTTCATCAACTACAGGTACAGGATCAGTTGGCAGTATAATATAACTTTCATCATAATTTTCCAACGCTTCTAAATTCATAAATTAAAACTTAAATGACTATTGCATTTTAGTACTTATTATCAATATCAACATCCATTTCTTACAGACTTGTTAAATTTTTAAATACAAGGTGCCTAGGTGCTAACCTATTTGAATTTATTTTTTAGATTAAGCTTATGGTTATGGCTAGTGTAAACTTTCTTACCTGAATTAGTTGCAGACGTTCTCCAGTACTAAGAGTTGAAAGTGGAACCGAAAAATAGTTTTGCAAAGTTTTTGTTTTGGTTAAAACTTCAGCTTGTTTTTTAGCTTTTTCTTTGGCCTTTGTTTTGTATCTAGCTCCACTAAGTCTTTTACGATCCATAATTATACAATTTAACTATTTAAGTATTTACGAATTATTATTTACGATTATTTAGAGTATGAGACTGAAATGAGTAACGACCGTTAGACACTCGGGTAATCGGGTCTCGTACGGTATTTACTGTTTAGTGTTTTGTCTACGTAATTATTTCGAATATCGATTAATCGTGTGTTCGCACTGCTGCAGAGATAAACGCATAGCCATCGTTATCTTTCGTTTAAAAAGCCAATCTATTTATAAATAGTATGTTAATAATATAATTTATATTATTTTCCGACAAATTGATGATAACCCTATTATACCTTTTCGAGTCATAATAGTGTTTTTAATAGAAGATATAAAATAATAATTAAAATTATGTAAATTTATTTATTTTTTCTCAACAATTAATATACAATAATAATTTATCAAAATAAATTTGCCGCCCCGAGCAACAAGGTACACTTGCCCCCCCCCCTAAATACGTCTCTGAGTGCAGCTATTAGAACTAGAAGTCTCAATGGAACACGTGTTTTTTCGCACCCGTGTATCCGTGACAGAGATGCACGCAGTGCTCAGATTGGAAAAATAATAGAGAGGACTCCCAGACTTAAAAAAATTAGCGTTCCTTACAACGATTAATCTCAACCTAACCCGTGGGGGGCTACGCCCTCCACACCCCCCTCCATCCGACCACTATCAATGACATTAGAAATATAATATATCGATACTGATAACTTTTGCAAACAATCAATAAATATTATTTTACTATTTTTACTTTTCATTTATTAAAATAAAAATTGAAAATGATGGTTACACATTATTTACACTTAAAACTAATTAAGTAATTGTGATTCATTTTACATTTTTAAATTACACTCCATAAATGTTCATAAGTATGGCTCACTTCCGTATTATTTCTTTAAGGACAACATTCTTCTTCAGCAGATCTCTTTCCTCTACGTATCCAAGACAGTACATACGATTCTGGTTTAAATTTTTGAATTGGAGGTTCAACGCAGTTTATAAACTTTAGAGAAGAAATATGAATAAAACTTAGTGCATTCCTTTTGATAGTCATTAAATTGTTCATAGTACCAAAAGCACGTTCACACTCACTTGATGATATTGCAATTGTCTTAATTGCGATTAACAGAGGATTCAGATCCTGTATACAGAGTTTATTTATAGTATCTTTAAATTCTCGAAAGCCACGTATAGTTGACCTTTCATCTCATCAACTTGAAATATTTTTACTAATCGCCTGACGGCACCATCACCGTATTGAATATCACAATTATCAAGCCAATTGGTTTGATCTAATACGTCCAAATCTGTTAGTAACTGAATGTATTGGTCTTTAAACTGGTTATCCCGAAGTGATACATTTGATGCCTGCGTTGGATCTACTACTTAAATTATTTGCGAGACTTGTAAAAAATTGTGATCCACTGATATTAGGAATTACCTTATTACTTATAAGTGGAACTCCTTTAAATAATAGATGTTCACACGAATGGATAGCTTCTTCAGTCTTTTGGCCATAATTTGTAGACATTGAGTTAAAAATCCTTACTATACGCAGTATAGAATCATTTGCTTGAGTTAATGTATGATTTCTATTTTGCAATGAATTTGACAAGTCAGCTAATTCACTCAATGCATCATGCATTATCCCTATAAAACATTTAATAATACATATTATTATATTAATAACTATTAAAAAGATAATATCAATTGTATTAAAAGTGAATAAGGGTACATACCGAGATTTTTTTACAAATTCCACAGAACCCATTTTCTTTTTTAGGCCAATGTATTTTGATTTTTCTTTTAATGTTCTGGAATCATCAGTAGAACCATTCGAGAAATGTTTATATAGTGCTGGAAAATTGTTCTATACAGCTTTAATAGTTCTCTCACTTGAAGCTACCCATCTTATTGAGATAATTTTACCAATACGTAGTAAATTGGGTTCCAATGATGCAGCATAAAGATTAAGCTCCTTCATATTTTTAGGAGACTGGTGGTACAATGCATATAATGTCTCAATGAATAACCGAAAATTATTAGTTCCGCTTACTCCTTTAAAGGTATCGCAAACAGCTAGTTCTAGTCTTTATTTGCAACAATGCCACACAACAATATTTGGGTACACTGTTTTCAATTTAACTCCTACACCTGCTACTCTACCAAGCATTGCTGATACGCCATCACTTAAAAATGCAATCATGTTTTGTTTAAAAAAATTATCATCCATTCCATTTAAAGCCAAATGTTGTAAAATAGCACTCTTTATCGTTTCAGCAGATGTATTTTTTAGTTCAACTATATCAAAAAGAATGTTATAACTTCATTGTTTTCTCCTACAACAGTTCTTAAGCAAATTACTAACATAGTTTTTTGACTTATAGTTGTAGACTCATCCACAATAATGCATATTTTTCTCTAATTTTCTATAATATTGTTACACATTTTTTTTCTCGTTTCCAATGAAATGTGTTCAATTATATTGCTACACGATTTATCACTTTGAAGCACTCTTCCCATTTGTAAACCACTAATTGATTGTAAATCTACAAGCTTTGGTAAATCAGTATAAGGTCGTTAGTTCTTTGCTATATAATAAGCAGTTCTAAAAATCTTATTTGTTGTTTCATGTTCTAAATTAGATACTTTTATAATTTGATTAGGCAACATTTCAATTTTACTTTTATTAATAATTTGTTGAGCATTTAAGTATGAATTTGAACTCTTATGCTTGCATATTTTCTTCCAAAGGTTTGCTTGCATTTTATTAGTATCAGATCCTACTGCATACACTTCTCCATTTACCCATTCTTTAGAAACATGTCCTTGATTTTTTGCGAAATTAAGATTTATTTTTTTACAAATTATACATCCTAATTTATTTGCATTATAAAAAAGCCAAGGGTACTCTTCAGAGAAGTATTTTAGTTGTTTTAGGTCCCAACATTCTTGTTTGGGAATTAAACTAACAGTAAATTCATCATCAGTTTGGTTTTTATCAGCAGGCAATTCTGAATCAGATGCCTATAAAAATATTTAATTAAATGTTAGTAAATGCATAATAATTAATTGTTTATCACAAGTATTTATGTGGAAATATTACATCGATGTTGTATCAATGTATATTATCTTATATTATATTATACATATTAAATTTTATTTATTAAAAAACTTTATATCATACATATTATTCATCCCAAGTTTTAACTTTTATTTTATATTTAGATAAGAAAGAAAAATATGTATGATATACCTTTTTAAAGTAATATAGATTAATAAAATTATAATATGTTTACCGAAATCCAAATATATCTTATACAAGCCTCATTAGTTCTTAAGCTAAACTGTAAGGTTTAACGATCTTCAGAGGTATTTGACACATTTGTCTATACAAAAAGATAGGTAATTTAATTTCAATAACAATGAAACAAATAATGAAAAATAAAAAAGCTTAGTTTTTAACTAAGAATAAAATTAAAATTAAATCTCTAAAATATTAGTGCAATACACATGTAGTATTATTGAAAATCATCAAAATTAACAAAAATAATAAGTATACTTTACTCCTATGTAAATAAAATTAATTGTTGCTTAGTCTGCTATAAATAGGAAGCATAAAAAATCATTCAAATTCTAGTATGTTAGGTGACTAATAAGTAATTAATATAATAATATAATAAGCATTATAGTAGAATAAATGTATACCATTATGAAAGAGTGAAATGACAATACAGATTCTATAGAAATATAAATATTTAAAATATACTTGCTTATTTAGGTAGTAAAAATTAAGTATAGGTACAGTAGTTGAATATAGAATTTTTACTGGATAACTTAAATCAATTTTTGTCTCAATCCTTTTCCGACATTAAAATTAATTGTAATTATCTAATGTGTTAACTGATGATTGAACCCTGTAACTAATAACTAATAAATAATAACACTGATAACTAACAAGTAACAACCATATTATTACAAGATACAAGTCACAACACAAATGTATTTAGACATTTATTTTACAATATTTAAAAATACTTACAGGTGTAGGTTTTTCAATGAAAAATATATCCAAGTTACTTTGCATTTTCTTATTGTTATTTGCATCCATTATAAACCAGATACACAGTCAATGAGACAATTAATGAAATGCAAAACAAAAGTTGAATGTAAATTAACTGATTAATGATTATAAATTATAATAGGATAGTGAAACAATGTGATGTTGAATTTAATATTCTTGATTCATCAACCAATCATTTTAATGTATATAAAACGATTGTTATTATTATATTTAAGAAACTAAATACTCAATATTACTCAATAGTCAATACTCATAGACCATAAACCGTGCAAAATATTATCCATTGTGATATTACGATGTGATATGATTCTCATTTATCTAAGATAATATCATGTGGTTATTTTGAGTTAACCGATTACCAAAGTTAATTAAATAAAATTTAACAGACTTCTATACTACTAGATAAGGATATCATCTTATTTGTCATATGAAATACCATGCAATTGCCAACCGACCTTGAAGCTTCAATTCATAACTGAAGTTCGCTATCTAGTAATATATAGAAATCTATGTAAAATTTGTAATAATAATAAATAGATAAGACGTTTGACGGACCGCGTTATCAATTATCATAAAAAAAAAAAAAAAACATAACTGAATTTTAATATCTTATAAAATAGGTACCTACTTCACGAAAACACGAAATAAATATTACAATATTATTTCAACAAAATAAAACGTTCCGTCCCCCCGTTCTAAAGAAAATAATTAGAAGGGGTGCACTCAAATATAAAAAAATTGAAGAGGAGCTCCGTCCCCTGCGTCCCCCCCCAATTCGAGTACTGAATGCACGGATAAATTTTTTGAATAAACACGTATTTCACGTGACACGTGAATTCCGTGATGACATTCACGTGAATTTAAAAATACGGGAATTCCGTGATTCGTCTTATTTTTTTTATCGGTTTTAACAATGACTATAGTTGGATTAGATAGACATTACGTATTATCCCATATTTATTTGATACTTATACTGCCCTCCTAAAGAGAAAGGCAGTATATCCAAAAACCAAAATATTGGGAAAATCAGTTTTTAGATTTCTTCATTTTTTACCTTAGAATAATCAGATTTCATTATTTTTTTTTCACTTTATACGTGCAATCAGCATACTGTGTATTATTGTTATTATTTTTTAATTTAATTGGTTATTTTGATCTTTAAATTGACTTTTTATGAGATACCACATTTTACTTTAGTATGACAATACATAAATAAAAAGTTAATTTTTACAAATGCAGTATCTCCATTACATTTAATTATCATGCTAGTTGTACATTGAATGCTTTTAACTACATTAATATATTTAGTATAAAATAGTATTATTATTTAATCATTTAATTTATTTTTCTATTGATGATGATTAATACTTATATATGAAGAAAAAAAATTACTGAATTATATTAATTTTTAAATATATTTATAATTCATAGACTACCATAGAATTTAATAATTTATAATAGCTATTAAAATGATATTGAATTAGACAACAGCCATATTGATATGTTAATCAAAAAAAAGCGGTTTGGCAGAAATGGTTAAGTAACTTAATAAAGTTAACATCATACAAAAAAAATCATATTATTAAAACTTAAAAATTTATTTTTACATCACATTTCTGTCTTGAAATAGTTTAATATCATAAACAAATAATAATATAATTATTATACTTTTGTAATAGAAATAACATTGTATAGTTACAATATAGCTATAGGTAAAATTTCTTACTTGTTAAAGTTAACAGCATATAAAAAAACTCATATTATAAAAACTTAAAAATTAGAATTAATATCACATTTCAGTTTTGAAATAGTTTAATATTACCATTAACAAATAAAAATATAATTATACTTTTTTAATAGAAATAACATTGCATTATAGTTACAATAGCCAAACGGTAGAATTTCTTACTTGTTAAAATTAACAGCATATAAAAAAACTCATATTATTCAAACTTAAAAATTAAAAAGAAATATAACATTTCAGACTTACAAAGTTAAGTAAAGTTGACAGGCAAACTTTTCTAAAATGTTTTTCTGATATCTGGAAGAACTTTGTTTTAATCTGTCAATAAGTTCCTCCCTTTTGTTTTCATAAATACCGCACGGTGTAGTTAGTCTTAGAAGGTGGCAATGGAGTTTTTTTAAGATGAGATTTATTTAAAAAATCTAGTTCCAGGTAAACATTATTGGTAATGTCAGTCTTGTAATAAATATTAAATTTGCGTCTTTCAGCTCTCAATGCAACCACATCTTTTAATAATACTCTATTTGCTTTTTTATTTATTTTTATTTGAGACTTATTGTCTTTCCACAGAAAAAAAGTCACTTACTTCCATTTGTTTTACAATCATGCCATTTTTTTTAGAACTATCAATAGCATCCACAAAGTCTTTAAAGTCATAGATTTTTCCTTATTTCTTTAATGATGACTCAATTTAGTGGTAGAAGTTGTCAGCACTCATAAAAGTATGGCTTGGCTCAAAAAAAACAAATCAATGATGTTTGTAAATGTTTCATCAGAATTAATAAAAAAAATTAAAAAACTTAATAGGCACCAATTTTTATTTTGGCTAGAACAATTGTCAAGCTAAATAACTATATGTGGCACATCTCTCAGTTGTTTGAAAAAAAAATAGTATGTACTAATTATATTCTCTTTATTTCGACCACTTATAGCCCCATGCCAAGTACAAGCAATCGTGTTTAGTTTGCTTTTTTCACCAAGTGAAACAAAATTTCATTGTAAGTAGTTAACCTTCTAACAAATATTACTTTTTTGAAGGTGTCAACTCTCGGTAACATGATTACTTTCTGTAGATCAGCAGAGTAATGCACTATATTATTAAAGTCATTAGTTGGTTGAGAGGATCTCTTTGCGTGCTGTTGGTATAAATCTCTAACATTTTTATACCGACGTGTATGTTCAATATTTGTTATACAAATTTCACAATTTGGTTGCATATTTTTATTAGTGTGCTCATGCAGTTTGAAAGCTTCACATATTTCACATTCCTTGTGGCCGAGAACTGCAAATGAAATGTTTTTTTCTTTCAATTTTATTCTGTAGAATTCATATGAAATCTGAATGTCAGGATATTTTTCATTAAAATCTTCATACATGAGTTTAATATTGATATCACTAGGCAGGTACCGTGCATCCGGAGCATGCTCTCGTCGGTAGTGGGAAATGGTTGGATGAAACAGTTCAATATGATCACTCACTAAATTATGTGTTTTAATACTATCATTGTTTTTTTTCGAAGTACATTTATCTTTTGGTGGTGTCAACTCCCCAACAGATGTTTTATTCAATATGTTAAAAATTGCTCTATCATTTTTTTATTAAAACCAAGTGTTGGGAGAAAAAAGACCTTACAAACTTCAATGGCTGTAGAATTTTTTTCTGTTAAATGGTATTTATAGGTAAATTTTTTCTTAATTGTGTTATTTTTACTTCGTCGCTTTTTTACATCTAAACGTTTACAAGCATTATAGATCACAATTCTTCTCTCTTTACATGTGAGCACACAGCCGTGAATTTAGCGCATCATTTAAAGAAATCATTTATAGAGTGGGAAATCGAAAATAAAATTAGTTCAGGTGTAACAGATAATGCAGCAAATTTCATCAACGCTGTATCACAGTTAGAATTAAACGATAATATGGAAAAATCTGGATTAACATGTGCAGCGCATTCTTAGCAGCTGGCTGTTAATAAAGCTCTTTTGGACACAACAACAACTAAATATATCAAAATTAACTATTTTACGATATTGTAAAACAATATGGAATTCTAGTTTTTTAATGCTAGAAATACTCTATACTAATAGAGTACCTATCACAAATGTTCTCGCAGATCATAATATAACAGCATCTAATATTGCCCAAAACTAGAAACAAAAACTACAGAATCTGAATGGTTAATTATTGAAAAATGAATAGAAGTACTGAAACCATTGCAAGCTCTCACTACTTTATTTTGTGGAGAATTAGAATCTTCTGTTTCAATGGTACGACCTATAATACATAAAATTGTAACTTCCCATTATGAAATGGTATCGAGGATGACAATATAACGGAACGATTTAAGAACACAATTTCATATCAATTGACAACTCGTTTTGCAGTCTTGTAAAGTACTTGAGTAAAAGTATTTAAATACTTTTTAAGTACTCAAATACGTATTCTAAATACATTTGAAAAAAGTACTTTTGTATATTATTTGAATACTTTTTTGAAAGTATCTGTATTTAAAATCAAATTCTATTTTTAAATACTTTATTCGTCTTTGTTGCCAAATTTAATAAAATAATAAAAATTTGAAATTGTACAAGATTTTTATTTATAGATCGTTCATGGTGTGTTTTGGTAGGTATATTGTAATATTTTTAGTGGCCTATACTAGGTAATGTGTATCCATTTAATTGAATGTATACAGTCCATTGATTTCCTAATAAAATTGGAAATACCTTTACTCGAATTATGTATAAATAATACATAACAATAGTTGATTGATAATATATTATATCTATACATTATACACGCAACCCGTATTTGGTTATTCCTGGTTATCCGTCCTTGCATTATCGCAGAATATCGTTGAATAACATTGTACAAAGAAGCTGCTATTCGTTTAAACTCTCTACCTATATCAAATAATTCTCAAACATTTTCAAGTAACCAAAATGTTGTTGATGACGAACCATCTTTCTTTCATTGGAACTCATCCCAAAAATCTTCAGAAATTACTCCAGTAGAAAATGAAATCAATATGTTATTCAGCAAAAGTCCACAAAAAGATATATCATGATTTGAAAATTTACCAATTTTAAAAAAAGTGTTCATACAGTTTAATACACCATTACCCAGCAGTGCGCCTATAGAGAGGGTTTTTAGTGTAGGTGGAGCTGTCTTAACAAAAAAAAGAGGTAGGATAACTGATGAAAACTTTGAAAAAGTTATGCTACTTAAATTTGATAAATTATTTATTATAGATTGAAAAATCAAAATATGATTAAAATAATTTTACATGTAAATTGTAACTACTATATATCTAATAAAAAAATTGTTTTAAAAAAAAAATTGCAATTTTTCTTGTTAATAATAATAGCTACTACGTCACATTTATAAAATTACTAATGACTAATGAGTAATACACCATATTTATAATACATTACATTTTTATCTAACTGTCAAAGTATTATAGTATTTGATGGACATACACTAAATATCAAAAAATGCTGAATTATTCTTATTCTAATTAATTTAAGTAAAACTAGAGTGCTAAAATAAAAAAATAAATTAGTTAACTAATAATTCAATTTATCTATAAGGTCATTAGGCCAAGGTAAAAAGGTAAAACATATTAAAAAAAAAAGAAAGTATTTGAATGTATCTGTAAATACTTTTTTTTTCGAGTATTCAAATACGTATTTTAAAAACTTTTTAAAAGTATCTATTACAAGACTGTCGTTTTGAATTGACATGGAAAGAAACTGTAACTGCAAGACACGTTGCTTCTTTTACAGATCCAAGATATAAAGATATGGATCATGAACCCGTACCAGCTAGAAAGTAAATTCGATCACATGTCTTACAGCTGATTGAATCAATTGCCCCAGTTATTACAACTCCTAATGATATAGAACAAAGCGTTTTGAAAATGAATAATGTGTTAGCATTTATTTACAAAGACCATACTAATAGTACAAATGACGCATCTACACAGTTTACGAGATATCTTTCAGAACCTCAACTTCGATTTGATTTAAATCTCTTTGAGTGGTGGAGAACACGAGAAGAAAATATCCAGCAATAGCAACATTTTCCAAAAAATATTTGGCAATCCCATCTACATCGGCAAGTTCAGAGAGGTGTTTCTCAACGGCAGGTAACATTGTGACGCCAAAAAGAAGTTGCTTTCTTCCTGAAAATGTAGACATGTTGGTATTCTTATACCAAAATAGAAAATTATATTTCTAGAATTATAGACTATAGTTCTTGACTCTTGTTATGTTCAGTTTAAGTATTATTATTATTATTATTGGTTATTTAACTATGAGTGACGTTTAAAATTTATATTAAACATTTAATAAATATCGTTAGGTATTAATTATATTAGTAAATCTTCATTATCTCTGATGTAATAAATTTCTTTTAAATACACGTCGAGTATTTCACGTGTATCTTTTCACGTGTTGGATTTATAAATACACAAAATTCACGTGTAGGATTTTTAAATATACGAAATTCACGTGAAATAGGTGAACTACGGATTACACGGTTACATCACGAAATCTTTAATTTCACGTGTACACGGGTTATAAGAGCTCTAATGCTATTGATTTATGTTTTGAGAAAAATATCTTGTACCATTATAGTTACCATGGAAAAACAAAAAAGAAGTTCTCAACTTGGGATTTTATCAGATTATTTATGGTACATATATATATTTATAAATTAAATTATTTTCATTTTTATATAGTATTTATAGGTAATATACCCCTATTAGGGTTATCAATCAACAATACATAGAATATATTATACATATACTAAATATTTTTTAACTAAATAATGTATGCCTATTGCCTAATATTTATAAAGTTAACCTCATAGATTTTTTTAAATTTAGATACTCTATATGGGTTAAGATCTACTATTGAGGATGAGAACACGTTTAAAAAATTTATTGATAACTATTTAAGGCATTCAAAACCAAAAGAATAATGTAAGTTATAAATCTTGATTTGGCTTACATACAGTATTTTTTTTTGTTTATAAATTATATAATATTATACATAATATAATAATATTGACTATAATATTATTTTAATGAAGAGCAGTGATATATGTTTAGAAAACAATGATGATGATAATGGTGGATATGATTGGCAAATGTAGCGGATAAGCTTAATATCGATCAACAGACTACATTTCAATCGTATGCTACAATCGATGAAAATGTTAAAGTCACTGGACTATTAACTGATAACGAAATCATGGGTATCAATATATCAAACAGTGATTCCGAAAATGATGAGCCTGAAAGAACTTTAGATATGATAACGGCGAACCTAGCAATATCATCACTGCACACTGTTAGGCAGTTTATTGAATCCGTCGCAGGTGTGGATACTTCTATATTCGAAGCCATAGGAAAATTAGAAGATTTTTGTCAATTAACAGCCGAAAACTCAAAAATGAATTACAAATTATTTTTCTACTGTATCTAATAAATAACACATATGTACATATACTTATACCATTGTATCTATTTTAGTTGTGTTATACAACATTTATTCACATATATTTATCATACATTATTATAATTTTTATATTTTATTATATTTCATTACATAACTCGAAGTTTTGATTTAATTTTGATAAATTAGAGTTATATATCTCGAATAATATGTATCTCGAAGTGTATTTTTATCCCCCTTCAACTTCGAGTTATCGCGACTCGACTGTATTTTAATAATATTATTATGTTGGATTAAGAATGGGTTTCCCATTAATTCTTTGTGATAAATTATTAGACCCGCAGTCCCTTCCGTTGTGTAATATGTATCGCGGGCCGCAGGGTGAGACAGGTACCGACTGGCGACTACGAAGTGCAGAATACTCGTGTGTCGTGCTCTGTGTTACGATTTACAATCTGTATGACTGAATTATTATTTATTAATCTGTGGTATTAGTATAAAACTTACTCATTCGTCATATTTCTGTATTTTTACCTAACTGTTTTAACTCTTCCTCGTGATACGGACAAATAAACTAAGAAAATCGGAGTTCGGTAAGTGTATTTAATATTTTACTTATTCAAGTTCGCTCATGGTACCAACTACCTTATACAATAAATTAATTGTTTTAATTCTTGCTATTGCCTGCCACATGTAGGTAGGTACTTATAAATTGCATAGTGTCCATACTTCTATAAAGTTTATGTTTTTTCCTGAATAACTAAACATTTTTACCTGCTTCTATCTACATATTATACATAGGTATCTAATATTCTCTATTACTTTAGTTAACTACCTGTAATTTTCCTAGATTATACAAGTACAATGGATGAATTTACAGAGTCAAAATTGAAAAAATGGGATCTACATACATTGTTGGATGTTTTTGAAGGTACTTAAACTATTTAAGTAGGTATTAATATATTGGCCAGTGTTGGGTAAATTACTTTTGAAAAGTTATAAAAATACGTTAGGTACTCCTTACATTAAATATTTTTAATTAAATTACATTTGTGTTACCAGACATTATTTTTATCACATTATATTCATTTTTTATTCAGAAAGTAGGACATAACAAACTTAAAAATAACATTACATTTCTTAAAAATGAATTACAAAATAAGTCTATAACGACTAATAAATAATAGCTATAATACACTATTATACAGAGTGTAACCGATAGAACTGACTTTGTTCTAATCAATTTTTTTTAATTTTTTTTTTTTATTATCATTAAGAGACCCTAGCGCTACATATATAACTTATTTTTTCTTATTTTTGTGTTTTACTGCTGAAAATAAAAAAATTAAATTAAATTAAATCGTTTTATAACATATTCAAAATTGTCATTTTTTAAGAATATTATTTTTAAGGATTATAGCGTTTAAATTTTTTATTTTCATTCGGTCGTTTTTCTGATATAACCAATTAAAAACTGAATTATACGAGGCGCTTTTTGTGTGTTTGTACACTTGCACTTATTAAACCGTTGCACGTTGGCAATCAGAGATATCCGCTGATGACTTTTAAAAGTAATACACGAAGATACTACAGTCGGAAATTGAGTTGGTGCAATATTGCGGTCGTCGAGTGGTCCGGCCCTGCAGTGGTTATCATTTCTCACGACTAAAAAATTGTGTTATTATAAAATATAATATTATAAGACCGGACGACGACGAACAAAAAGATAGGTTGCAGGTAGCTGGAGACCCGCGGGCCGCCGTGCCGCACCCCTAACATCACATGACGTCCACGGGAGTTTCCCAAATGTTTCCTATTCAAGAAAGTCCCACGTATATGTCCAAAAACCAACCTTTGAACTTCCCTTCTGGATTTTTTTTATTTTTTAAATTTTTATAAATGATGATTTAATGAAATTGTTCATTTTTTTGATTTTTTTTTTTTCAATCCGGAACCTTTATTTTCCATTGCTTTATTATGTCGAATTGTTTTTCTATCAACTGCTTTTTTATGTTTGAAATCATTAACACTGTTTACAATTGAAGTTACACCTCCAACTAACGCACTAGCTGCACCTATACCTGCAAAATTAATGGTAAATATCCACCTTTTTTATCTTTAATTTGTGAATTTCGAATCTCTAACCTTGTTCCAGAATTTTTTTCCTTATCCTTTTTTAATTTTTCTAGTTGAATGTTATCTAAATAATAATATTTTGTTACTAGTAATTTGAAATGTTGCATTAGTATTATTTTTATGAGCTTCTTGTAATTTTTTAATTTGGTAATTATTAATTTGAAGTAGTACATTTTATAATATAAAAATTATAAAATATTATAAAATTTATTCACATATTAAATTCATTCCTAAACGTCTTTTTCCTTACATTGCATATGCAGTTAAAATAGCAGGAATTTTTTCAGACAGAACAATCAGAATCTTTACATCTTTCCAAGGCTTTTTGTTCTAAAATTTTATCAGCAATATGTCTTGATTTAATGTCTTTATGGTTTTTGTAAAAATAATCGTGTTCTCTTGCAGCTCCATCTAATTTATTGATTGGTTGTATATTTTGTTCTTCATTTTTCTCTAAATTTGTAAATGGTCCTAAATAATTATATTTAGGATAATGCATCAGAGGTAAAAATTTACAATTAAAAAAATCATTAAAAAACCTGCACCTTTTATAATTTTCTTTGGTAAACTTGAAATAAATGACCATAAATATATTGGACCTTTATTATGAATGTCAATTACTTTTTCCATTTTTTAATACAAAAATTAAGAATTTCAAGTTGGTCATCAGGGTAATAATTATTCCCCGCTCTTTCTTCACTATATATATAATATATTTTTTCTCTTAATTGCTTTATATTATATTCTATGTCATTTGTTATTTCATTTGGTAAATTATTAACATATAGTAGTAAATATTCAATACCTTTACGATCATCTATTAGATGTTCCATTTTTTATTTTAAATGATTGAAGAATACCAAGTTTTTCATTATGAAAACCATAATTTCCTGCTTTTTCTTCAGCTGCCATTAAATGACATCTTTCATTTAATTGTTTCATATTGACAATCCAATGAAATTCAATTTCGTTATTTGTATAATTCATTAAACCTGCTCCTTTATTTTCTGTTACTTTTTAGAGTTTAAAATTTCTTTTGATATTGTTGGTGTTTTATTTGAATTCATTTTTTTCCAAATAGGACTAATCTTTTTATATATTTGTCACCTTTACTTGATTTCGGTTTTCCTATTGATTTGTCATTATTTTGGTATATTGCTTCTGTTTCAATTAATATTTTTGCATAATTTTGGTAATCTTCATTTGTATAAAATTCTGGTTTGTGTACATCTGAATGAGTTAACAATCTCCACATACCTGAAGTAAATAAGTTTTTTTTTCCGTTTAAAATTATATCATCAAAGTCAAATATTATTGGATATTTTCCAATCATGTGTCCAAAATTTTCTTTAAAATGTATACCAAATGTATTATATGAATCTAAAGCTGGCAAATATTTTTGAGCATTTTCCCCTATTATTATATTTGGAGGCATAGGAGAATTATTTGTTGTTTTTCTCGGAGAACTTTTAGGTGTTTCAAAATCCTCTGTATTTAATAATCGTAATACCTCGGGATTACGAGGTTTATAAGGACTTGTAGGTATTAACATTTTTTGAATATCGTGATCTGTTTTAATTGGAACTTCTTTAACATCATTAACAGAAGATTCAACTTTAGATAAGCCTTCTAATATAGGCATAACATTTTTTACTTTTTCTTCTGCTGAATGTTTATCGTGTATACTCTTTTTCTATAGTTACTTTTTGAATTGTTTTTAATATTAATTATTTTTTCTAACTTTGCTGGTGAATATTCTTTTTCTTGTAATTTTTTTATATTATTTTCATCTTCATCTTCATATTCATCTTTTTTCAAATTATTTAACTTTTTTTCAGAGTGTAATAAATCTGACTTTTTAAATGTATTTTTTAAATTTTGTTCAAGATGAATTAATTCTTTAATATTTTCAGGTTCGTTTTCTAAATTAGTTCCTTCCTTAAAATTGTTTTGTGTTTCTGGTGGCTCTGAAAATGTGACTTTTTTTAATTTTTTTTTATTATTTTTCTTAAATTCTTTTGATTTTCTTTAACATTCATTTATTATATAACATATTATTTTTCATTCGTTTTTCAAGTTTATAGTAGAAACGATTATTAATCAAATCTATTGTTATAAATCCATAGTCATTTTCCCAACAATCTGAACATAAAGTTTAAAATTCATTTAAAGAAATAGTATTACTTAAAAAATCATCCCAAACATTTTTTATATATTGAGTTGATTTAAAAGCAATTAAAAGAGAATCAATACATTAATACAAAAGATCTTCCTCGATGTTATTAACATTATTAACAGATGAAAAAGATTTTTCAATTATGTTGCAATGTACATCTAATAATCGTTTATTTATATTAATATTTAAGATTTCTCTAATGTGTTTATATAAATAATTTATATTGTCAATCCCTAAACTTAATTTTAAATTTTTGTCCAATGTAAAATAATCTTTTGTTGTTACTTAATGTAATTACCATTATTTTCAACTTCATAATTGAAGAGAATAAACTATTTAAATGCACAATTGAATAATTCCTTTTAATTCGGTTTTTTACTATTTTTAGTAGAAATAATACCTTTAATATTTTTTATAAAACCTTGTGTGTAAAACATTACTTTCTTGTACCTCTTATTTTTTATAAAAATATCTGGTTTTAGTCCGTATGAAACAGGCCATCTTTTATTTATAGGGATTGCATCTGTTATAAAATCTCCAATATAGTCAATACCTAAACATTTTGACAAATATTCATCAAAACATAGACCGATTGAGGCTGAAATATTTATAAAACCATCAATTTATTCAAGACTTATTTTAGGAAAATCGTAACAATTCAATAAATTTTCAATTTCGTAAATTTCGTATTCCTTTAAAAATTGTGTCCATTGGTATTTCACCATTTCTACCTATTCGAAATCTACAATCTTGTTCTACATTTATATAATTTTCATTAGAATTAGGATAATAAATTATTGGATTACTACTAACTATTGAAAAATCAAATTCAGTGTTTTGAAAGCCTAAATATTTTTTTAAATTTTCATCTCATTTATAATAACAAGGAGATATTATTTCAATTTTTTTATTAACATAAGTTAACACTATAGGATTAATTAGTTTGTTTGATTCTGCAATACTTTATTCTCCTTTTTTCATTTGTATAATTTGATCAAGAATTTGTATTTTACAATCAGTTTCAATATTTATTAAATTTAAACCTTTTAAAAATATAGAATCTAGTCCTATTTTATAATTATTATTATTATAATATTTTTCTGTTAAATGAATACTACCATTTTTAATTTTTATAAATACCATTTATAAAAGTAATTATATTTTTTATTCAAATTCAATCAAATGCATTGTATTTCCATTATTTATTTATTTATTTATATAAACGCCAAACGGCTTTTTACATATAGCAATAACGATATTACATAAATTAACGTTAGTGATAAGAATAATATACATAAATGATAATCCTAACAATATACTAAATAATAAGAACAATAATAATTATAATATGAAAATTACACACGTTAGGAGAATACAAAATTTAAGGCCATATATCATAATTATTATTATTTAAATTGCGCATAGCTCTAACAAAGGGATCATTAGATAAAAAGTTTGAACGGGAAGTTGGGATGTGAAAGGGATTGGTTGATCTGGTATTGGTGGTAGGAACTCTAAAGCTAATACGCTCAAGGAGACGCGGAGCATCAATTTTACCCTGGATTAATTTTAAAAGGAAGTTACGATCAGCAATTAGTCGCTTTTCCTCGAGGGAGAGGAGATTAAGCGCGTCCATGACGGGTTGGTATGAGTGTAGGGGGTGTTCAATTTTTAATAAGAAGCCTGCATAGTTTAGGAATCGAGTCTGGACTCGTTCAATAAGTTTTATTTCCGTTTTAAGATGATGATTCCAAATGATTAAACCATAGTCGAGAATTGAACGAATGAGAGCAGAATAAAGGGTTATAATGCAAGGTGCTGAGTTGAAGTGTTTGGTGTGGCGGCGTATGAATCCCAGAAGACGTAAGGCCTTACAAGTGATATAATCAATATGAGGTCTGAAGGAAAGTGAGGAGGTATATATTATACCTAAATCCTTAACTTCAGATACACGAGTTAGGGGTGAGTCATTATAAGTATATACGTAATCCACAGGAATCCGTGATCTGGAGAATGATATGATTTTACAGTACTGGAAGATATCCTGGAGAACAGCTTAGCATTATCAGCAAAAAGAAGTAAACGGTCCGACGGGACATTGCTAAATATTGAATTAACAAAAATATTAAATAGTAGTGGAGATAAATGTCCACCTTGCGGAACGCCAGAGGAAGCTTTAAATTTACTTGATGAGATATTGAACAACTTAACATATTGCCATCTATCCGCAGGTATGAGCGAATCCATGATAAAAGAGGAAAACCAATTCCCAGTTTATCCAAGGTGTAGATGAGAGAGTATGATCAACTGAATCAAATGGTTTTTGAGAATCGGTGAAAATAGCGTCAACTTGGGAATTATCACTAAAGGCATCACGGATAAAACAAGAAAATCTAGAGAACTGGTTATAGTGGAACGACCAGGAAAAAAGCCATGTTGGTCTGTAGACAATGTAGAATGAAGAGAGCGTTCAATTTTTTTAAGAACTATCAGTTCAAAAAGTTTGCCAATAAAGGGAAGATTTGATATCGGTCTATAATTCATGACTAGAATTGGATCACCAGATTTTAGGATCGGTGTAACACGACTAATTTTCCAAACAGCTGGAAAAAGAGCCCTCTGTGAGAGACTTGTTGAAAATAGTACAGAGCGGGGAGCAAAGTACCTCACGACATTTGAAAAGCAAAGAAGCTGGAATATCATCAGGGCCCACCCCACGGACATTTGATAACGTATTGAGAGCATCAGATACTTCCTCAATGGAAATAGATAAATGGCTAGGTAAAAAGGAGAACTGCTGGATTTCGATATTTATTAGAGCTAAGTTAGGGGCAGCTGAAGGTTGTTTATTAGTAGAGGCAAAGAAAGAAGAAAAAAGTTGAGCAACATCAGGACCATTAGCAGAGATATCATTCAAGTATACTTGATTAGGAATCAAAGAAGAGTCACGACTCTTATTAATGAAGGACCAAAAATCACGTGGGTTAGAGGTAAGTCGAGATTAAGCAACATTGATATGAGTCCTTAAACATGATTTAGATAGCGCTTTACATTGAGAACGTAGATTGGAAAACGAGTTTTAGTCATGAAACAAGCCAGTTTTTTTGAATTTTTTATGAGCTGATTTTTTTTTAAAGAGAAGAGATTTGAGAACAGGGGAAACCCATGATGGGAAAGTTGATCTACGAAATGGTGTAAGTGGAACGAATCGTTGAATGGCGTCAAGAATAGAATCCTGTAACCTTGTGGCAGATATGTCAGCAGGCTGAATGTTAAAAGTGGTAGACCAGTCATTGTCGGCTAAGGCTTTAGCAATAGAGTTAAAGTCAGCATTGTTAAAATCACTAAACGAGTGACTATCATCTAGCATAGATAAGTGGACAGGAATTTGATAATTAAATGACACAGCTGGATGATATCTGTCACAAGGGACAAGACTGACTGGAGCTATATCAACAGAGATACTTTCTTTATTAGTGAATATCAAATCAAGAAGGGAACCAGAACTGTTGTATATAGAATTCATTTGGAGGAAGTCCATATTGATAAATTGATCACCAATTTGAGAAGATTTATCATTGACTATGCCCACTAATCTTGAGACCCTGGTTAGAGGAACTCCAGGATGTCCCTGGTAAGTTGAAATCACCACAAAATACACCTAGATTACAATTAGATGATTCCCACGTTAGGTCCACAGATTAACAAATAATTGTTCGACATTTTGTAAACCAGTAGGGACGAGCTGAGGGCGTAGATTATTCCTAACTGCTATAAGAACTCCACCACCACGAGAGAGGTTGCTAGTATGAGTGCTTCTATCACATCTAAATATAGTATAACCGGAAAAGTTAAGCTCGGCATTGTTTATATCATTAGAGAGTCATGTCTCCGTTAGTAAAAAAATATCATATGATAAAAGAATAAAGTTAGAATGCAGATTGAATAATTTTGATCTAAGGCCTCTAACATTTTGGTAATAAAAATTTAAATTATACATTTCTTTACTTAACGATAGATAATTAGTTTTAGAGAATTTATTTTTGAATGAGAGAAACTCATGTACATAGATATTCATGGAAGAATTGAGATTATTACAAATAGTACAGTTAGGGGTTACCGTGAAGATAGGATGATGACAGTCCTTGGAGATGAATGAATGCATGCAGGTGACTAGTTTTTTGAAAGCGAAGAAGATGGATGATTCGAGCGACTACGAGAAACACCACCATCATTAGGTACAATAAGTGGAATTCCATTCCTATAGTTTATGGAGATGTTGTGTTCACCGTTTTTCTTACGGTTCTCAAGCTCTGTGTAGACACGACGAATTTCTTGGCGCTCAAGGAGGGTGCGATCACGTGAGATGGAGATTGAGATAGCAGGGACCGATTGTGTTCGCTTATGAGAGTTGAAGACAGACACCAAGTTGAGAGCCATTTCCTTCGATTGAAGTACAACCTTCAGAGGTCAAGGTTTACCACTTATCTTGCGGCCCAACCTAAATAGCTTGAGATCTTGAGGTAAGGTTAAGTTAATCGGGCGAATATTATCACCGAGTAATTTAATATCAGAAGCAATTCGAACAGTAGGACCATTGGACGAAGACTCTTGGAGACCATGTACTATAATGTTACGAGCACATATTTCACGGTTAGCCAATTCTTGGATCAGCTGGGGCATGTTACTTGAACCATCAGTAGAATTCTCCAAAACTTGAATTCTGTTATTGAGGGTAGCGATTTCGTTGCGGAGAGTAGTATTTTCCGACCTTATCTCAACGAGTTGGGATTTAAGAAAATCAATACTTGATAACAATTCAGCTAGTTTTGAGTTTTGTGACAAATTCATAGTTTTATGAATCATATCAATCTGAGAATTGCGAATCTCAGCGATAGAGTGGTGAAGATCATCCATGTTAACAGGAGACGAAGCTTTTTTATAAACAGTTGCAGATCTAGTTTTAATTTGTGATGGTTTAGTTGGAGTTGAAGTCATTATGCAGATTTGACGTCAAAAGTAGATTAAAGTAATAAAGGAAAAGGTAAATTAAGGAAATCACTTGACTCACGGTGTATAAGTGATCGCGTCGTTTATAAATGTACTAGGCCACAGTGTATATGTCGCACGCGTGTGGCCCGTATCGCGTCGGGTAGGTAATTAATGGGCGGCGGGAGATAGCATTGCCGAGTCAACCAGAAAACACGATAAAAACTTTAAAATAACCGGCGGACGTGAATTTCAACAAATACAAAGAAAACAAGATTAACAAGATTGAATTTAGTTTTTGAATTTTGATTGTATAATGTAATTTGTTCATCTGTAAACACCTTTCAAAATCTATCTGGTAAAAATACATGTAACTTTTTATCTAATAAAACAACTAACATCTTACCATTAATTGTACAAATATGTTTGAAACGAGTAACCTTATATTTTTTTCCTTTTTCTGAATCACATACTTTTACAAACTCATATTTTTCATTGCATTTATTTAAAAGTGTTTTCAAATTTTCCATTATTTATTATAATAAAAATATATTTTTTCAAACATCGAAAATTTAAAACATACATCAAAACGTTTGTTATATATATTATACAACATAACAACATAACAACATACTTTATTTAAGTTAGACATTCGATGTTTACGTTTGACTTTAGATTTTATTAAGATGAATAATAATATTTAAATATAATAATAATAATAATATGTATGACAACATTTGAGTAGCTAGACTGATTATTTTTTAAAATCCTGTTGTGGAATGTTATCTGCTGACTACTATACAGTGTGAATATAATACTTACGAAGTATTATATATTATAGTATACAGTGTGGTATAATTATATTAGTTTAATTTTATTTAAATAGTGTTAATTAGTATACATTACATATATAAGCATTATAGTGTGGTGGGTTAAGGCGTGTGTTTTGAGAGTAACCACATTGGGTTCAAATCTGCCTGACAATTTTTGTAGCGCTGCATTAATTGTTATATGATTTGTTTCTACTGTGTTTGCTCTCGTAGTGGGATTTGAAATTAGGTGGGAGTATTATAGAGCCGGTAATTGTAGTGCTTCGGACGATTGGTGATTTACATGTTAATGTATGTTGTCACGTGGTGCGGCCTACATTATCTCCTTGATTTATATCTACCTCAGTCTTGTTCAAAGGCAGACGTATATAATATCCATTTCTGACCTTTAAATTCTATAAATAAATACATGTCTAACCCACCGCCCCACAATGTTCAGATAAAAAAAAAAAAGTATCTCTGTTGTACAGACATCCAGTTAAAAAAAAAAAATAAATAAATAAAAAAGTGTGAGAGGTAGCCACCGTTCTGGATGTCTGTACAACACAGATATTTTGCAGATTTTTTGCATTTTTTTTTTCGAATTAATTTATTAATAATGAGTTCGTATAATTCGACAGAGTTAAACATTACAAGTCCTATATTTCATTTAAAATTTGTTATTAACAAGTCGGAAAAACACAGATATGTTTTATATGCTTATCTACACTACATATTAAAAGTTTACCCCCCCCCGCTTCATATTTTTCATTTAAGTATAACTCCGTTTCTATTTATGTTAGAATGTTTATTTTTACATCAAACATTTTTAATTTTAATTCTTTATAAGTCCCTCTCATAGTAACATAGTGTACAATTATTTTCAAAGATTTTTCGATTTTAATTATTAATAACATACGTTTTGAGAAAAAATATAATTGAAGGATTAAGACAAGATTCCGAACCTAATTCATTTATATACACGGTTTCTTTGTTACCCTTTGATAAATAAATTTGTTTTAACCCATTGAGGACGAAGACCCATTTTATAAGATTTATTTTGTTTAGTCTTGATTGTGTTAAGATTCCGATAATCCTTGGTTTAAAGGTAAAGATGTAGCTACCATATTATGCTATAAAAAACAAGATGAAAAAAATATCACTTGAAGATTTATGATTATCTAACCCCCGCGAATCGCGGGGGTATAAAACGACCCTCTGTTATCGTGTGTATTTTGACTTGATTCCATGTACTAGGAATGTGTCATTATAACATAAGTATTTCTTAAAAATATTTTTAAGAAATATTGCATTTAGATTAAGTGAAAGATATTTTAATTATTATTACGTTTCAATTTGTGAAAAAATATTTTAATTATTATTGCATTTAGATTTTGTGATCTTATTGCACATTGTTTTCTTTGTGATCTTTTATTGATGTAAAATAAAGGTGGGCCAGGAATGGTATATCTATACTACTCATATAAATATTAAAATGTTACCATTAACTTAATAAAATAAAATAAAATAAATATTGTTACTTTTTAATTTAATTTTTTCTTCTATCCTTTCATCTGTATATTATGGTGTAATATCAATTTCTTAAAAATCCAATTATAAAATAAAATTCATATAACTATTAACTGCACATAATTTTTAGTAGAAGAAAGTGGCATCATTTGGTGGCGCTGATGTTAATAGTGCAGTAAGAATTATTATGAGCAAATTATTTTCAAATAAATTGGGTATTGACACAACTCTAACTGGGACTTCTTTGATATGCAAAGATAAACAGAGTTTACAAAAGTCAAATTTTTATAAACTTATACTAGGTATTTATAAATATTAATTATTTGACTAAATTCAAAAAATCTAAATAAATTAGATAATTTTTGATTCAATATTTTATTATTCGCAGAGTCAATTAGAATTTTATTCAACACGGCTACGGAAGAGCAAATTATAAAACCTATAGCAAGCTGGTTAAAACATTCAAAAGAGCGTTTAAACATACAAAATAATACATTGTAAATAATAATATGAATAAGTAATTTATTCTTTTGTTCATTAAAAAAAAAAAATATGTTCAAAGTTGAACAACACATACAAAAAAATAGTTATTACTTTCATTTTATTAAATATATATTGCAGGTAAACCCTATATCTTTAAAATATTCTTAATAATCTTGCATTTATTTTTTTGCTAATTAAAAAAAAATTATGTTCTAGTTAATTGTTCAAAGACGAACAAAACATACAAAAGAAAAATTACATTATTTTAATTAAATATATATTGCAGGTAAACCTTATATCTTTAAAATATTCTTAACAATCTTGCATTAATTTTTTTGTTAATTAAAAAAAAATTATGTTCTAGTTAATTGTTCAAAGACGAACAACACATACAAAAGAAAAATTACATTATTTTAATTAAATATATATTGCAGGTAAACCCTATGATTTTCATATATTCTTAAGAGGATGTCAGCGCACTTTGTTTTCTCTCTCTTTGGAGCACGCGCAACATAGACAAAACACATTTACACGGAATCATTTTTCTATATTTTTAAGTAAATAGTAATCTTAGAGTAATATCACGCATTCCAAAAAAGATTGAGAATATTATTTTTTGAGGGTATGACATATCAATTTGTCTAAATAGTGTCTCAAAACAATTTAAATTTACAACATTTTTTGGTTATTTTGAAAGTCGAATACAAAGTCAAATAACAATAAAATATAAAATCGATATTGCATTTCCTCAAAAATATTATACTCTAATATTTTGGGTGATTTTACTTTAAGATCACCTAAAAACATAGAAAATAATGATTCTGCTGTAATAATGCGTTTTGTCTATGTCTTGTTAATTAAAAAAAAATTATGTTCTAGTTCAAAGGCTAACTACACAAAAGGAAGATTGTCATTTGATTGTCATTCAATTTTTTTCAATTTTATAATTATATAATTATATATATATTATAATAAATAAAATATTATATTCGATAAATAAATATATTGTTATTATTTGTTTATTTTGTTCAATTAATTAAATTAATGAGATATTTTTAAGAATGTAAATGTAAATTTTCTCAGACAAATATATTTATATATTTATTTATATACAGAAAATAAAAGGTATGTTAAAGGGACTTCCGCAGGATGGTCAAAAGTAAAGTCTTAGATCTAGTATACTTATATACTAGATCTAAATATATATATTATGTATATTATATAATATTATATTCATATACATATATGTGACTGCAGTCCATGGACATCTGCAGGACCATGAAGGGTTATTCTTCATAGACTTAAAATATAAGTGAATGGGACTTCCGTTGGAGGTACAGGATATATCCTCAGACTTCTATGGGATGGTAGTATGGTTACTAGTCTTCACAGGACATTCCTGGGAAGCGGACATTCATAGTTCTGTTGGATATAATATGTCCATCCCATATGTAGACTATGACCTACACAGGAAGATCCCGGGATAATTTCGTTATCCTATTGGGAAGGTAATAAAACATACAACAGGAATTCCTTGTGTTGTTAGGGACAATACGTATTGGCGATGAATAATTATAATTGTTAATTACTCCACTAAAACGCAACATTTTTGAAAATCCCTCCTTATTGCACGGCGAAAATATGAAAAGAACCTATATTCCAATTTTCAAGTCCGTACGTCGCGTAGTTTTTGAGATACAGCGATCATTGAGTCAGTGGTATTTGGATTTTATGTAGATTATAGATTATATTCCTATGCGAATAATTTTACTCGTCACATTAAAACAATATTTTTCAGTTATTAATTTTATTTAGTATAGTACAAATCTATTTAAAGATCTATCTTAATATTATCGCTTCTGCAGCAGGTTGATAAAAATTGTTGGCACCAATCATTCAGTGAACGACACAATTGATAAGATAATGATAATAACTGTGGTTTATTGTGGTTATAAGTGCAACAAGGTATTGTATCTTGGATTCTAATAATTTAATTTAATTTTAATTTTTAAGTGATAAACTGATAATCGATAACCAGTAATCACAGAAATATTGAACATTTTACATAATATTCTGTACATGATAGAAATAACTTATTTAGTTATTTCCATCATGATTCTGTATTTCTGTGGTTGTTGTATGCTAAATAACGCAAATGCTTGAACTAGAAATCAAAATGTAATGCTTATAACAGTTAAGGAAATTGAAAAATCCCAAAAAAGCGTTGGCAAGTATATTTTTCAGAATATTATACAATTTAAATAGTTATAACTTATAATATATAATTTGTTAATAGGTACTTTTGAGAATTTAATCATTAACGCTGTAAAAGAATACAACTTCAACTTCATATCAAAATATCTAAAATGATGTAAGTATGTTGGAAAAAAAAACTTCTTCAATTTATTCATAATTTATTTGTATTTATATGTAATAACATTTATTTTTTCAGAAATGTTTTATTGTTGAAGAGGACTCGGCCAAAAAGTTGATGCTTGGTAGCGATTAGCTTTGCCTTTTTTATTGTCCTGCATTGGGCACCTTGGTGTATTCTATAACATAAAATAAAAATGTTAAGTCAAGTTAGGTTAAATTAATAGTTAAAATATTTGGTACTTTATTTTTTTCGCCTTGCCAGTAAGTTTGTCTGGCTTTAGCCTTTCTTATACATTCTCGATCTTCCAAAGACTGTTCTTTGAGTGAGATCTTTTTTAAGATCTTATAGAAGTCACTGTGCTTTGGGCACCACCATTCATCGCATTTCTTAACAAAAAAAATATTATTTTGATAATAAATAAAACTTATACCGGGTGATTCATTTATCATTAAATATTTAGGACGAGTAGTTTATGAGTTATAAGTATTTAAAGTTTTGACAAGTGGAGTAGTGGACAAACATTTTGCGGAGTAACCCCGTACCACTCCACTCTGGCCATCTAAACTTTAAATACTTATTACTCATAAACTACTAGCTCTAAATTCGATTTTTATGAATGAAAATACTTAGAAAAATAACTTAAAAATTTATAAGGATAAAAAACATAATTTTTTAATAAAACCGTTGGTTTTTTAACAACTTGAAACTATATAAAAAAATATTTTCAAAAACATTAATAATTTTTGAAATAATAAGTGTTCAATGATAAAAAATCCCCCAGTAGATAATTCATATTATTTAGTAATTACTTCAGAATTACTAAAACAGTTAATATCAGTAGATATTAAAGATGAAGCAGTATCTATTTTTAAACCTACTTTTTCATATACTGAGTCAATATTTGAGCTGCTAGTTTGTGTAGGAGTCTGTAATAGTTTAAATATTATTATACATTTAATTTTAGTTTTTTTAATTGTTGTTTTTTTACATTGCTTACATTTAATTCACTTTGGCTCACTGCAAATTTCTGTTTTAAATTTTCCTAAAAAAATAATGACAGTATATTTTTTAATTTAAACGTGTGTATAATTATGTAAAATTAACACTTACAATGTCTTCTTGCAAACTTAAATTTTTTGTGTGTAGTACTGTCTCTAGTAGTACAACTCTCCAACATCTTAAAAGGTATTCATTTTGAATATGTTCACTGTTATAGTGTTCATGATGGAATAACAATGTAAAACAAGCTTATCTTAAGTATTATCTTAATCCCAACCCAACGTATAGACTTATTTTTAGATTTTATTATGTTTTTATATTTTTCACCTGTTGCTAATAACAATATTGTAACCTCTCTTTTCAAATTTTATTTATTATTGTTTTTTAAAAATTTGTTTCCGTGATTTCTCCCACTTTCAGTTCTATTGAGTATTCTGAAATATTAGAAACGTTTTATGCATGCCATAAAAATGCATTAAATGCGTTTTGTATGTACTTAGCAAAATACCCTAAGAAGACAACCTTCAAAAAATACATTTATCAATGTTGAGAAAACATTGAAGCAGACAAGTTTTTCCAAATAAGCATAAAATAAAAAACAAGTTATTTATTCTTATATGTATATTTTTAACATCAAAAATATTTTATTGAATTGAAAAACATAAACATATAAGATATAACACTTAAAATTAAAAAAAAGATATTTGTTAAAATTATAAGTCAGTAGTACATACACAATAAGCATTTAAAAAAATAATATTCTGTCTTAACTTTTAACTTTAGGTAGCTTTCCGAATGGTCTTCATAAATCCAAAAACAATGTCACAACTGATGAGCGAAACTCAGTTAGTGTCTTGGCTGCTTTTAGTGTTGATCCACATGCTTCCACAAGGTCAATATCCAGGCAAACAAACATACGCCGTACATCGGTACACCGTTGAAGCGTAGTCCACCGTCGTATGGCGTTCAAATATAGGAGTTGGTGTTGAATGAAATATACAAAGATTGAATAGAAATAGAATTATTGATTTATTAGATTAAAACACTATTAAAAAGAATATATTGAATACTGATTTTACACTAATATACGAGGTTCTGATTAAAAACTAAATGATGCTGTGTTGTAATATAAAAAGATGCTCTGATATAAAATTTAAGAATTACTCGATAGAGTCACGATCGTGTCGTTCACTCTTTACGGACTTTACTCGACTGTCCGCCACCGACCGGGCCCGTCGCAACGGTCCGTCCGGGGGCCTTCGGTATGTGCTGACCCAGCCATTTCGGTCACGTAGACCATCGTGAGAACCGAAACGGTCACACACTCCTTTTGCCCTGAGTCAACACATTTGAGTGTATATGTGAGCCTCCAGTATATACCATATATACATACACATATATATACTTACATACATACATGTATACATAGTACATATTATATACAGCATACCCACATACACACATATACAACATACCCCCAGCGTTAAACTGGAGCAGTCCCTGTGACTTCATTTATTACAACTTCTATAACTTAAACTACGATTACAATTCCTTAAACTACGGGTACACCTAGTTACAATATCGCCACATGGTGTCTGCAATGCTTAAACTTACTTAATTTTACTTAAAGCTTAAAGGCGTTACAATATAATTTTTTTTTATGTACATATAAACTTAAAGGCCATCTTGATCGTTATTAGAACTATTGTCTGCCACTTCTGGGCTATACATTTTTATAATTCTACTCTTGAGTCTTATAGCTAATGCACTTATCACTAGTATAGAGAAAGTTAAGGTTATGTACAAGATGGTTATGTGGAATTCCATTTTAAATATAAATAAGGGTTCTATAGATTTAGATTCAAGTTTGCTTACTTCAAGTGCTCTATGAGCTAAGGAATTTAAATTCTTAAATATTTTTACATTCGAGAGGTTCTGGGGTAATACGGAGCTAAGAGTTTCTGTTAACATTGATTTGATGTTGAATTTCTGATTCTCTGGTATTAAATCCAGCTTTATATCTCTATTAGTCTTGGAGAATGGTAAAAGTATAGAATTTTCCGTATGGATTTCGCAAGACGGAGGGACGGTCAACCTACCCACACCCGAGATCTCAACTCTAGAGGTTTGTGGAGGATCTGGGCAAGTAATTGTACATAACTCTGTTTGAGTATAGTACAACCAGGAGTTTGCTTTTGATAATTTCAGGTCCTGTGATACACAGTGTGCTAGACTATATTCCAACGGGGCGTCAAATAGATCCCCTGTCTCTTCTATGACTTTATTGTTGACCACTATTTTGCCCTTCACCAGCTCCAAGTAGGTGTCGAAACTCAGTGGGATGTATGGGGTTCAGGTGCTACTTAGCATAACTCGTCCCATTCGGCTTAACGCATCCGCATTTGTCTTTATGGTTCCAGGTTTGTAAATTACTTCATACTGATATTCGGCCAATTTAAATCTCCACCGCATGAGTCTGGACCCCGGGTCCTTTACATTGAATAGCCACGTAAGTGGCTGATGGTCGGTGTAAATACGGAATTTTTGGCCCAAAAGATAAGGCCTGAAGTGTTTGACGGACCAGGTGATGCTTAACAGTTCTTTTCCCGTGGTACTGTAATTTTGTTCCGCTTTGTTCAAGGTTCGTGATGCATAGGCAATAGGTAGGTCATGTCCTATTTCGCCCTGTGAGATAATACTCCCAATAGCGTACTGACTCGCGTCAGTTGTCAAGATAAATGGTTCTTCAAAGTTGGGGTACTGCAGTATGGGAGCTGTTATGAGTTTCTGTACGAGCGTCTCAAACGCTGTTTGGCATTCCGTGGTCTATTCGAAGGGTTGACCTTTCTTCAACAACGTTGTCATCGGCTTTGCTATTTGACTATATTTTTCGATGAATCTCCTATAATAAACCGAGAGTCCGAGGAACTGCTTAATTTCGGTTGAGTTTCGGGGCACCGGATGATCTTTAACACAACTGATTTTTGTCGGCTCTGGTTTCACGCCAGCATCCGTTATTAGATGTCCGAGGTAGACAACTTCGCCTCTAAGAAATTGGCATTTGCTCGGTTGAAGCTGTAGGTTGAATTTCCGCAAACGTTGGAATACTTCTTCCAGCCTTGCCTCGTGTTGCACTAGATCGACTGCATATATAATTATGTCGTCCAGATATACGAATGCCTTAGTACCATTGAGTCCCGTCAACACGTTGTTCATCACCGCTGGAACGTGCTTGTGGCCCCACATAGTCCGAAAGGCATTCGGACAAATTCAAAGTGCCCTTTGTCTATGGAATCCTCGTCTTTTCACAATCTGGGGTCGAATTGGCACTTGATGGTAACCACTCGCGAGGTCTAGCGTAGTGTAATATCTGGAGCGTCCTAGTTGGTCCAGGATCTAATCGATCCTTGGAATTGGAAAAGCATCCCCTATAAAACGTGAACCCGAGGGCGCTCCGATTCCGACTATACTCCGTACCACGAGAGAACGCATACGGCGGCCGACGAAAACTCGTTTTTGTTGCGCATGAGCATTCCCCTCCACGAAATAGTCTCCAGTCGGAATAAGTCGGTAGCTATCGGAACTAGTCGATTTTCGGTTAGGCCATGTGTATACAGAATGGTTGCTGAGCAACTGACAACTGTTTTTACGCGTCGTGTACACACTACTGTTTTGTGTTTTTTTTACCGACTGGCTACTGAATCTTGTTTTATTTCAACTGTGCTGTAAATTTTATTTTATTTTTTTTTGTGGCAGTGTTTGCGTTACTACGTGTGCGTACATCGTTTTATTTAAACTGTCAGGTGTATAATTGAATTTGTTTTATTCATAATGGATCAAGGCAGTGAAAACGAAGCCAGCAACATTTCCCCAATGAAAAAAAATGCTCGTGGAAAAGTAAGAATTATTTTAACATGTGAACCTAGCCTTATGATTGTATTATTTTGGACTGTACTAATGTATTATAGTATATTATATTATACTACTATACCATTATTAGATTCTGAGCGAAGCGACGAATGTACCTATTGAGTTTACAAAGATGTGTGTTTTTTTATTTATTTTTTATTTATTTTTTGTGTATTTTTTTATTTTTTTTATTTTTTTTAACCGACATTTTCAGTTTCTACTTTTTTAGTTTTTTTTTTTAAATATCAATACAATTTTATCTGTTGGTTAAAAAACCGTAAAAATTTAATAGAAGGCTCCTAGTACATTGTTTCAAAGGCAGATGAAAAAAATTAAAAATCCATAGTCACAATTTTTGTTTATAAGCATTTAAATTTCAAATACCTATTGACAAAATGCGTAAAAATGACGGAAATTAGCCAATTATTTTGCGTTAGAAATTCATAAAAAAATTTTGTTTTTAAATCTAAGATTTTAAATTGTAATACAAGATTCCTCATAAGATTCTCATAAATAGTTCATACTGTAACCAAAAAATCTAAAAAATATACAAGCACAATTATTTTTTACAGATATTTTAAATTCAAATTTGGACGGAATTAAATATTTATGTTCTTTTACCTATACCGTCTCCGCTCAGAATCGTTTTTCTTATACAATGATATTATATAATTTAATTCAAAATTAATACCTTTCATTATATAGTGACCCCCGTAACCTACTGTACAGCAGAGCGACATCCACTTACCCCACCTTTTTTTAATTTTAGTTTGTTGGTTCTGGTCAAAAATGGATGATCGTAAATTTGTACAAAAACAAAATGGCACTGCAAGCAACTGGAGATGTGCCAAAATTGACTGCGAAGGAAATGATAAAAAAAATTTCGGAAGAAAGTGGTATAGGACAACGGACCGTGAGCGTTACTCTGTCGGAATACCGTAACAAGAAGACAGTAACATCACCAAACAAGACCAAAATCAGACCAAAAGTAACCGATAAAATAGACGAGTTCGATCAAAATGCCATCAGGCAAAAAGTTCATCAGTTTTGGCACAACCATCAAATTCCGACGTTAAATAAAATGTTATCGGCAGTCAATGAAGATGATAGTTTGCCAAATTTTTCAAAAATGTCCTTGTACAGAGTTCTGAAACATCTGAATTTCGAGTATGTCCGTAAGTCTCGAAATAGTGCATTAATCGAACGGAATGATATTGTGTGTTGGCGCCGAAGATATTTGGAAACTATTAAACATTATCGTCAGTTAGGTAGACAAATATATTACCTGGACGAGACGTGGGTGAACGCAGGTGAAACTACATCGAAATCATGGGTGGATACAACAATAAAATCGACAAGGGACGCTTTTCTCAGAGGTCTTAACAACTGGACAAAAAGGACCATCTGGTAAGGGCAAGCGGCTTATTGTTGTGCACATTGGGTCATCTGACGGCTTTGTTCCTGGAGGTCTATTTTGTTTTGAATCGAAAAAAAATACTCAAGATTACCATGACGAAATGAACGGAGATAATTTTTATGAGTGGTTCAACACAATTTTGCCGTTATTGAATGAAAATGCCGTGATCGTCATGGATAATGCATCTTATCATTCAGTGAAGAAGGACCCATGCCCCGTTATGGCTTGGAAAAAAGCAGATATTATCAATTGGCTGGAAAATAAAGGTGAGGTAGTTGATCATACACAGCTTAAATCACAATTATTGGAACGAGCTCAAGTTTTAAAGCCTCAATATGAACAATATATAATTGACGAATTAGCAAAGGCTAATAACAAAACTGTTGTACGTCTTCCCCCTTATCACTGCGAATTAAACCCAATTGAACTCGCGTGGTCCTCAGTCAAAAATTATGTTCGTATGAATAATACAACATATAAATTACAAGATGTTCGTAAACTATTGGAAGAAGGCGTGGAACGGGTTACACCAGAAATGTGGAAAAACTTCATTAGTCATGTGACTAAAGAGGAAGACAAATTTTGGCAAATTGATGTCTTATCTGATGAAATTTTTGATGCACAAGAATCCCATGTCTTAACTATTACAGGTGACACAAGTTCAGACTTCAATTCTGATTGAATCATTTATCAATAAATGTTTGTAATTATTTTTAAATATGACTATGGTTTTTAAATCAATCGTAAGATTTTGTACAATTTTAATTTATGACTTTAAACATTACTGTATTATTTGTATTTTTAATTTTTCAATTTTTGTATATATTGTTTTCGAATCAATCGTAAGATTTTGTACAATTTTAATTTATGACTTTAAACATTACTGTATTATTTGTATTTTTAATTTTTCAATTTTTGTATATATTGTTTTCGAATCAATCGTAAGATTTTGTACAATTTTAATTTATGACTTTAAACATTACTGTATTATTTGTATTTTTAATTTTTCAATTTTTGTATATATTGTTTTCGAATCAATCGTAAGATTTTGTACAATTTTAATTTTTGACTTTAAACATTACTGTATTATTTGTATTTTTAATTTAATGACTTCTGAAAAAAATATAATAAATGTAATATTATGATTTTATAGCCGAAAAAAAATTGGTTTATTGCTCTCATAACAATATTAATTAATATTAAATGATACATCAACTAATACGCGTTAATCTGTGATTGTACGAGCACGTAATATTTTAATCATTTGACTATTTGAGCCGCTGTATACAATTACAAGCTCCCGTGAACTTGGAATGGCCTGTATTATGGTATGCGTTCTATCGTGATACGGTGGGGGAAATGTGGCCTCGAAACGACGGAGCGCTATCATTCGGATGCGCGAGCCGTATGCGTTCTCTCGTGGTACGGAGTATAGGTATAATTTTTGAACTAACCCGACCAATGAAAAAATTAGATTTTTTTTCCGGGCCGTCGCCGCGTTATCAACGCTCCTTATCACTTTTCGCGATTTTTTTCAGATTTTTCAAATTTTTCAAACATTTTTGAGTTTTACCCCTCCGTGGAGCTCCGGGGGGCCCCGTTCGGACCTTATTCGCCTTCCCGCTACTTTTACGAGTCGCGCGCGGCGGTACTTTTTCCCGGCGAGCCCGCTGGAGCAAAAAGACGTGCACACACCGACCGCCGCCGTCGCGCGCGTTTTTTGCCGTTTTTTTTCGAAAATTCGAGTTTTAGCCGTCTTCGGCGCGTCTCCGGCCCCGTTCTCCCGTTATTCGCGTTCCCCGGTAAATTTGTGGTTTGCGCGCGGCCCCGCTTCGTTCGCGGACGGGGCCTCTGCGGAGAAATCGATCGCCGCGAGCGCGGCGTCGTAACGTTTTTCGAAAATTTTCGCCGCGGGTCGCCTAAAACCCCCCTTCGAGACGCCCGACCTCCGGGACGAAGTCGTATTCGCGTTCCCCGCTAAATTTATAGGCAGCCGGTGATCGCACTTCCTACGGGACGAGCCTTGGGGCCGCGAGACGACGAAAAGAGTCGAAATGAGTCGGGAGGTTCTATTTTTTTACGCGGATTTCGCAGTTTAATTAATAGCGGACACTGTCGTTATTACTATATACAGGCATGAATGTGTTACCTATTTTATTATTATTATTATATATGATTACATTATATTATTATATCAACCCTACCTTGATGTCTCAGCTCGGGTCGACGACGAGCGTAATAAAAATATTTTTTGACCGTGTGAGTGAGTTAATAGATCGAATACCTACAGGGTCACGCCGTGGGTTGCTTATATTGGTATTTATATATTTGATTTGGCATACATATACACGATATAGCCACGGAATGCATTTTATAATACATTAAGTGTTGATACGGTGGTTAGGTTGCAACTATATAATAATATCCCAGCTCGGGTCGACGACGGATGTCACATAAACGTTCGAATATTTCAACTTATTATATTATTATTATTAATTTTTGATGCAACGCATCTATATTCTTTAGCATGGGGGCTGCATTATATGATTATTTATGCGTGTCGGAAGGTCAATATTTACGAACGTCTCTTCGATATCAACGATACGCGCAATGCCACAGTATGACCATTAGTATAGTTCATACCGATTGGTCAGCGGCGTGGCGGAGTGCGGGGGACAACTTTGGCGACGTGAAACGCGCCCGCGTTGTCTAACGTCACCGTGTGACGAACGCCCGTGCGACACACAACCCGAGCCCACAGAAAAACAAATATTTTTCGAATAGATTTCATTGTATTCTGCGTTGGGCGCTTTTCAAACCGGTGAGTACAAGTTTATAATACATAATAATAATTAATAGTATAACGTTTGTATAGCTCGCGTATCTACCTACTGGTTTATTCATGACATTGTACGTACGCGAGCTGGTGTACGATGCGTTTCCACCCTTGCGCGTTTCGTATTCAATGTTAATACGACATTTGTATTTCCGCTTGCCGTGTTCATATCCGTGGACATAGACTTAAACGCCGGCCTACGTGTACAAAAAGCTTTAAACGACGCTCTTTGCAGTTCCCAATTACAAGACTGCATATTGTGCGCGCGGACGTCACCCCACAGCATGTTACTTTTGTTTAGTTCATACTCGATACCGTATGTACACGTAATAATATAATTATGCCTACCGTGTACGAATAATATTTACTGAATTTCTAAAAATAAACACGATACCGGGTTTTTAACTGATAACATGGTTACTGATAATATAATTACATTAGGTGAACACGAGTTTTTGCATATATTTATTATTTTACAGTATATATTATAAATAATAAAATGTTTTATTATATTAAATGATCAAAATGTTATTACTTATTATGTATCTTTTTAGGTAAATAAAAAACAATGGTCATACTTACATAATTAACTGAGTAGTTTGTTCAGAGACTATCTTATATTACAGAAATATATATTTCTGATTCCATGATAATTTACCAAAATATCAAATATCAGTGTACTGGTACATATATCATACATTTGCTGGTCGAATTGTATTGTCTAGTCATATTATAGTTCAGTGTAATTTATAATTCATTACAATTTTTACTGAAATCAAAATAAAAATTGTTTACATAGTTATTAATATGTATTATTTAGGAAAAAAAAATGTTAGGTGAACTTATCAATTAACTAGGTGTACAAATTAAATAGTCGCCAAACGAAGAATTAACAGATGAATTTCAGAATTTTGAGTTGGGTGTTTGTATAGTATTGTATTGTATTATTTTAATATGATATCCTATGAGAATAAGATAATGTAAGTGGTCCTTTTTAGATTATACATTGTTAAATAAAAATTGTAAATTATGTAGAATAACAAGTTCAATTAAAATAAAAAAAGTAAAAACATTAAACAATCATATCTTAGGTAAAATTTAATAACTTCTATTGATTTTTAATTGTTCAATAACAAGAAAAACTTACCAAATAATTTGTAAATGACGTTTCCAAGTTGGTATCCAATTATCATGCATTATATTAATTTTAGGTAACTATAACACCTATTTGAATTGAATTTTTTATGCATAACAAATTAAAGTATTATAAAAAAATACATTGTTAAGTGTTATTAATTAAAAATCGAAGTACCTGAATAGGTACCTACTTGTTTTAATTAATATACATAATTTATTTGGTTTACCATTATTATATAAGCCAACAATTAATATTAATCATATTATCGAAATTCGAAATACGATTAACCAATAACGATGTTTATAATATTTTTTTAAGTTTAAGGTTAACTTCATAGTTCACCAGGTGTGCGTACACTACAATAAGAAAATTACATGGCATACTGTGATTGTATGATAGGGCGTATTTTTACTTATCATATTATTTTGAAATTTATGTTACCTATTTTCTTGTTTATCTGTTATAATTAATGGTGCTTCAATTATTATGAGTGTGATAATATTGACAATAATTAATCTGCCTGTCAGTTGTACTTGTGGCTAGTATAGTACTATCGTTACACCGAGTCAAATGTACAGATGTTTGAATTACTGGTCTTTACAAACGAAAAATATAGCACCTCCAAAAACTAATATAACTTTGAGGACTTATATCTCGTTTTTGGATTATTCAATAACAAAAATTTCAACGTTGAAACTTTTCTAATAATCAGTTTTGCAAAATGGCAATTTTGAAAAATTTTAAAACATATTAAATCAATTTAAATTTTTTATTTTCAGTACATAAAAATAAAGATAAAAATTAATTGATTATACATGAAGCGTTAGGGTCTATAAATGATAAATAAAAAAAAAAATATATAAAACATTGATTAGCCTTCGAGCGGGCGCGCGGACGGTTTTTACACCGCACATTTGAAAATAATCGCGCCCATTCGTTATAAGTTTCATGCAGCGAACCTATCTATTAGGTAATCTTTCATTTCTTATCTAGTCGTAAGATAAGGCAGTTGTTATAATTTTAGCATTTTCGGGTGCGCTGTTATTTAGTTTCAAACACGATTACTTCCAGTGCACATGTAACTGCGTGGTAAATACCGCTGTGCGCCTATTGCTGTTTCTATTTCAACCTAAACCTGACATCGATATGTAAGTGTTATTTTATAATTTTATTTTGATGATTATTATTATTTTTATTATTTTTATTATTATTTATTTGTTATTATTATTTTATATTTTATTATGATTATTATTATTATTATTATTATGTAGATACTATATTGTTATGTTTATTGCTTGTACCTATCAGGTATCATCGACAGCGTAATGAACATAATAACAGACCAGAAGACATTGAAAGGATTATTCAAGAATTGGAAGATGAGGATAATGAATATGATGTACTTGATAACTATGGCTCAGATCATGGTGATGATCCTGATTTCGAGCCAGAGGTAATTGAAGACTCGGATCACGACAGTGATTCTGAAGAGGAATTAGATTCACTGCCACTACAGATGAAATTGAAGAAAATCTAGGCGAGAATTTTCGTTTTTTTATTGGTAAAGATGGTGAGACTTTGTGGGCTAACGAACCAGTAAAAAGTATTTCAAAAACCAAATCAAGAAATATAATTAAGATTTTTCCCGGCCCAAAAGGAGCTGCTCGTCAGTTATAACAGAAATTGAATGTTTTTCACAATTTTTTTCTCTGGATATAGTCGATAAAATAGTTTCACACACAAATACTTACATTCAATGGAGAAAACTTGCAAACCCTAATAGTAGGGACCGTGATTTTAGATTGACAAATCAAAAAGAAATACAAGCTTTATTCGGGGCCTTATTTTTGATTGCTGTAAAGAGGGCTAATAGAACAAATTTGAGTGAATTGTTTACCTCAAATTGAACCGGTCTTATGATTTTACGTGCCAATTTCAGTGAGAGGCGTTTCAGATTTCTATGAGGTGCATACGTTTCGATGATATAAGTACAAGGACAGATAGGGTGAAAAATGATAAATTGGCTCCTATACGAGACCTATTAAATTGCTTTGTAATTAACTCCCAACAGTCATATTCTCCCAGTGAATTCACCACTATTGATGAAATGTTGGTCGCATTCCGAGGCCGCTGTGGATTCATTCAATACATGGACAAAAAACCAGCGAAATATGAACTAAAGATTTATGCACTGTGCGTTGCACGAACGTTTTATACGTATAATTTAGAAATGTATTGTGGAAAGCAAGACACGGGCCCTTTTGCGACATTGAACAAGCCCTATGATATAGTTACTAGACTAACTGAACCTATTCAAAAATCAAAGCGAAACGTTACAACCGACAACTGGTTTAGTAGTTATCCATTAGCTGAAAACTTACTAAAAAACGGTTTAACTTTTATGGGCACCCTAAAAAAAAACAAAAAAGAAATACCTCCCGAATTTATTATTAAGCATAGAAATTTGGAACCTGGTACACATCAATTCGGTGCACAACCAGACATGATGCTTGTATCTATGGTGACGAAAAAAAAAAAGTTGTGCTTGTATTGTCTTCAATGCACGATGATAATGTAACTGATGAAGGCACAAGTTAACCATACCAAATAATGGATTACAACGCTACTAAAGGTGGAGTAGACACGGTAGATTTGATGTGTGCCAGATGTTCCACATCGAGAAATACTCGTAGATGGCCAATGGTAGTCTTTTTCCGCCTTCTCGATTTAGCAGCAATCAATTCCTACAAGATTTTTAAATCCAATAATCCAGACTCCACCATTGTCCGAAGAGTATACATATTCAACCTAGCGCTCAGCCTAATTAGGGAAAATCTGAATTATCGAGCCACAATTGCAAGCCTTCCTAAAGAAATCAAGGTATTTTTGGAAAAATACAAACCACCTCCCGAACCTATTCCTCCATCACAAAGTCGATCTTGCGTTTTGTGTGGTAAACGAAAAAATAACAGAACGTCGACAATCTGCTGCCAATGTGGTAATCACGTTTATAAAAATCATTCAACCAAAACTGTTCGATGTAACTCGTGTGTGCAACCCGAAAGTGATGAACAAGAATATTTTGAGGACGTATAACTAATTTATTTTTTCTCATTCGTATTTTTTCGTAACAAAAATTTCTTATTTTAGTTGTTCACAAGAAAGTGATATTTAAAAAATTAAGTCATACATTTAAATTTTAAAGTCTATTTATCAAAAACACTTATTTTGTAATTTTGTTTTGTATCTACTTTTTTTTTTTTTATTTATTAATAAAAGCCTCGGCATCTAGGGCCATTGGCTACTACAAATTTATGGGGTTACATTGGAAGGTAATTACTTAATATTAATACACATTATTTTACAGAAGGTTGATTAAATTAGAGTTGATTATAAATGATATCATGTTTTGAATGTTGGCTGGTTGAAGGGCTTCGGCGAGAATGTATGAAACTCTGCTTCCCGTTTTTCTCTCTCAAATTGGCGGCATGAATATTTTTGTATAAATTAATTGTATATCGTGACGTTTTTTGTTAAAACTATTTATATTCCATTGTAGTATGTTTAGGTTCTTCATTGTAGATACTATATTATAAAAGTGGTGGTTGGCTATTTTTGGATTATTGTTGTTGGGATAGGGGAGTGTCGGTGGGGTCAGCTGAAAGAGACGAGAGAAGTGATTTAACTAGTCTCGTAAGTCTATTCTTGATGCTAAGGTTATTAATTTTCGGGCGCACCGTGTCGATATGAAAGTCTAATAAGGTTGTTATTGTATCATTTGTTTATTTATGTTGGTATAATAATTTGCCTATATATTATAAAGTTTTAGTAAGTTATTTTTTAATTAATTAAAAAATGTATAAAAAGGATGTTTATATAATTTATTATGTTAAAAGAGGATGTCATAGAAAATAAAAGACTGGTTTCAACTTTATTTGTCTATAAATATATAAGTTTTTTTTAATATACATGTTTATATTATTTTAATATTCTTTGCATATTAGTCAACAGTTGTGGTTCTTCATCATTTTCACCACATTCAATTATTTTTTATTCTAAATTAACGTACGATTAATATTGTCTATTGAAAAAACTACAAGATTCACATAAAGATAAATTCAAATGCGGCTCTAAATTGTGAGGTGTTAATACCGTCGCGCGCCCGCGTGTGTAACTGCAAAATGCGCGCCCGCTCGAAGGTTAGAACAAAAGTTATTCCAAAAGTCAGTTCTATCTGTTACACCCGTATAAATTATATAGCAGTATTATAGGTACAACATTGATGTTGTAGTACATTGTTTATGTATAAATTACAAGTATTAATTTCTGGGATCTTTAATAATACTGTTGATTATTATCTAAAATGAACAGAATCAATTTTAATTGATTTTAGCTTTTCTCAAATATCCTAGGTAGCCTCTATATTTTTCATAACTTATTTTAATAACTTGGAAAATAACATATTACGCCATGGAAATTATTTTTAAAAACTAATTTTCTTTGCAATAATTGTGTTAATTGAAATAAAATATTAAAAAGGTATTACTACGGCGTTACTTCTAAGATAATTTGCAATATGCGTTTTATTACTACCCAACACTAGTATTGACCATTGAGTATGTAGATGTAGGTATCGGTTTGGTGAATAATGTAGACACTTTTGTCAACGACAACACGTTTATTAGGTATAATATAATATAGTGTGGTTATAACATGTATTATCACAGATTACGACGCGTGCGGCGCTGACGACGGTCCGGCTAAAGCTGCCGTCACCATCACCGCTGGCCGGACCGGCGGCCCGTACCGCCGGCAACGGCCAGATCGGTTGTCGGTCGCGATCTCGCGAACGTCGATAGAGACGCCGCGATCGTTGCGATAACGACCGCGACATACTCCCCCCCCTCGAGTCCGCGAGACGCACCCGCGCAAGCCTAGTCCACGGGGAGGATGACCGTGTCCTCGGGCGTTACCTCCATGGTCTAGATCCACCGCTCCACCACGGCCAGCTGCTGCTCCTGGGAGCCTGCCACTGGCTGCTAGGCTGGCTGCTGCTGAGCTGGCTCTGCAGTCTGTGTGGTTGGTGGCTGCACCACGGGCTGCTGGGCTTGCGGCTGCACCGCTGGTCGTTCAAACCGGCCTCGCCCATCCCGGACGTCGTGGCGCTGGTATGCCGGCTGTGCTCGGCGAGGTGGCACTCGCCCGGGTGGCCCTGCCCTAAGCCTGGTGGCTTCGGGCTGTGGGGTGTTCGCTCGAGTGGACCGGCGTCCCTCGGCGAACCCCCGCTCGAACAAGGCCCACGCAATCGGGCTTGCCCGTATCCGGCCAAACATCATTTTGGCCGGTGACTGTCCGGTGTTTCGGTTTTCTCTGTTTCTTACGGAGAACAACACGTGTGGCAGGTAGGCATCCCACAGATGATGAGGCTTATCAACAAAAAAGATTTGAAACCCTTTCTTCAACTCTTGATTTCGCCTTTCCATCAGGTTGGCACGCAGGTGGTATATTGGAGTCGTCCATCCTTCTACTCCCCACCTCCTTAGTGCGTCTCCCATTTCCTTGGACACGAATTGTGGACCATTATCTGACAATAATGCCCTCGGGTATCCGAACCGTGGGAACAACTACCGTTCGAATATATCCACAATCGATTTGGTCGTCGCCTTTCCTAAGTCTATCCAGCGACTGTAACAATCAG
>CM017797.1:27776502-27967529 GCA_008086715.1 Sitobion miscanthi
TATTTTGTAAAGAAAGACTATGGTAAACGGAAAAAAGTACCCAGTAAAAAGGTCCCCGGAAAAAAAACATTTTTGAAAAAACCTTGATAATCAGTAATCTGGTGTAGTATGTGTACACAATTTGTAATAGTAGTTTACCCCTTCTTAATTTATTATAATTAATATCAATATTTTAATATTTTATATATATTTGTAAACCTATGTAACGCGGGACTTTTTTCCATGTGACTTACCTAGGAAATTTTTTTCTAATATCAAAGACTTTAGCCCCCCCCCCTTCCCCCTAAAATTCAATCAAATATGCTTTTTGTTGTAACTTTAAAACAAATGACCGTAGATACATGAAATCTCCACTGGTTGTTTATATTTTTATTTTCAATACACCATAACATTTTCCAAATATTTTGACTATTTTGAGCTGTTTACGGACATTGTCGATTTCCATTTTTTTTAGTTTTTTTTCTATAAATATCAATAAAATTTTATCTGTTGAGTAAAAAAGCTTGAAAATCTAATAGAAGGCTTCTAGGTTATTGTTTCAAAGGCAGATGAAAAAAATTAAAAATCCTTAGTCACAGTTTTTATTTATAAGCATTTAAAGTTCAAATCTTGACAGAATACGGAAAAATCACGAAAATTAGCAAATTATTTTGAGTTGAGAATTCATAAAAATTTTTCTTTTTAAATCTAAGATTTGAAAATGTAATAAAAAATTACCCTTACGTTTGTCTACCTTTATCAAAAAAAAAAAAAATGTCTACAAGCTTATCAAATTAAATTTTTATGAGCGTTTAAAATTCATATTTTTACAACATTTGATATTCCCTCGATTTCTCATGTAACGATTTCCTTATTTTGTTGTAATTAAAAAACGAATGACTGTAGATACTTGAAAATTTCACTGAATATTTATACTAGCAGTTTCTATAAACGATAAAATAATTTGACACTTTTTGAGCTGTTTACAGACATTGTTAGTTTTAAAAGTTTTAGAATTATACTTACTACCTATAATAATACTAACATTTCTGTTCCTTTTCTGGGTAACATAATTTTGTAAAAAATTACAAAATTTACAATTTATAAAATATAGTAATATACTATAATATTTGCATACACCCACGAATAATATTTTTCAATTAAAATAAAATAACTATAATAGTTATTTTTGGTTTTAATATATACCTAATTTTATTTTAATTTGAACTTATAGGTAATGTCTGAAAAATAGATGTATGGTATGAACTATTAAGAGAACATTTGTTTAAAATTTTCTATTCTGAGCTACAAAAATTGAAAATTAAATACTAAATAATTTGTAAATTTTATTAACGTTTATAGAATTATACTAAAATAATATGAACATTTCTGCTATTTTTCTTGATAAAATATTTCCACTCGATTTCTCATGTAACGATTTTCTTATTTTAATGTAATTAAAAAACGAATGACTGTAGATACTTGAAAATTTCACTGAATGTTTATATTAGCATTTTCCATACACGATAAAATTTTGAAATTAATTTGACTCTTTTTGAGCTGTTTACGGACATTGTCAGTTTTCAAATTTTTTAGTTTTTTTTCTATAAATATCAATACAATTTTATTTGTTGGGAAAAAAAGTGTAAACATTTAATACAAGGCTCCTGATCTATTTTTACAATAGTAGTTGAAAAATATTAAAAATACATAGGTACAATTTTTTTTTATAAGCATTTAAAGTTCAATTTTTGTCAAAATGTATCAAATTTATCATTTAATAATTATTTTGTAGTTAATAATTTATAAAATGTTCAACTTTTATAGCTAAGGATTGAAAATTTAAAACAAGGCTCCACGTAAATAGGTTATATATAAATTACTCTATGCACAATAATATCATCAAATATACTTGGTAATATCATAGTCTGACTGACCGTTTTCGCTCATAATAGTTTTTCTTATCATTGAATTCAAATTTAACACCATCCATTACAGTGACCCACTTGTAACCAACTGTACAGCAGAGTGACATCCATTTACCCACCTTTTTTATTAATGATTTGTATTACAATAATTTGAACAAGCTATTTGTATTTATAATTTTTCAACATTTTTATCAATAGTTATTACTTATTTTATAATTAATTTTATTAATTGTATTTACTAATATCATTATAAATTATTAATAATTATTAACCTCTACGATCTTTACCTACCCATTTTATATGAAACGATCCAGACCAATACCAAAAGTTAGTAAATAGTTAGCTAATATTATCAAATGTATTGCAGAAGGTAGCAAATCATTTTTGTAGAAGTTATACTTTTTTCTTTTTTATTTAGATGAGCCAAGTTCAGATAACTCACCCACTTTGTCTTATCGTTCCAAAATACGCACTGTTAGTTAACAAATAGTTAGAAAAACTATTAATAATTGCAAAACTATTTTGATGTTCGCAAATCAAAATGCTACTTTTGAAGTATTTTTTAAAAAGCCCACACACCCAGCCCAATAATCTCAAAACGAGAACCGGTATAGGTTAGATTTTTCATCAAATATAGATTTTTTGTTCAGTTAGGCCTTTTTATCCATTTTTTTTTTTGTATTCTATCATGATTTTTAATAAATATGGATATTTTAATAAGCCGAATGTCCAAAAAAAATCCAAGTTGAATACAATATCTACTTAGAATAAAAAAGAATATAAAATGAATAAAAAGAAATCTGGTGCCTCAAACTTGTTAAAAATAATTTCAAGTAATTTAAAGTTCAAATTATCTATGTCAAAATCGGGGTGCCAGCTTCATGGACATGAGCTGACCTTTTGAGAGAATAAAAATCAATTTCTCTTCTTGGGGGAAAATGAATCAAGTTGGTACCTTACGTGGTTTGACATAGAGACTTCAGACTTATATTCGGACTAATATTTAGCAATCTATTAGCAACTAAATGCCACATATTAGAAAAAATTGAATCTTTTTGTAAAATCATTATCAATAAAAAGTTTGGGTGACCAAATTTACTTATTTTATATTATTTTGAGGGTTTTGTCTTCCGTACATGTTGTTTGGTGATTATTGCTTATACGGTGGATTATTGTTGCGTCTATTTTATTAAATTTATCTAGCTAAAGATAAAGATAATCAAACTTTTATCTAGATAATAATATAATTATAATAAAATATATATATTATAATATAATTATGGTAGGTAAATAAAAACTAATTAGTTTTAGTTTTAACATATTTAAATAACAATTATACTTCTTTAACTACGTGGACATGAAGTAATTAATAGTTAATAGGAACATACAGTAATTTAGTAATATCATGTGCTAATTGAATAGAGTTTGATAGAACAATTTAAGTAAAAATAAAATGAGTATGATTTTAATAAAACGTATCTCAATACGTAAATATGTCTAAAAAAATATAAAAAATGATTCGCAATTTGCAAGACTCGATTTGAAATTATTTGCAATTACTTGGTGGTGATTTGAAATCATTCGGACAAAGTGGGGGAGGGGGGGGGGCAACTTCACGTACATCATCCACTTACCCATATTTTATTATATAGATTTAATTTGGAGGATAATGTATCCTTATGACCTTATATATAAAAGAACAGGCCTTTTTTATTTTTCCATTTTGTGACGACGCTATTTAATTTTTTTCCAATTTTGATTTTAAATTGTTAAAATCGGTAAAAATAAATTTTTACGAGTAATTTTTATATTTATATTCATATAATAAAAACAATAGCAGTCGGCCGATAACGGGAAATATGGTACGGCACGGCGGCGGCCAGAGGGTTTCCAGCTAGCTGCAAACTGACCTTTTTTTTGTGTGTGTATTTATCGGCGTGTAGATATGAATTGTTCTGAGGCGTTTCTGTACGACACTACGACAGTTAATTTTGTCTGCTGTATCATAGCACAGCTGCAACCGCTATATTTATGAGGTAGAAATACTTGCCGACATTATAAATATCCGTATATATAAAAAAAAACAGTCCCGCTTTATATAGCTATTTATATATCTTCTGACGACACAATTGCACTTTTTTCCAATTTTTTTTTACACAGTTTTTCCAAATACTTTCCTGAGTGTCACCACGTCACCAGATTTTTAATTTTTTTGTCATAGGGGGAGGAGAGTGGTGAATTTTATTTACTGTTTTTTAACGTGTCATTAAAACAATTTACTGATTTTTTTTCACAAAGTTATTCCAAATACTCCTTCAAGTGATTATTTCCAATTTCTTTGTTACTTTAGAAAATGCAAAACCTGTTGTTTAAGAAGCTGTGAATTTATTCACCCAACACATAAAGTCAAAAGTTGATACAACTAAATAATCGCCTTCACATGCTATAAGCTTACTAAGATAGAAATGCACACAATATAAAAAACCTACCTAGATCTATGGGCTCTAGGGTCGTGCCAAAAATTCAAATATACAAACAGTTCAAACTTTTCAAAATATTTCCCTAAGAAAAATAACTAACAACCCTCCCTTTGTTACTTATACTCCATATCCTATAATGACTTAAATATAACAACAGTACTTGACGAAACAAAATTGTATACATTTCATAAGCTGAATTATATAAATTGCATTATCAAAATAATATAGTTTTAACTTTTACATTACTTTAACGGTAAGTTAAAATGTATTTACTTTATGATTTTATATCGATTTTCGAGATTCGCCGTAACGCTGTCATATACATAACACTGCATTTTAGAGGTGTTCATTTTTCGCCCGGGCTAAGTCGGGGGATACAGGTAGTAATATATAAATTATTTCGCGGGAAAGAACCGAGAACGCTACAGTGATAACTAAGAAACTAAATTTTCACCAAAATAAAAAGAACACTTTAGCTGTACAATATCGTTTTTTTTCATTATTGGAACATGAAAAAAAGGTATTAAAGTTTAAAAAAACATAAATAATGATGGATTTTGAAGCAATAAGAACTTTCTTCGTATAAGTGGTATCAAAAAAGTAAAAACGATATTTCACAGCTAAAGTTTTCCTTTATATGTGGTGAATATTTCGTTTCTTAGTGTTATGACTGTAGCCTTCTCGGTTCTTTACTGCGCCAAAACGTTTTTGCTAAGCCGTACGGGTGTGTAAGACGGAGACAACATAATATGCGGGTGCGAAGTCCTCTTAACAAGATGTATCTACTCGAATAGTTATCTATATTCATTCAGCTCGGTACTTATATTCAGCAGCTGTTGTAACTTTCATGTGAGAAAATTCCATTTCAAACTAACGAGTTGATACGAAATACGTATTTGATAAGCGTGTCTGCTTAATGTATGACAATAATCAATATAAATTTTAACAAGTGGGATCGACTTATTAGTAGGCGTCCAAGGTCGACCAGTTTGGCCACCCCTGTTAAATAAACGTGCCGGAATTATACATTTAGCTACAAACTGTTATAATATACTCGAGGACCTCTCGAGTTCCGGCTGTAGCGCTGAAAACAAAATGCCTATTCCCCGTATACCTAGAATTACAAATTGAATTATAACCGTAGTAATATTATAAAAGAAATACGACAATAATATACAGCGTTTTCGTCGGCAGTGCGTTCTATATAGAATAATGATAATAATGCAAGACAGTCCAAACTCCGATGCGTATTATGTATAGTGGCAAGGCAAGTGGCATGAGTCTGTATAATATATATTCGCTCACTATATTATAGTGTCGATCCTTGGCGGCTGGCGTACAGAACGCCAACACGTGTTCTATACAATACGGTTTACAATGCATCCTCTATTGACAATAAAACATATATTTACTTCGCACACGTTTTATTTCCGTGCCTTTTTTCAGTATACATTATCATATTAGATATATGTTTTGTTTTGTAATTTTTATACTGAACGGAATGACCGACCGCCACGACCGCCCGCAGCACGAAACCCATAAAATATATTGTGAAGCGCTCTCGCTAACACTTGCAAACGTCTTATTGTCCACACCGTTCCCTAAAACCCAATGCACAATATAAATGTGAACATTTTTTTTTTTACAGCTGTGGAGGCCATAAATATTGTAGTACGGTCTGACGGGGGTCAATCGTAGAAATGCAAGACATTATCGAGTTCCACCGACTCGAGTTCTAGGAATTAACATTATTATATATAATATACGTACAGCATGTATATAATATTGAAGGATGCACGCGACGGGTGTCCGGCGATGCTGAAAAGACCCCGAGCCAGTACATTTCTTCCCCCAAAAAATGCCACAGCAGTCGTACAAGTGTGTACTTCGTGGTGAATATTGCAGCACGGATATATTTTAAAGGTCAGAGAACAATGAGTAGAACAAATATGGTAAACATATGGGAAAAAAATCGCGTACGGGGATCGGCAGTGGGATCAAAAAAACTTTGATCTAATTTAATGAGCCAAATAATAAAGAGACGACAACGTAATGAAACAAAGTGTATTTTATACAATACGTCAGAGATATAATATTCAGTTGTTATAAGTAAAATTAAGACTTTCTTACAAATCAATAAGTATATGTAGGTGGTAATGTACCTAATATATTATATATTATTGTGACTACACCTATTAAAGATCTGATAAGATGGCATCGATTGTGGTCACTGGTTTCGTCTGACAATGCCGACATCTCATACATTAGCTAACCGAAAATCAGTCCTAAAATCCTAAAAATGTATTGAACAATAAATGTGAAGTACGAATAAAATGATTGTTGTGATAACTGTGAGCTTCTTTTTTTTCAGCGATTCGCTTTATCCTGTTCAATAAACATATAATATTTTAAGAGCCTGAATAATCTTTCTTGACCCATAGTACCTATACTTCGCAACTTTGTTTTAACTATATTTATTTTTGAGAAGGATCTGTCTCGGGTGAAACTGGTTACCGGTGCATACCTATAAACTGCCGTCCGAAGTCTCAGAAGATTATCTCCAAATATTGGTAAATAACACGTTTCGTAAATTTTAGAGACAAATAACTTTAATGCTATGATATTTTAAACAAATAAGTAATAAATAAATAACAAATATAAGTAAACGAATCGCTATATTATTGTAATATAATACACTACCTAGTAATTATTAGATTATTTAAAATAATATTAATAGCTGTTATTACTTATAAACTTAAAGGCTGTTGGTTTAAATTGGCCTATGCCGTATGTTCGCGCCGCCGTTACCGCCGTACTCGCAATGTAATATTATACGTACTAGTATATTCCAGGGCTTATACCGATTGAAAGTAATAATTTCGGTTTCGGTTTCAATTTTGTACACATTTTTTTAATTTTTTCGATTTCGGTTTCAACTTAGCAATACCGGTATTAAGAGATTTCGGTTTCGGTTTTGAATACCGGTTCCTAAATTTTTCGGTTTCAACCTAGCAATACCGGTATAAAGAGATTTTGGTTTCGATTTCAGTTTTGTATACCTACAGGTTTCCAATTTTCTTTTGCGAATAATGAGATATATATCAACATTTTAATCATGATCTCAATTTTATTATGAGTATTAACTATGCATATTAATGGAATTTACGTATTTAAAACACGTCAATGAAAAAAAAAAACGATTTTAAATTTTTTCAGATTTTGCTTTTGAATTTAATACCGGTATCCATTTTTTTCCGGTTTCGGCTTTGACTTTAATACCGGTATCCAATTTTTCGGTTTCGTTTTTGATTACGGTTTTGGTTTTAAAATGGTTTATACCGGTTTCTGAAATTGGTTTTGAAAACGGTTTCAAGTCCTGGTATATTCCGCCGACCGACACACACATACAACACGTATTCCTTATTGTATGTCTTATTGTTGTACTGTTTTGAAGTTGTGTATTACGCCCGGTGCGTTATCAGCCACCACCGGTTCACCGGATGCAAATTTAACACTGCCGCCCTGTCAAGTCCCGTTCCGTAGTGCTAACGTGGAATTATTACTGTTGTTATTACGTATGCACAAATCGCCGTTTTTTATTATTAAATTAGTCCCAAAAGTCCCGTACCTCCATGGAAAATCAATATATTTAAATGCAGCTTTTTTACGGTAGTATAAGTATGGAAATTCTGGTTGAATAGCATAATATTCCGTTTTTAAAACTTTTAATATAGCCATTTTGTTGATTGCATTTTTTTTTAAAACAGTTCAAAAAAAAAATATTAAAATGTAATGAAAATTGCCCAAGTTAGAGCTAGTTATTATTTTGAATTTCTGAAAATAATATTTATGTTACCTATTTATGTTAATTATTACAATCACACTGATTTTTCGGCTAAAATTAAAAATAATAATTAGCTCTAACTTGGACGATTTTCATTCAATTTTAGTAATTTTTTTTTTACTGTTTTAAAAAAATAAAAAGAGTCAAATTATTTTCAATATTGTATGGTGTATAGAAAATGCTAATATAAACATTCAATGAAATTTTCAAGTATCTACAGTCATACGTTTTTTAATTACAATAAAATAAGAAAATCGTTACATGAAAAATCGAGTGAATATCAAATGTTCTAAAAATAGATTTAAAAAGAAAATTTTTTATGAATTCTCAACTCAAAATTATTTGCTGATTTTCGTGAGTTTTCCGTATTTCGTCAATATTTGAACTTTAAATGCTTATAAATAAAAACTGTGACTGGATTTTTATTATTTTTCAATTATCATGGTAACAATATAGTAGGAGCCTTCTATTAAAATGTTTAAGCTTTTTAAACCAACAAATAAAATTTTATTGATATTTATAGGAAAAAAAACTATAAAAAATAGAAACTGAAAATGTCCGTAAACAGCTCAAAATAAGTCAAAATATTTAGAAAATGTTATGGTGTAGAGAAAATGCAAATATAACTGGAGTAGTGGAGTGAATTGACTTATTATACAATTTGAAGTTAAGATTATTATCTAAGTAATATCATGGGGTCATTTTGTATAGATGTATATTAGATAAAGGACGTCTCATACTGCAGCGGTGGCGGTTAAATTCTTTGGTCTTGGCGGTGGTGGTATAATTGTGTCCGGACTCATTTTGCCGTAACCGCTACCGCCACCGCCACCGCCAACCACCACCGTTGCAGTGTGTGGGGACCTTAACCCTAACTTGACGTTTCAAGAATAGGTTCCCGCCAGAGATTTAAATTATTAAATTTCTTATTTTCAGATACCAATTAAATTATTAGCGATCAAAAAATGTTCGCTTGGTCAAAAAACTTAAAAAAGTAAAACGAGATTCCTCATAAGTTTGTCTCATGGAACATATCTAATAATAACTACTTTATATATATTGTTGTAATTCAAAAATAAATAACAGTAGATTCATGATATTTGCACTTATGTGTTTATTTTATCATTTTCAAAATATTTTGACTCGTTTTTAGTTGTTTACGGACATAATTTTAGTTTTTTTTTTCTGTTTAAATATCAATATAAGTTTATTCGTTGGGTCAAAAAGCTTGATCATTTATTACAAAACTTCTGACACATTGTTACAATATCAGTTTAAAAATATTAAAATACATTTGCCAGTTTTTTTTTATAAGCATTTGAAATTTTATTGACATTTATAGAAAAAAAATGTTTAAATTTAATATTTCTGTGAACAGCTCAAAGCAAGGCAAAATATTTTGAAAATTGTATGGTGGTCATAAAATGGTAACTTGAACATTCAGTAAAAATGTCATGTTTTCACGGTAACTCGTTTTAGAGTTACATCAAAACCAAAATCAATATTTTACCGAAAACCAATTTTTCGTAAAAAATCTAATTTTTCCTCAATTTTTCTTTTGTTATTCACGGCATTTTTGAAAACTACTGGAAAAATTTTACTTTTGACCCCCCACAGCACCAACTAGATTCACTTTCCTATCAGAAAAAATACTGTTCAAAATTTCTGTTTTTCATGTTTTTATTTTTCCGGCGCTTTTGATAACTACTGGGAATTTTAATTGAAGATTCACTTTCCTATCGAACAAGATGCTGACATTAAAAATGGCAACATTCTTACTACCCCAAAAGGTGATGACAGACACAAAAATAAAAAAACGAAATAAACACACATATCATTTTAAAATCAATACATCGCTCCGCTCAGAATCAAATAACTCTCAATATTTTTTATAAAAAAAACTACAAGTGATATCAAATAAAAAATAATTTAAAAAAATCATAAATTCAGTTTCTTTAATAGATATTTTATGTTAAAATTGCGACAAAATTATATGATTATAAACGAATTATAACATATTAGGTATTTCGTTGTAAATTATTTAAAACTACTGTTCAGTGTTCATACTATAACCAAAAATCTACAGAAAACTGGCTATATTATAGTGTTCAATATAACTCATCTGTTATAAATCATTCATGCATCGATGTATATATCTTTATAGTTAAAATCCTTTGCCCCTACATATTCGGATACACAGCCGGCCCCCTGCGGTAGAACCCCCCCCCCCCCCTGGGCGCACCATCTAAAACAGTGGTCTCGAACACGCAGTCTGTGGACCACTTGTGTTGCACCGAACCCTTTCGACGTGACCCTCAAACAGATGTGTAACATTTACGATTATATACAAATGCATATATATTATATTTATAAAAAAAATCGCATAAGATCGTTTTTATAATCTATATAAATTATAAATTGTAGACACAATGATTTTCATTTTAAAATTGGTGTATCTTATGTCATAGAACGCGGTTTTTTTTAACGATTATGGATCATAGAACTTCGTTAAAAACAAAAAAAGATGTATTCCTTTATTCTTACCAGGTAATTTTTTCATAACAATTTCAAAATGTTTAAACGCGCAGGTGTACCAATAGCAAAATCAACTTTATTTTTTTAAATGGTAACTACTATATTTTTTAATGGATTCCGGCAAAGCTTTTTTCTTTCTAAAATTTTTGAAAGTCAAACTATCAATTTTGGTTTGCTAATTTATTGACTATGGTCCTCTAAAGTTTGGTAAAATATGCAATAATACTTTTAAATGAAATAATTGGTAAAGGTTTAATTTATAAGAGCTAAATCATTTTTTCTTATAACTACCTTTATATACACTTAAGTAGTTTAATCGGTTATCTAATGACACTCTCAAAAAAAAAAAAAAACACAAGCAAAATTGTTGTAAAACATAGTTCGTTATTTTTATTTTAAACATTCAATCATCTAAATCAGTATTATTATTTTAATATGTTACTATAGGTAATCGTAATTAATTACTTTACAGTTACTTTTCTTACAATATCATAAATTTGGATTCTAGGTGGCTAAAATAATAATGGTTATTTGGTAAATGGTATTCGATTCTTGACATTAATGTTTTAGGTATGTATGGGTGTTAAAAAAAATTGTGTTATGAAAAAAGTGCAATGTTTTGTGGTGCTCTTCTCGTAGTGGGTAGAACATGAAATTTGAACCATAGGTAGGGTTCTGAATTTGAAATATTTCGAAATTGAAAATTTCACTCTCCTTGAAATATTTCAATGAAATTATGAAAAATATTTTTTCTTCTTTCAAATGTGTTTGGTTATAGATGATTAGAAATAATATATTGATTACACACTTAGAAATAAAGAAAAACATATTATTTTTATTGATTTATTATTTCGTATTTGTATACTCTATATGTAGTTATTAAAAATATTTCTGGCATTATTTTCATAGTGAAAATATTTTTTATATGAGTTTTTAAATATTGTTGTATTCAGACCGTCTGCGATCGAAAATGTAATGGTTTGAAATTAAGTGCAAGTCAATTTTAACAGTGAATGATATAATAGTGTATTTTCAGTAATTATGAAGTGTACAAAAGTCGTATATGTGTGTGTATGTGACTGAGTGATGTGGAGGTGCTCTGGTCTCTTTTATCAAATACTTGGATCATATTTTGTATATTATAAAAGGTCATGCCTCACGACTATTAAGAGTGGTTTATGTCTATACATTGTGAATATAATATGCATTCGCAGATCCATAGCTCTCAACAATATGTTATGATGTTGAGTTGGTTTATGAGTTTGTAACTTAAGAGTTAAAAGGCAATGTTTAAATTTTTTATATTATAGATTTGTTAAACAACTTATATATTATATATTTATATGTAAATATGTTGCATATTTTCTTTGTTTCATACAATAAACCAAATTTTAAAAAATTTCACTTGGAATTTGACGATTATAAACTTTTAAATATAACAAACCTTTTTTTTTTCATGAATTTTTAAAAAAATAAATAGATTTCATGAAATTTTAAAACCCTACATATAGTTATTAACTCTTTCACTTATATACAACAACTGTGAATTACTTTTTTAACCTGTATATTTTATGCTTACAGAATTCAAAACAATAAATTGCTTTCCAATGTAATGATATAATTAATACTAAAGGAGTATTATAACATCATAATATAAAATATATTGTTTTTGGAATTGGATAAAATTTGTGCATTTGATTTTCAGTTTTATTTATCTTGTAAAGAGGTTTTTGTCTATTTTAATTAATTCGATGACTTGACCATATGGTAAATGAAGAGATAATTCAAAGAATCTCTAAAAAACTAATATCTACTAAGAAAATTATAAAAAAAAATTTTAAATTTTAAATTTAATAAAAGTTATTAGGTATACCTAAATTATTAGTATTATTCAGTGTTTGTGACGTTCACTAAAAAATTGAATTCGTACATATTAACGTTCAGTGCTTAAAAAAAGAACTCGTTCATATTCTTTGAAAAATCGATGAGATCGTAAATTTTATTTTTTTATTTTATTTGTATGAATTGTTCAAATAATAAAACAAAATAATAAAATAATATAACCTACCGTTGTTTTATGTCAAGGCATACCCACTGGAATTTTACGTATTCATAATTTATCATCAAATAAATATAATACTATACTTAATAAGAAAATGATAATAGAAAAATTGTATTATTTAATATTATCTAAAAAGGTATTTTAATCAATAAGTAGTAAATTAATTTGAAGGTCTCAAAATTCGTTCAAATTCATTAAATATATATAAACGTCGTCCACGTTTACGTTTTATTTAAAAAAAAAAACGAGTTACGTTCACCCATTATATTGTTGACTATTCAAAGATGAACCTGAACGTGCGTTCCTAAACGATATTCTTTCCAAACAATGATAATATTAGTATTTATTACTTATTAGTCGTTACATGGGCTGATTTTGTAAGTTCAACTTTTGAAATGATAACGTGGTGCAATTATTGCATTGGGTAACGACGTGCTTTTAATTTAAATAGAAATATTGAATGTATCAAGTACCTATCTATCGGAATTGTAATACTTTGAAAAGTAATTTAGCCAAATATTGGGAGATTTTTCCACCACAAAAATAATTCTTATAAATTTCATATTGCTAAATTTTTTTATTATCGTAACCCACTGTAGGTTCTCAAATCTCAAATTATTTTAATTTGTAAATGATACATAAACTGCGTGTCTACAGCTGTATAGGCACCAATTATAAGACTATAAAAACATAGTGTTTATCTTTAAAGTCAGTGAACAACAAGTTGACAAAAAAAAAAGATCTCTATAATCCTATCATAGGAATATTATAAGAGAAAAATTGTATAATGTAATACTATCTATAATGGTATTTTAATGAATAAGTGCCTAGTAAATTAATTTGAACGTCTAAAAAATTGTTCAAATTCATTATAAATATATAAACGTTGTTCACATATACGTTCTATTCGAGAAAAGAATGAGCGACGTTCACACAGCGTCACCGATCACATAATAATTAGGTCCCTATTGATCTATGACATAATAATGTCTTAACAGGTTTTGTTAGATGTGGGCCCACCGTAAGGTTCTGCATCCAGAATTTACGTTAAAACATAAAAAATGAATGATTGCCTACACATTGCATTACCTTTATAGTATTATGTTGGTGCTTTTGTTGGCATCTAATGGTTAAATTTAAAAAATGGCGGGGGGGGGGCTTGAGGTACGATGTCATAGTATAACTCAAACACTTGCGAACCTGAACTTGAACGACATTCTTCCACTGATATTATTAGTATTTATTACTACTTATTAGTCGTTATGGACATGGTATTTTGTAAAGCCCTGCAACTTTTGAAATGAAAACGTAATGTAACTTGGTACAAAATTACATGGGGCAACGACGTGATTTTAATTTAAATAAAAAAATATTGAATGTATCAAGTATCCAACGAAATTGTAATACTTTGAAAAGTTATTTACCCAACAATGGGTTTAATAAGTTTTTTTCCCACCAACAAATTAATTCTTGTAAATTCCATATAGTAGATACGCTATGTAATGGACTTATGGTATACGTACCTAACCCTTTATAGGTTTTTATATCTCAGATAATTTTAATTTAAAAACGATGGTTGAAATAAAAATAAGACGATAAAAACATAGTGTTTGTACCTTTGAACTATTCACATAATATAGATTATAATTAAAGACCGGATATAATAGACGTAGCAACATTTTATTGACATCAGACAAATAAAAACCTATCAAATATGTACACGAATCGTATTAATAATATTACAGTCTTCCTATTTATTTTCATATTGTAATATTTTGCAATTTTCAAGGATTTTGCAATTTGTGTATACTTCACGTGATAATTTAAATAAATTATTATATCTTAGGTAATTTTACAATAAAAATAAAACTACGACGTAAATTTTGAAATTTTATATGGTTTTTATATTATTATAGTAAAGAAGCGTTATATAATAGATACTATAGTGTCGTTATATAATTATTTATTATAATATTATATTGGAAAAATTAAGGATAAAAAACCATCAAAACTTACTCTGAGGTATTGGCAGGAAAACAAAATGTTAATTTAGATAGGTATAAGTATAAAGTACCTGCAACGACAAATTGTTTAAATTATTTTAAATGTGCACCGATAAAAAGTGTAGAATAGTAACAATGAAGTACTTTTTCTGGTGGTATATAAACATATTTTAAGTAACAGACGATACAATTTTCGAGAACACAATTTAGATAATATTATTATACATTTTAAATTAGAAAAATCAAATAATATTTTGATTTTTAAACACTTTTTTATACTATTTTAGAAATCTATAATTTGTTAATGTACATTGTGTTAACAATAAATGATATATTTTATGATTTTATATGAAACTTTAATATATTTTACATTGCAATTTCAACATATTATTTATACTGAAATTTTGATATAATTTCATTGCAATTTTTACATATTTTTTAGTCCAATTTTTGCAAATATTATAGATTAGAAATAATATTATATTGATAACACGCAGAACATATTGATAGAGAATAACCTATCAGTTTTCAACCGAGATTTATGAATAATTACTATAATACATTATTGGTTATAAATTAAGTTTACAACTGTATAAGTATAAAATATGGTATTAGTATTAAGTAATTGTATTATAAATCGGAACATCGTATCAAAACTAAAATCTTGGGTGATTAAAAATCAACGATCTTATAGAATAAATAATACAGAAATTTAACTTATATTGTTATATTATACTTCTTACTTACTTATATAATTATAACAATTTGCACTACTATAATTTATAAATTACAATATTTTTAATATCTACCTAAATTAATAAATAAGAACACCAAATATTTTTTTTATAAGTTTTAAAAAATGTTATGATTTTTAGTTGACTTATGAGATTGTTATTTAAGAATTGAATGGTTCCTTATTTACATTAAATAATGTAAGTTATAAGTATGTTACACATTTTCTTTGTTTCATAAAATAAACCAATCTTTTAAAATATCCACTTGCAAGTTGATGACTGTAAACTCTTAGATGTAATAAACATTTTTTTATTTTTAATAGAAATGAAATTGTTCATGAAAATTTCATGAAATATTTCAAGAAAATAAATGTTTTGAATTTTTAAAACCATAATTATAATTTATCGTGTACGACGTATCTCTATCGTCGGCCTTCGATAACTCGTCAAACCTAAAAACATTCTTCTGTTTTGACATTTGCTGCGAACCAATCGGAAATGAGTATTTACCTATGATTAGGTACGACTGTATATAGGTTTATTTGTTGGTAAATAAAAACAACTGCATAATATATTAAAAGTATAATAAGCGTATAATGATGTATTGTTATTATATTATAATATATTCACACATACACACATAATATCATAAATAATAATATACAACATTAAACAATTATTATAGGCTAAAATGCGGAATGATTAGGTATATCGTGAATACAGTAGAAAAAAATTTAAATTTAGTGCAAATACATAGTTGTTGTTGATAAGAAGTCCATAGTAAGTTTGCGATTTCGATACTAAGGGTTTTTGGGTTTCAAGACTTTAACCATGATTTCCAAAAATGCATCACGAGGTGGGAGGCGGGTCCTGGTTTTCGTGATGGTTGTGGTGATTTTTGGGATCGGATCGATGTTGGTTGTAGTTGTGGTGGTGGTCATGGTCGTTGTTTTCGTGGTCTTCGAAAACTTGTCACTATTGGCAGAAGGAATTACGGATTCGGTAGTCGTGGTGGTGACAACGGCCGGTTTGATAGTGACGCATTTGAAGGTGGTCACCGTGGTTGTGGTGGCCGTGATTGTTGTGGTATGCGTAGTGATAGTCGACTTAGCCTTGGTCGTTATTATCGTCGTTGTCGAGGAGGTAGTAACCGTAGTTGTTGCAAAACCTCGGGTACGTATGACCGACTCCTCTAGTGGCATTGGAAACAGGAATCCCTTCACTGAACGAAACACCTTCGCCGTGCCAGACTTCAGACGAGTGGTGAATGGTCGACGTCCTTTGGGTTGGTCGGCTAAAAGACCAACTTTAAGCTCCGATTCGTCGTATTTCTTACCACGATCGTTTAACCCCATGATGTGCTGCTGTTGTTATTACCAGGTAATCTGATTCACTGTAACACAAACGACACGTAGGTCGTAACATAATTATTATCATATTACGGTTCATCGAACATTCATAATATCATAACAAATCGACGGTCGTCCAGATCGTTTGTTAATATATTTTGTATAATAATATTGACAAACGATGACAATCGCCAATCGGACGGTATATTTTGATATTATTATTTATTGGTATTTTGTAATACTATGATGTGATAACAAAGTGTAAACTCTCTTGATTTTTAAAACTATAAATGACTCTGCCTGCAGCTTAACACAGTAGTGTAAACATGGAGGAGAAGATATGTTCACTACCCCCAACCCATTTATGGTTTTTTATTTTTTTTACGATTATATTTATATTGGACGTAAAAATTATAAGCGTCCAGAATCCATGTTAAAAAAATGTTGAATCCCCCTCCCCAACCCTCCAAAATTTGTAGTCGGTTACCTACAGTCATGCTACCTTTACTACAATTTTAGTATCACAAAAAACGGTTCAGCCATATACAGTACATAAAAAATACTAAGTCGAGATCAATATTAGGAAGGCAGGCTAATAAAATATTATATTAAAAAGAACAAATAATAGTAAAAAGATCGATTTTAAATTGCACAATGTTTTTCTTTTATGCAAATTACAACCTCAGTCCATAATTTATTTGTGTATGAAATAATATGTTATGTAGAACTAACAACTTAAAAACAGTTCAAGATTTTCTTCAAAAACTAAACTGGATTTCTAATAGATTTCTGTATTTTTAAATGCATTAAGAGCTCAATACGACAATACCCCAAATCTCAACAAAATTTAATTAATAATTTAGACGAATAAGACGTTGTGGTGACATTTTAAATAGAGAGCTAAGGCTTTGATAGGTATCACCACTAGCTAAAATCGTAGTGTTAATAATCTAACCTATATTTGGACATTTTTGTGATTTCTACGTATTTTGTCAAAATTCGAACTTTAAATGATTATTAAAAAAAATTGTGTGTCAATCACACCAAAAAGGTTAGTTTCCGATGAAAATGTCAATAATACATCGAGTCCAAGATTTAATACACCCCTATAGTTCTGTACCACAGAAGTCAACTAACGCAAGTCCATTTTTTAAAATTTTGAGTTAATTATATAACCAGAATATGCTTTTTGTGATCTTTTTAAAGGTGTTAAAACGTAAGTCCTATATACAATAAATGCATAGATAGCAAGAAGTATACTAACTTAAGTCCTAAACTATGATAGGAGTATAAAAACATATGTCCAGCGTTTATATAAGAAAAGTAATTCAAAATAATATTTTTAAAGTAACAATTATAAGTCCATTGCAACAAATATTTTTGTTTTGTCTTTCCTGTAAAATTTGCTTTTTGTGACTTGCGTTACTTGACTTCTGTGGTACAGAATTGTTTGTATATTACTGTTTGTATTATTAAATCTTATCGAATTTATATTCTACTAATTAGTAAACATAAACTGCTATAACCTATGTACACATATATGTAGATACAGGCATAATAATGATTTAAAAATGGCCTGATAACATTTTTGAAACAACAACCGATAAAACTGAAATGACTCATCGGCAGCGAACACTGCAAAGATAACATACTGTGTATGATAAACCTGTAACCTACCACACCAATTGACGTTTAGTCGTTTAAGAAGTATCGATTTTATGATGTTATTTTTGTTTAGTACAGTAATTGGATTACAATTTTGAAGAGTGTCGTAAATCTGATTCAATGCAAAAAAGATCTACCTATTCCAAAAACCAAAGCATATTATAATATTTTTGACTTATGCTTGCGATCAAAATCCCTAACGTAAGTGTATTAAACTCGCAAATTGACAAAAGAAGGAATCGTTTTTAAAAGCAAAAATATTTCAAAAAAAACATTAAATACGATCGTAATAATATAGATACGAACGACCTATAAGTCATACCAGCCTAACGCATGTTTAGTTATAACACTCGTGTTAAATACATATATTTATTATTTATTTATTTGTTTATATTAAAAATAACGACTGTAAATAGCGCAGACATTCAACATTACAATAATAATAAATATATATAATAAAATATAAATATAATGATAGTAATATATACAAATGCGATTATTATATTTAAACTGTTAAAAGACAATATGTAACAAATTCTTTAACTTAATGCTTTTATTGTACGTCTGTGCTCTTTACGGCTTTTATGGAAAAAAAAATCGAATGAATGAACCTAACCTAACATATGAATTAGATTCTATTATAGGGAGCAATTTAAAACAAAATTATAACTATTACTAAATGTGGTAAAAATAATTGAGCTATGGCAGAACCATTTAATAGTTTATATTCAAATAAAGAATCGAAGAAATCGCTCCTTGTGCCTACCTACTCGGAAGTGGGATATTTGGACATAAAATATAATATTGTTAATGGCCGGATAACACCATAAAAGCTATTGTTGAAGTTATAATAATATAACAATAATACATTTTATATATCTACTAATAATAGTTGGCACGATTATCGATGCTTAAAACGAACGTTTTAATTTCAAAAGCTATTTAAATAATATGGAAAAAAAAATTAGAAAATAATACGTGTAAAAATAATAAAAACTAAAATTCGTAAACGCCAAATGTAGGTGGTAGGCAGTGTAGATATTATAAATAAATATATACATTTCATTAGTTATGCACATAATTGTTTCTGATATAATCAGTCAAACCTCGGTACTTCGCAAGTCTCAATTGAGACCAAATAAACAAATTCGACATATCAAAACTTCGAGTTATGGAGGTCATTTAGATAGGTATAGTTATTTACTAATTTAAGACCAGGACTGAAAAAAAAATTCTGTTTACAGAAATTTTGAGATACCGAGGTTCCACTGAAATAACAATTAATATAATATTATAACAATAATTAGTATACCGTCCATTACGTTAACTACTGTGATGTCAAAATAATATCTTTAAAAATACTTACGAAGGACGAAATGGTGGTGCAGCGTCAGTTCGGAACACCTCACGAGCAGATAAGCGAAAAACCTATTATTAAAATAATATAAGAAAAACAAAATTAGAAAATATTACGTGTAAAAATAATTAAAATTAAAATTCGTAAACGCCAAATGTAGGTAGGTGGAGTAGATATATAAATAAATATATACATTTAATAAATTGTGCACTTATTATTTTATTTTCTAATATACATATTAGGTATACCTAACACAGTCGAACCTCGGTATTTCGCAAGTCTCAATTGGGACCAAATAAAAATTCGACATATTATCAAAACTTCGAGTTATATAGGTCATTTAGATAGGTATAGTACCTAATTTACTAATTTATGATCATGACCGAAAATGAATTTTGTGTACAGAAATTTCGAGATACTGAGGTTCCACTGTAATAACTAATATTATATTATAAAAATTATTAGTCGATTATGATAACTACAATTATGCCATAATAATAATATTATCAAAAATACTCACGAAAGACGAGATGGCTGCGTAGCTTCAGTTCGAAACACCTGACGAGCAGATAAGCGAAAAACAGAATGCTACAGCTATCGTCGGGTGTAGTAAAGAATGGCTTCTGCGTTCGGTGTCTACGCGTACGCGTGTCGCAGACCGTGTGGACAAAGGTGCGCATGCGCGGTCGTCTGTGCGATTGTGTCGCTACTCTCTAGCGCCGTTCCGACCGGCTATCACAAAGGGTCGTCCGGTTTTGATACGACAATGTAACACATAATATTATTATTATAACGATAAGATTATAATAATACTAATGTGTCGTCGATGTCACTGCTTCGTTGATAATTTTCGAGTTCAGACTTCGTACGACCAAATAATTGTATGGAACATGGACTAAGATATACAATACTGGACACGAGATAATTACTATGGTTACAAAATGTTATAGGTTGGGCGGAGTACGAGGGGTATTTGTCCTTCTAGCAATACTAGGTCAAATTATCATAAATTTAGTTCCATAAGTATCCACTAAGACAGCGCTAGTATTGCTAAAAGGACAAATACCCCCCGTACAACACCCGACCAATTACATTTCGTGGTCAACTTCCCCACACCATCCAACCATGTCGTGTCTAGTCCTGTATAATTTCTTAGTCGGTGGTATGGAATATTTAATCAGGGGTGGCCAAACAGTCGATCCAGTAGTGCCAACACCGCATGGACCAGGGATCACCAGTCAATATTTTTGAAGGGCCACATTGGGAATTTTAACAATTTTCGGGGGCCATCCTAATATTCAAAGCAAATATTTTAACATATTGTATTATAATGAAGAGGAACATAGTGGCCTAGTAGCGTTAATAACAATAAATTAAATTAAATTAATTCAAATAAAATACAAATGATTTATGTGAAGTCTCATAATGACGTTTAATATTGAAAACTTTAAAAACAGCTACTGTCTGGTGGCAAATCAAACAAACTGACAAGGCCACTGAGCTTACCTATGTACTTTATTATCGGGTTTTACTTTTTTTTTCATTGTCTGCGGCCGGATAATATTTATCTGAGGGCCGTATCCGGTCCGCGGGCCGCTATTTGCTGACCACTGGCATAGACGATATAAGCGGTCCCACCGCGGGCACTTCCTCTGCATCTGCACCTGACACGATATTTTGTTGGTCGTCGTCATAATATAAAATTATTCATATAACTCATTAAATAGATATTTTATAATTTACGTATCTATTTCTTGATCTATTATTCTGATCAAGAACTCAGTTGTTAGTTCGTAGTTCTGATGATCTGGATGATGATCATATTATTATGTGTACATCAAATAAAGAAAGTTCCCAGTATTTCAAAAATGGTATTTATTTATTTTGCGTTCATATAAGGAATTATTGCGTTCTGATTTGTTGCAACTAAACATAAATTTAGTTGTTCCTTATTTTTTTTTATTAAATATTAATATAGTATATCTAAATATACAGAGTAAAAATTTATACATCCTTATCCTTATAATATATGAGTAGGTACATTAATATTTTTAAATAGTTAAATAATGATCATCGGTTATAAAAAATAGAGAATAACTAAATTCATGTATTCTTACGGTAAGGCTTACAGTAAATAATTTCTGTACGCAATAATTCCCTATGAACACAAAAAAATAAAAAACATTTTCAAAATCCTGGGAACTTTTTTTATTTGATACACACATACGAATTCGGGTAAAATTTAGTCATTTTCATAAATACAATAGCATGCTAAAAAACAAAAGATCTTAAACAATTAATCTTAAACAAATAAATATTTTTCTAATAAAACTTTAGATGGTCAAAAAAAAAAGAATTATAAAAAATATACTTTTATTTTCCTAATATCATCAATATACCTACAGTAAAAAAAAAGTGGGTAAGTGGATGTTGCTCTGCTGTACAGTAGGTTATAAGTGAGTATGATGGATTGTATTAAAGTTGAATTCAATGATATCATATCAATGTAGACGAAAAAGGATTTTAAGCAGAGACGGTTTGTCAGTCTAGATATTTTATATTGCTATTATATTATATTATAGCTTATAAGTTGAATTGATATTATAAATTACAACAAAATAACTAAAATAATTATTTTTATTTTTATTCGTTTCTATGATGATAAACAAAGCGTTAGAAATTAAAATCTCATTTTTAGCGGATTTTTGTAATTAAATAACTATTGAGAAAATCTAAAAATGATCTATTTAAAGTACCATCTTGATCCAATTTGCTAAAAAATAAGGTACCATAATTATGTTGAAATCCAAGTCCTGCTTTTGGTAGAAATTTTGTATATAAGATAAAAAAAAATAAATAAATACCATTGTAAAACCACTAGATCCCCTCGCTCCGATCAAAATCTAAAATTAGAAAAATTATCGTATTTTTAGCGTAACAAAAAATAAATAGTTTAATTAAAAATAACAAGAAATAGCGTAAAAAGAGTATAAGACATACAATTGTCCACAATTATATTCAATAACTGTGAATTACTTTTTTATACTGTATATTCTATTTCAACAGAATTCAAAACAATTCCTTTCCAATGTAATAATATAACACTAAAATAATATTATAAGATATAAACATTTGTTTTGGGAATTAGATAAAAATGTGTGCATTTGATTTCCAATTTTATTGATCTTGTAAGAGGTTTTTGTCTGTTTTATACTACAACATTTTTAAGATATTTATCTAATTTATTTTTTGAAGTATTCGTATACGTTAGTAATTATCTAAATCGTTGTATTGTCTTTGTTAATTACCTAACTCTTTCACGGCTATAGACATACCGTCCATATTATAGTATATATGTGTCCAACGTAATAAGTGACTCTGTGGTGGACGAGTATATACGTCCTATAATCATTTTAAAAATTAAAAAAAATTAATGTTCTAATAATTAATGTAATTATCTGGTAAATGATTAGACAAATCTAAAGAAACTCTAAAAAAAAAACTAATATTTACAAAACAAAACAAAAAAAAATTATTAGATATAAATTGTTAGTATAATTATTATGTGTTCGGAAATTTCACTAAAAAATACGTTCACATTCACGTTAAGTGCTTAAAAAAGGAACTCGTTCACGTTCTTTGATTAAATTAATGCGGTCGTTAATTTAAATTGTTTTACTTTATTTGTATGAATCGTTTAAATACTAATACAAAATAATATTATTGTTGTTTTATGTTGAGGCGTGCCCACTGGAATTTTTACTTTTATAATTAGGTAGTCATCAAATGAATTTTTTACTATAATAGAAAAATTGTATTATGCAATATTATCTTTATTGGCATTTTAATTAATATTAAACTTAATAAGTAGTAAATAATTTGAACATCTTAAAAACCGTTCAAATTCACTAAACATATAAGCTTCGTTCACGTTGTTTACGTTTTATTTGTAAAATACGAACCTGAACGGCATTCTTTCCAAACACTAATATTATAAATATGTTAGATTCTATGCGGAGCAAGGAAGCTAGTGGTTTCATAATGGTGTTGATTTTTTATTTTTTTTTATCTGTATACAAAAATTCTACTAGAAGGAGTGCTTCGATTTCAACATAATATAGTATCTAATCGATAAATGTTATAAGTTTGTTAAAGCTCGTGTTAACAACAAAAACCTCTAATAGTGCCGACGTAGAACGTCGTTTGTATATTGTTGTACAGTTATAATATAAAATCAGTCAAAGAATATCTAACCACCAAGTACTATTAAATATATATTATTTAAATAATGTAAACATGCAAAATTTAAATGATTTTGATTTACTACCAGCAACAAAATTATGGTTTAGTAAAAAAAAATAAGATAATACGACCTAATAAAGATAATGCATACAAAATCCATTGAGAAAATATGGTTTCGTTTTAAGAAATTTTTCCTGATAACTTAGAAGATGATGATAAAAACCCAAAATTCCAGTTAAAAATAATTTGTAATTTTCCATGTTATGTTTTTCAGTTATAGAATCTATAATATCTATATTTTACTGAGATATTGAGGTAAGAAACATTTTGTAAGTGTTAGTATTACCTATGTATGATTAAAATTACTACTTTAAAGCATTTTACGTGTAAACATATTCTAACTTGTGCGTACATAATATTACAGTGAAACTCGTATATAACGGACAGTCACAGGACCATTGAAAGTGTCCTTTATATACTTATATACAAATGTTCATTATAGACAGCACATAGGAATACCTATCTTTAAACCGTGTGGTGGGTTATTATCATATTGTCTGTTCCAGTGAGATGTCCGTTAAGATTAAGATATGTTTTACCGTAAAAGAAATTGATTAATAAAATGTAGAGGTTGGTTGGTCGAAATAAAAAATATGGTATCGATCCAAACCTTTTAATAGTACATCAAACCGAACTTTTTAATCGTATGTTGTATCGAACATAAACCGAACAACTCAGTGTGATATCGAAGCAGTTCCAAATTTATGCAAGGACAAATGGGACATTTGCACTGTGCCCATTCATACAAAATTATAATAATTTAATACATTTTTATCATTCTTTGGGAAAGCAACATAGATTTGGATTTTACTTGCATATTTTGGTCGGTTATAAAGTATAATTAAATATAATTTTAGATTTTTAGAAAATTGGATCAAGATGGTACTTTAGAGATGTAATTTTTCGATTTTCTCAATAGTTAAAAAAATCACCGACAAATATTACAAAAAACCGTTAAAAGCGGGATTTTAATTTCTAACGCTTTGTTTATCACCATAGAAACGAATAAAAAATAACAATATTATAATATCATTTCAATTTACAGACTATAATAAATAATAACAATATAAAATATCCAGCTGACAAACCGTCTCCACTCAGAATCGTTTTTCTTGTACAATGTCACAATGATATTATATTATTGAATTCAAATTTAATACAATCCATTATACGTTCAACCACTTGTAACCTACTGTACAGCAAAGTGACATCCACTTACCCGCTTTTTTTTATTTATTAGTCGTTATATGGACAGATTTTGTAAAGCCCGATTTTTGAAATGAAAACGTAATGTTAAGTGGTACAAATTACAAATATTACATTGGGTAAAGACGTCATTTTAATTTTAATAAAAATAGGTATTGAATGTATCAAGTATGTGTTGAAATTGTAATACTTTGAAAAGTAATTTACTTAATTTACTAAATATGAATCTAAGTGATTTTTCCACTACAAAAAAATTCTTATAAATTCCATATTATAAATTTTTTTACTATCGTATACGTAACTCACTGTAGGTTCTTAAATCTCAAATTATTTTAATTAAAAAATGAAAGATACACTACGTGTATACAGCTGTATAGGTACCAATTATAAGACGATAAAAACATAGCGTTTATATATGAAGTTTAAACTCGGTGAATAACGAGTTGACAAAAAAAATAATAATAATATGTCACAGGTAAATTACGAAAATCGGATAATGTGAACACTAACCATGGCTATTGGATAAATTAAAAATATTATTTGTAAAACTTTTATTTAGTACATCAACCGGGTAAGTTGTATATGTAAAATACATTCTCTGCCTTTCATAGGATAACTTAAGAAAAAGCAAAACTTTTTTTTTTAATAGGTTCTATATTGAAGGTCTAATATTGAAGGAACGTATCAACCAATTCCTTAATTTTCAGAAAAGCAATTTAAAAAAATGTATTTTCTATTTTGATAGATGCGGGAAAAAATATTTAAAATTTTGATCTTTTTGTACGTCCTTATTAATTGTTAACTTGTACTTTATCTAAATGTATACCAATAACAACCAAATTTGTGTTTTTGAACTTATTTAAAACTGTTGTAATTATAACTTTTATAACAATAAGTTTATAAATAAATATAAAAACAATATCTATAAAAATGTAATAAGAAAGTTACACTGACATCCACTTAAAAAATTAAACATAACTGTTACTTGACTGACTGTTTATAAAAAATATTAATCTTGTGAAAAACTTTAGTTATTGTAACTTTAATTATAATAAAAAGCAAATAAATAATATAAAAACAATACATATAAAAATGTAATTAAGAAAATTAGTAAAATCAACAAATTTTAACTATTTAATATTATTTTATTTTTATCTTCATCTGAATCAAATTCAGGGTTATCTGAACCACATTCAAACAACTTAAAATAAAACTGCTGGTATTGATGTGGAATAATTCCAGATTCACACAAATTTTTCAAATGTTTTACTTTGGCAGGATCCAGTGGTAAAGGTCTATTTTTATATGCAAATTTCAGTTGGTAATTAATAATATTATTAATTTGTCTTGTTTGTCTAGTGATTGAAAATGACTTATATTCATCATGATTATTATATTTGAAAAAAACTTTGTTGGGTTTAGATTTTCTATATTTAAAATACACAACTCTGAGCCAATTAATGTTATTTTCTTGTACTCATAAATAAAAATGGTAAAGATTTTTTTTATATAATTAAAATTTTTTTAAATTCTGAGAGGAGTGAAAGAATGTATTGATTTTACAATGATGTGTGTTTTTTTCTGTCTGTCGGCAACATTTTAAGTGGTAAAAATGTTCTGATTTTCAAGATCAGCATCTCTTTTCTTATAGAAAACTGAATCTAGTTTTTACTTTTGGGAGGTCAAAATGTAATTTGATATTTTTTCTTTCAAATAAATAAGGGAAACAGTTTTTGTATTTTTCATCTTACTAAAATTAAAACTAAAAAAAAAGTGGGAAAGTCAATAGTAATTATTGTAATAATAGGTTAATACTTTTTAATAATACATGCATGAAAATTGAAATTGTTTTGTATATTTACCATATTATTGTAAATGTGGTTATCAGAAGAACTATTTATGTTAGTTTGTGGAATATTTGTAGAAACTATTGGAGTAGAATTTGAAATTTAAGGCATATCAAATTGGTAAAGAATTATTAAGCAATTTGTTGAATTAAGAAAATAAATATTATCATTATTTATTGAATCGATTTGCTTGTAAAGGTAGTGCCACGTAACATGTCTTTTAAATCTTGACCTCCATGTGAACATTTGTCCACAAACAACACACTTAATTAGTGATATACTATTTAAATTTTAAATTGTGTGAATATTTATATTCAATGTTAGAATATTTACATATAAAGTGCATAGTTTTAACTCTTAAGTGCAAATATACAAATCCGAGTTAAAAAATCATAAAAGATATGTGATGGTATGTATAAGTGTATGCGAAATACATTTGTTAAATTTGATTTCAACCTATGCATTCATTTGCACTTTAAAAACATATAATATATACTTTGCATATTATTACAAGTACAAAGTTGAATCGTTATTATACATTTTGGTGAGAAATGGATTTACAAAATTAGAATTTATTAGAAACTAGTGAATCTATAAACACATGATGAAAAATAGAGCTGAAATAAATTAATGAAAATAATAAAGAAAAATCAAAAATAGTGATAGTCAGGCAAAAATTTAAATTTATAGCAAGCTTTAACTAATGATACTAAATATTATATTTCATATTATTATATAGAAAAGTAGGTACTCTGTTTTATGAGAACTATTGTAAAATAGATACCTTACATATATTTAAGACCTACTAGAAGAGTAAGTAGTTACTTTTTAAAATTATTATATCGTTGACAATATTATTAAAAATGAACAATCTAAAAGGAAAGTCCAAAAATACTGATTGTCCAGAAAATAACAATTTATATTTCAGTATTAATCTTACTACTAATTTTACTTGTAGATTGTAATCATTACTTATAATAGTAATAATGTTATCATAGTGTATACAGTGTAATGTTTTTGTACATTTTTAGTTTCAAAAATAATATTATTATCATAGAACTTTTATAACTTTGATCATAATTTAATTATTGAAAAAGTTTTATATTATAATTAATAGTTATAATTATATTATAATTCTGTATTTCTGTAAATCACAAAGATGTTTAATTTGAAAGAAATTAAACAAGGTACATTTCATTCAAACTAATTAAATAATGTTTATATAAATGATAAATGATTATAGCTTATATAAATCATACAGCTTAAAAATAAATACTAGTTGGTATGTAGTAAGTTGCAAAATCTCAACTATATTTTTTTGCTCTTAAGTATTTAATACATTTTAGCAATGAGGTAATGAACTTACAAATGCACATATTAATCCTAAGTATAGAATTGATGAGTTGAAACAATTAAATCTTGATCTATATAGTGGCATTGGAGTCAATAAGGTATATCTATAATATACAATCATAAATTAATTTTCTTAGCAACTTTTTGTATAAATAATATTATATTAAAATATTTATTTTGATCAAAAAAGTCCTTGTGTTCTCAATTTATCTTAATATTCTCAATTATAATTGTGCGATTAGTATTATTAATTTAAAATTTGAATACAGAACGATTTTTCTTGAAATATTTCATGTTAAGTTGTTAATTTTAATCAATACCTAGTTTTTAAAGTCATAATATTTCATTATAATATTTTTAAAACAATCATGATTACATTTTAACAATTTAAAAAAAAAGAAAAAATGACTATATTTATCTATGCAATATTTTTAGTCTGATTTAATAAACTGTAAAACGTTATTGATCAAATCAAGTAATTTACAAAGTGCATCTAAATTATATGAAAAGGTTTTACTAGTTTAAAGAATATAAACCATGTTCCAAAATGTCAGTGAAATAAAAAATGTAATACTTAATGTATATTGTATATGGTAGCATATAACATATCAGGTAAGTATTAGACAAAATGTATAAATTATAAACTTACAACAGATCTAATAATAAATTGGACTACTAAAAGAACTAACAATGGAGAGGTTATAACCTCCTTCCTACTGCACACAGGGCAATATACAAATTAAACATTTAATTAATAATATTGTTATAATATTATATATATTATTATTATTAATAATATTATCATTATTAAACTAATATAATACATCTTAAATATTTAGGTACTTTGCTCAAAAACCAAAATGCGGTAAGCGGTTAAATACAATCATTAACATAATTTTATAGTAGCTTTTATTGTAGACCCACATAAAATAAACATACATCGAGAATATTTATATTTTGTACACAACTTATATAAATAAGCCCTAATACATTAAACTTTTCATTTATAGAGGTACTTAGATTTAAAAAAAGAAACCTAGATCCTTATAAATGATAATATTAATAGCTGTAAATTTTCACGGCCATTTTCTTGTAAGATCTCTGTAATGACTAATATTGGTGCTTCACTGTCCGAATATATGAATGTAATGAATTTATATTAATTTAAAATATTATCCACTGTTATGTTTTAAATTGAAAAATCACAAGTCAATAATATTTTAAACTATGAATAAAGACAACATATAATGATCCACATACACTTACAACCAGACTGTTGACAATCAACTGCAAAAACAAAATTTATATTATAATAAGTACATAAAATTAAGACATGGTACCTGCTGTGTGTCTCCATCTTACATATGTATGACATACCAAATTTTCACTTGCCAGTTTCTATAATAGTTTGCTGTCAGTTTTGATATTAGAGTGAATTGATCTATTATCAAACTTTTAGGTATGAACATTATCCGTGTTCTCTCATCGGTTTCTTACGATATTTTAACTTTAAGTGAATTATGAGCATTTTAAAATATTAACATTTTACATACTCATAACTCACTGAAAAATTAAAATATCGTGAAAAACCAAAGAGAGAACATGGATAATGCTCTTACCTAAAAGATTGATAATAGGTCAATTCACTCTAATATCAAAACTGACAACACACTATTTGGTGAACGGAAATGTGGTAAATAATAATAATAATAACTTTAAGATAAGAACTTTATCTGTGTTTTCTCGTTGGTCTTTTATGACACTTTAATGTTTAAGTTAAATTTGAGCATTTAACTTACTTAAAAATCAAAACATCATAATAAACCAATATCAAGAATACCAGGTAAATGTGTTTTAAAAAGCGAAAAACTAAATTAATTATAAGTTTATACTGTATTGGAAATCGAAGAGTGCAATCTATTTTGAATAACAAAAACATTTATTAAATACGATAAAATATTTAATAAATAAATGCAAGTGATATTATAGAATTACTAGTGGGGTTTAAAACAGTGTTCAATATTTCAAAAAAAAATTTGAATTTGCACCGATCATAATATTTTACTCAAATACAATATCCACAATATAAAATAACTATCGGTAAAAACTAAAAATCCAAAATCTACGAAATAAAATAACCCTATTGACGATTTGTGTGATGTGCAATGTTGTTGAACACAGTATTTGACATCATGTCCGGGATTACTAAATTAAATATTAGAATTTTATCAAATGTTCGGATGTATTTTTTTTCAATTCCTGATGATTTGAAATATACCGAACATGGTTTACTTTTCACCCCACAGTCAATAAAGTAGATTGAATTTATTACCAAATACTACTCTGAAAGTAGAAAATCGAAGCAAAATTCTATGAAAATTATTAATTATTGGTTTGTGACACAAAAAAAAGATTGTTTTTTTAGGTTTTTTTTAAAAATTTACAATAAAACATTTTATACAAGGTTCTTCTTAAGTTGTTATGATTGCAGTTCAAAAATATTAAAGATATGTATTTTTCTCTAAAAATAATTTAAATTTAAATTTTAACAAATTTACAAATAATTATAAATTATAACAATTTATAGTAATTTCTAAAAATTAAAGTACTGCCCCACACGCTACATACTAGAGAGCCTATTTATTTAAGATTATCTGTCACAGCTAGATACACTGGTACCTATGTTCACAACTTAGTTCTGCACATTTGTGCTATATCACATTGTCTAGAGCAGTGGTTTTCAAACTGGGTGCCGCGAGTATCAACTAGGTGTGCCGTGGTTTTTCCATAAATTACCGATTGCATTGAATTGCGATATAAGAAAATAAATGCTTTCAATCTCTATGGATTTGATATATATTTATATATTAATAAATCGACAGTTTGTAGGAATAAAGTGATTAAGATAAGTAATCTCAGATAACTATTGAACTATAAAATGTATAGGTTATCCGTAATATTGTTAGATCTTTGGCAGTATATCCGTCGCAACCGGCCTGGACGTTTACGTCGTATTCGTAGAGTAGTTCGTATTGTATGAGTATTTAAAAAAAATACATTTGTGATATACATTTACATATATTTATAATTATTATAATCATGGATAAATTTGTTACTCATTCTGTTGACAATAATGCGTCAGTAATTCAACCACAAAAAAAAAAAAAATAAAATACAGTAATAATCGTCAGTATCATGAAGATTACTTAAAAATGGGATTTTCTTGTACTGGTGATACAGATAATCCTCATCCATGGTGCGTTGTATGTGGTGAAAAATTGTCAAATGAAGCAATGGTGCCCAGTAAACTTAAACGTTATTTGTTTACTAAACATTCACATTTGATCGACAAAAATATAACATATTTTCAACGTTTATTAAATTCACAAAATAAACAAAGTAAAAATATGACAAGAATATTGTAAAAATTTCTGATAAATCTCAAGAAGCGAGCTATGTAGTAGCAGAGCTTATGGCTAAAACAATGAAACCACATGCAATAGGTGAACAGTTAATTTTACCCGCTTGCCGTGATATTGTAAAAATATTTTTTGGAATAAAAGCTGAACAAGAAATATTGAAAATTCCTTTATCTGATAATACAATAAGTAGGCACATAAACGACATATCCGAAGATATTGAGCAGCAAGTATTAAATAAGTTACGCGATTCTTGTATGTTTGCGCTGCAAGAAGACAAATCTACAGATATAAGTGGAAAAGCACAGCTTTTAGTTTTTGTACGCATGGTAGTTGATGACAATATTATTGAAAAATTTTTTTGTTGTAAATCATTGCTAGAAACGAAGAGAGGTGAAGATGTTTTTAAAGTTTTGGACGATCATTTATTATCAGTAAATTTATCACGGGACAATTGTATTGGAATATGCACTGATGGTGCACCTTCAATGACTGGCTCAATTAAAGGTTTCATTTCTTTAGTCAAAAAAAAAAAATTAAAAATTATTTTTACCCATTGCTTCCTTCATAGAGAGGCCCTAGTGGCAAAATCCTTAGTAAGTGATTTACAAAATATTCTTGATCAAGTTGTAAAAGTTATAAATTTTATTAAGAGCCGACCTCTTAAATCAAGACTATTTGAAAAAAATTGTTAAGATATGGATGCAGACAATTCAAGATTGATTTTATACAGAGCAGTAAGATGGCTTTCAAGGGGCAATATTTTATCACGATTTTACAATTTGAGAGAGGAGTTACTTGAATTTTTAACTATGGAAGAAACTGAATTCAACTTTCTTGGGGATAAAGAGTGGTGGACAAAGTGATTTGTTTGAGCATCTCAATAAACTAAATTCAAGTATGCAAGGTCGTGATGAAAACATACTAACATCGTCGGACAAAATTATGGCTTTCATCGAAAAATTGAATTTATGGAAAACTAAAATTAACCAAGGTAATTTAATCATGTTTCCACGTACTGCTTTACTAGTTAAGGATGACAACATTTTTCATTAATAGTCGAGTCTATCACATTGTTAGAAGTAAAAATGAATAAATATTTTCCAAGTATTAATACTAAAAATTATGACTGGAGACCCTGTTAATGTGTTTATCAGTGACTTGGTTGATTTAAAACTTGTTGAAGAAGAAAATCTCTGTTCAATTAAAAATGATTGAACATTGCAGTTGAAATTCAAAGAGATCACTCTCAATAAATTATGGATATATGTTTCTAAAGAATATCCAGAGATATCTATAAAAGCACCGACTATTCTTTTGCCGTTCTCAACCTCATATCTTTGTGAACAAGGGTTTTCAGCGCTTATGAATATAAAAAATAAAAAACTAGAAAAACTAAATTCAGTGGAAAAAGAAATGAGGGTATGTCTGTCAACTATTCGTCCAAGAATTAAAAATATTTGTAACGCCCATCAGGCACACATTTCTCATTAAATATTTAATATACCTATGCATAAACTACACTTTTTTTTGTAAATAAATTTACTTTAATTTTATTTAATTCAAAACAATTTTGTTCATCTAAAAAAAGGTCAGTGTACCGTAAAAATGTTTTGAAGTGTACGGTGTGCCGTGTATAAAAAAAGTTTGAAAACCACTGGTCTAGAGTCTGCTTGTTGCCATTGTCTACCACAAAAAGCAAACAGGCTTCCGTCATAATTAGATATAAACATGATAATAACTAATAATAAAATCATGTCTGTATGGACTGTACAATATTATTTACAAGTTGAGATTATACCAGTGTACTTACATACTACTTTTACTCAGCATACGACAATGATGGGATGATGATGATCCACAGATAGCGTTAGAACTCAAAGCAATCCACACAGAGTGTCTTAATGGTATTTCAGTTGTAGTTGCAGACAAATGGAACAAACTATGGTTCCAGATTCCAGTACTCCAGTTTATTGTAATGTATTTGATTCCAGTGAAGTGAACTACCTAGCAACGATAAAAAAAATTGTATTATTCTAAAATATTACACATTGGAAATTCATAGGTGAATGTACGAGTCATAGGTTTAGAGTAGTATGAACGTGCAAGGACTCTGGTGAGCGAGGTGAACGTACAACATCCACACAAACAAATATTCGTCGGAGATCTGACTCTTACGTCAGAAGGTCTATGCTAGGTTAGGACAGAATGAACAAAATAATACAATGTTTTACGGTTATTTATAAAGTTATTTGTCGTATACCATTTGAAAAGGTGCGCGACGTGAGGCACTGGCGCTACATGTTATAATAACGTACTATTAACGACTGTCGGAAGTCGAAATCACTTAACGCACTGTGCGGTCGTCGGATGACATAAAGTGGTTTGAAGACGGGGCGACAGTAAGGTCGGAAACCTGTGGTTCGGTCGAGTGCGGTGAACAAAGAGAAGGAATAATCATAATAAAATGTGCTACTTTATCAAGTGAATAACGATGGCCGGCGGCATCTTTCACGACACAGAACGAGTCTTCAGGCTTAGGCGTCATGAGAGGGGATGCGAGACATAGTTACAAGAAACATGCAAATATAATTGTTACAGAAGACGTAGGTACACTGTAACTACCTATACTAAACTCACAAAACTCATAAAATATATTTTGCGTTGCCGCGAGCAAAGTAGTGATAAGCCGCCGTAACGCCCGTAACGCCCGTAACACTAGCACACTCTGTGTCTTAGATAAGAACAATATGTTATGGCGGTACAATACAAGTCTTGTACATTGAACTATAATATAATGTTATATTATATAACTATATACGAGTTTCATTTAATTGTTGTGTAGAGTCACCGTGTTTAATATCTACCTACTTTAGACTGTATTAAACTCGATTTGTGTTGGTGATGATCTTCCGTGAAATTTATTGTTTATTTATATTACTAATTGAAAATATGAACTGTGCGCACTTCTGTCGTTCCCTGCCTCCATACTAGACCATGGAATTTCGAGAAAAATGCCCGTGTGTTAACTTCTTTACGATAATTACTGACTATATATAATAATTGGTCGTGTCGCTCTTTAGTCACTTCTAACAATGAAGACTACTGACTAGAATAAGTAGACCAAACTCGTACGGCCGCCCGCATGAAAAAATCGTTATTATTATATATTAAGTGTATTTATATAATTAAATAATTTGATATTTGAGATATCTAATTTTATTAGAAAGTAAAGTGTAATGTAACCATAAACTATTTACTTTAAACAGTAATTATCCTGTAAGATATCTGTAATAACCGATATTGGTGCTTCACTGTCTGAATGTAATTAATTTATATTAGATAAAAGTAGTACACACAGTGAGTCTTTAATTTAAAAATCACATGCCTATAGTACTCTTAACTATGTATAAACACAACATAAAATGTTCCGCATAAACTTATGACCTAAATGTTGACAATCAACTACAAAAATATTGTAATAAGTACATAATATTAGGAGGACGTAGTATACGCATGTGTTGTTTCCGTCTTACACATAACAAATTATTATTTGCCAGTTTCAATAGTATGCTGTCAGTGTAGATATTAGAATTGACCTATTACCAAACTTTTAGGTAAGAACAATATCCGTGTTCTCTCATCGGTTTTTTACAATATTTTAATTTTTAAGTGAATTATGAGCATTTACAAATATTAATATTTTGTATACTCATAATTGACTTAAAAATTAAAATATCGTAAAAAACCAACGAGAGAACACAGACATTATACATACCTATAAGTGTCCACTTAAATAAAATAAAAATATATTTACATATCTAGTTAAAAAGTGAATATGTGCGTTGTATTATTGTGTTTTTAATAATTTAGTTTTTGGTCCTGGGGGGAGTGTTAAGAAAAAACAAATAAAATATTATATTATGATGATGATAACTAATATATTATCAAACAGTGGACAGTGAAATCAGAACAGCATTGGTTACAGGTTGATTGTTCATTTTTAAACAGGAATTAAATAAAATAATGAGACTTAAGATAGTAACTGAGAGACTTATATGCTTATTAAAATATATATTTTTAATAAATCTATTTGGAATTGTGGTAATAGTTGTCTCTAGTAGCAGAAAAACACAATAATAAAAAGTGCAGTCACACGCTGCGCATTAGAGAGTCTATATATGATGAGATTCTCTATCATGACTAGGCACACCTGTACCTATGCTCACAACTTGATTCTGCGCAACTGCTATCTCACACTGTCTGGCGTCTGCTTGTTGGCATTGTCCACTACAAAACGCAGACAGGCTTCCGTCATATTTAAACATTAACATGGTAATAACTAATAACTAAAAATAAAAACATACCTGCAAGGACTGTACAATATTATTTGCAAGTTGAAATTATACTTGCAGTGAATTTGGCCCTGTTATCTAGTACTTACACACTACTTTTACTCACCATATGCCAACAACGGGATGATGATGATCTACATTCTACAGATAGTGTCAAAACTCAAAGCAATCGACACAGAACGTCTTATTGGTATATCAGTTGCAGTCGCAGGCACATGGAACCAACTATGGTTCCAGACTTCAGTACTCCAGTCTACTGTAAGGTATTTGAGACCAATGAAGTAAACTACCTAGCAACGATAAAGGCAATTGTATTATTAGGTATAAGATATTACACATTGGAAATTCATGGGTGGATATAGGAGTCATAGTAGTGGTTTTGAGTGGTAGTGTGAACATGCAGAGACTCCGGCGAGCGAGGTGAACGTACAACATCCACACAAGCACACATTCGTTTGAGATCTGACTCTTGCGTCAGAAGGTTCTCTATCATGGCTAGGCACAATGGTACCTACGCTCACAACTTGGTTCTGCGCAACTGTGCTATCTCACACAGTCTGGTGTCTGCTTGTCCAACACAAAATGTAGACATGCTTCCGTCATAGTTAAACATAAACACAATAATAACTAATAACTAAAAATAAAAATATGCCTGCACAGACTGTACAATTTTATTTGGAAGTTGAAATTATACCTGCAGTGAATTTAGCCCCGTTATCTAGTACTACCACACTACTTTACTCACCATATACGAACGACGGGACGAAGATGATTGACAGATAGCGTCAAAACTCAAAGCAATCGACACAGAGTGTCTTAATGGTATTAAGTTTCAGTCGCAGTCACATGGAACCGACTTGGTTCTAGAATCCATTACTCCAGTCCGCTGTAAGTTATTCGAGTCCAGTGAAGTGAACTATCTAAAAACCATAGAGACAATTGTATAATTATTAGGTATAAAATATTACACATTGAAAATTCATAAGTGAATATACGAGTCATACCTAGTGGCGGTTTTGAGTAGTGTGAACGTGCAGGGATTTTGGCGAGCGAGCAGGTACAACATCCACACGAACACAGATTTGTTTGAGATCTGACTCTTGCATCACAAGGTCTACGCGAGGTTAAGACAGAATGAACAAAATAACAAAACGTTTCACGCGGTTGCGTCGTAAATTGTTTGTCGTGTAAAAGGTGCGCGACGTGGTGCTACACGTTGTTACTAGTGATGGGCAACGATATAATTTTATGTATCGATATCGTTCCAAATTGTCCGATATTGTGTCGCGATAACGTAAGCTATCGGAAGTTGTACGATATCGATATCGTATCGAAAATATTTTAAAATTATTTTAAATATTAACTACTAAGTATTTTCGGAACGATTCTCGAAGAGACGACTGTCAAAATCACTTAACGCGGTTAAAATAATGTGATAAGAGGACAGGGCGCCAGTAAGGTCGGTAACGTGTGGCTCGCTTAAGTGCGGTGAGCAAAGAGAACGAATAACCATAATAAAGTTTACTAACAATAAATTATCCCTTAATTTATCGTGCGAATTACGATGGCCAGTATATAAGGTATTATAATAACAATATAGTAGGAAGCATGCCGTAATGGGCAAGAGAGAAAGACAATTTTTATTATTACCTCTCATTCTAGCAGAGGTGAAATTATGATAATATTATATTCTATACAATTCCAATATTGACTATTGGACATAGGGAGCGTTAGTTTCTTATCACAATTGATAATGAAATGTAGGCTGTAGTAGAAATTATTAATTGATGTAATTTGTATATTGTTTGATGCAACTAAGCAAGATTTATTTACATAATTTCATATTTGTCTTTTTTTTTAAATATTTGAAAATCTTTACTTCTACAATATTGATCTTATTAATATTTTAAACTACATTGGTGATAGTAAAAGGCCATTAGTTGAAGTGACATAAATATTGATTTAATAGAATTTGGTATTAAAGAAGTTAATAGTAATAATAGTTCAAATACATTAAAGTTGTGTATATAGCATTGTACTTATAAACGTCCAATTTAAATGGACATCCTCAAGAAAATTATATTTAAAAATGCATGGAGACGGTAATACAGTTATAACTGGTTCATATAGTTGCAAAGCTGGCACTAGCCAATGTAAGCATTTTGTGGGATTTTTGCTCAAGTTTCAAAAGTTAGTACCTGCTTTTATTGTATATAATATTATAATAGTATTATAAATACAATAAAGAATGTTATAATATTATAGATAGTTACTTGTATTATTTTCTTTCAGAATTTCAAAAGAGGAGGTACAAGATTTAAGCTGTACTGATCTTCATCAACAATGGGGCAAATTGAAAAACACTGGTATTGATTTGTACTTTGTATAAACCAATACCAATAAAAGTATTTTGTCACGTTGACTATCCTACTGCTGTTTTTAAACAAGTTTTACCAAATTCACTGCCACCAGATCTTCAAGAAGAAGTTCTTAAATCATTGTTACGAGGTACCTACACCATTCATCAATAAGTTTGTACACATTTTTAACTGTGTTTAACTAAACTTTAATTTTTGTTTCTAAAGTCAGCAGGGTTTTACAATATTTAAATAATTTAAGTTTATCCAGGTTTATTAATATACCAAACACAGCAGACAATTGAAATAAAAGATTATGAATCAATACTAATAGTTTTTTTTAAGAAAAGTTATCATAATTTTCAATAAAAAGTTAATTTCTTGGTTGGTTATTTTTATAAAATATTAAGTTTGTTATTTTAGGTACTTTTATTGAAGTGATTCCTATGCTATTCAGCTATTGGCTTAAGTCAAATAATATAATGTAACTATGTGAGATAATAAATTGCCTAAATTATTTGGTATTTATACCCCCCTTAATGATTCAATTATCCATTATACAAAACAATGCTTTTAGGTATTGCGTTAAATGCATTCTAATGGATACTAAGCATTATCTATTGTTGGTTATAAATTATTCAATGCGTGTTAATTAAATAACTATTTATTTTAAAGAATATGTTAGGTAATTTTTATATTATTCCTTAGTGCCTAACATTTAATATTATTTTAGATTTTCCAGACTCAGTAATATTCATTCACTTACAAGGTCGCCATAGTCCTCGGATCAATATACTGCAAGACACATTAATCAGTATACCCAGTTATGATAGGAATAACTGTTATGTTAAATTGGTAACTGCGCATAATTCAATAATCCGCAATGAGCAAAATAATACATCCAAGCTTACTAGTAATTGTTCCCCAGATGCTATACATTTTTATACAGAAAAACTTTTAATTAATGAACAAGGGTCAATTAATCTGTGTAATAGTACATTAACTCAGACAGGTCCATTATGTCTCGTCAATTTAGAATTATTGGTACATCAGCTTATAAATTATTTTTTCTTCTGGGAGACTTCAAAATAAAAATATTAATTTGAAAATGAAATCCTTATTTTTTTCTTAGTTTTGTGGGTATTTTGCTACTAAAATGAGGTGGAAAATTAACCATTGGGGCTATTAAAGCTTTTGAAAAATTAAAAATTGTAACTGTTTTTAAATCTGGTTTTGTTGTTAATATTCATTGTCCTTAGTTAGGATATAGTCCAGATGAGTGTTTCATATGCCATGATCAAATTTAATTAATTGAAATTAAGTGTCCTATTATGGGAAAATCAACATCTTGGTTAGAACTATTAAAAAGTTTAAAATACATTGCAATTAATAATTTAGGGCTACCCTTTCTAAAAAAGAACCATTCTTATTATGGACAAATTTAGTTAGACTTATTACTTGGCAATATTAAACTATGTAATTTAGTTATTTATGAAAAATTGTTGATTCTGTTGACTTAATAGAAGCGTTATATATAAACGTTTTTACTTAAAAAATATACATTGACAATCTTAAAAATTTTGAAGCTAGTTCAAATGTATACGCTGTTCCGTATTATTTTCTTATTTTATAGTAGGGTTTCATACCAATCATACCAATCAAGTAAAATACTATGAACAACACTTGATGCGTAAGTATTTTTATGAAAGATAATAATTTTAGTCTTCATAAGTCATAACTCACTACCTGATGCTATTAAATAATACAACAACTTACATATCACTACCGATATATATATTATAATTCATGAATGTGCATGGGAAAAACACATGCGTTATCAGTCACCGTCACCACCAACAAAACCCATCCGACTCGAGTAAAATGCTTTGTTTCACGCTTACGTATGAGAAAACGCATACGCGTATGCACATACATATCACTAAAGTGACCGACACATATTATATCTCATCAGCACATACCTACTTACAATAGTCATACCTATCACTTGTATAATATTTTTATTTTACCATGTGTATACACACAGGCATATCACCTTCCTCTATATATCATTGTATATAAGTTATAATATCGGAAAAGAGAGATACTTCAGTAGATACTTTATACGGTTTATTACCAAAATCTCGAAATACATAATAATTAACGATACATCTGTAGTACAATGGTAACATCTTTATCAATTAATCATTTATAAATTTTCATATTATTAGCCATTTTCCATACAGGCTCATGCTGCAATGAGCATATATAGGTGGGAATATACATACCTACATTCTTATTCTTGTATCTTTATATACATAATACTATTAGGCTAACCTATCCTGAATAATATTACAGGTACATACTTATATTTTTAATCAATCATACATACAATAAAATATTGTATGAATCTACATTAGACTAAAATCATAGCTTATATACACATATATGGATTATAGGTATTTAAAAGAAAAAATAAATCTCATACTGTTATTATTATTATACTATTATTCGTTAAGTGCAGTGGGAATTATTTATATATATATATAACAATAGTAGAAACTATTATCAAGCCACCACTTAGTTCCACAGTTACATAATGAACATTTAAAACATAGTATGATATGCAAACCCGCATTAAATCATATACATATTCGACATTACAAACACCTAAACATATATAGATTACATAAATATAATATATATATATATATATACAATAGGTGTATAGAAATTCATATATACACATCAATAAGTCATCTACATATAGGCATACACGTATATTACTTACATACACACATACTTGTATATATCCTTACATATTCTTATATATTTAAACAGTATTCATACATACATACATTTACATATATATTTACTTAAACAGCATTCATGCATGCATAGACTTGATCGATTATTCCAAATAATAATTTACATAAAATATTTTCGATTTATTATTTATTTGTTACTTAAATTTTCAAACATATGTTAAGTATTATATATTTACAGTAGATACATAAAATATATCACAACATCGTCGTGCATACTGATACAACGATATCCAATAAACAGCAATTAAATGCAATATAGTACCTCTTCATATATAATTTATCAATTTTTTCGTTAAATACGTAGGTAGAATTTATGCTGAAACCTAAAAATATACTCATCAATGTGAATATACATTAAAATGTACTAATTTTGATAAAAATATAGTTGTCTGTGTGTAAATACAGAAATCTTGCTAAAATCAGTAAAAATATCATAATTTCAATAAAGCATATGGAAACATCACAATATTTTAGTAAAAAATAGGGAAAAATATCATAATTTCGTTAAAATCATGTAATATTATAAAAAATATCATACTCCTGACTAATTACCATCAAAGGTATACATACAGTTTAGTTATTAAATGTATCTAAATGTATGACTACCATTACAACGAGTCTCAACGACCAATACATATCGTCGCACTATAATATAATATCATATGAAGTTTTTTATTGCTTCATTTGCAGTAGATAAAACCATATACATAAAGACTTACACATATCCATCACACAATTCTAACACAGCTTAAAGTCTAGAATATCATATTCTTAAAAGCATTACACGAAAAGTCGTATTTATTTCAAAGATGAAACAAAATCATATTTAAATTCAATGGTTTCAATAATAAAAAGCATATTATTATACAGTTATCTTCATCACATATTAGCAAAAAACAAAATAAAATGTACCTATGTCAAGCGGTGATAATTTTTCACTTAATGATTTCGTACATAGAAAACCATGTATATTTTAATTACTTTTAATGCATATCTTATACACATAGCCCAGCATTTATTTTATATAAAATATTAGAAATGTATTATTTATACAGTTATATACTACATGGATGCTTGTAGCATATTACTGATACTTTTCATGTATTATTCTATATATTTTGTAAAATAATTATGAAATCACTTGTATATTAGTATATTACCATCACAAGCTTGGAAATATATTTGAAAAAATCATGATTTTTTAGTAAAAATCAGTAAAAATATCTTAATTTTTCCCAAATTATAAGATTATCATAATTTTGATAAAATCTTATACAAATATCATTTCCATATCAAAATTTTTATGTTTTTAGACTAGATACATAATTATTTTATACACTATTCTATTTATTTTACAAATAATCTAAAACTCATGTATATTGCCATTACAAGTTAGGATATATCTTACCATGTCTAATAGATATTAAATAATTAGTCATAGTTTGATTTTATATAGGTATAATATATATTGAATATTCATACTATTACATTTCTATATTCGTTGTAAATGTCAGCATTTCGACAATAAAGATCAACATATTTACACTCCAACACATATAGGCACTATTCAGATCTTAATAAAATGATATGTAAATATTAAAAATCCCACAAAAATGTATAATTTTAACATTCTGCAATGCTGATATAAATATAGCTTTTACTGTATTCGATTTAACTCTAAATAATTGATAGGTATACAGATTTGTATAATAATATCATATTTTCAATGAAAATATATACAAACTCCATATTCTCGATATTTCCGTTATAATTACGTTTACAAATTTCAATCGTATTTTGTCAAATATAACGTTATTATAACGTTTGCAAGCCCTATAGTATATATATTTTTAATTTTTCAACATTCACCAATTTAGGTGTATATCCAAATTCTCTAGGTGATTGTCAGCACTCACCAATCGTGGACATTCACAGTAACATATATAAAGGTAAAGGGATGATAGCTACATAATATTATAGTAGACTTGATTGATGGACTTCACGAGTTCCGGCTGCAGCGCTTGAAAGCAAAATGGCTATACCTCGCGTTGTACCTATTCCTAGAAATTACAAATCATATAGGACCTATATAGGTATATAATAATATAATATTATTATAGTAACTATAAAACGGAAATTCGAAAATACAGCAGTCACATCGCATAGGCAGTAGTATGGTATAATGATATAAGGCCGAATTATCAGACCAGACCAGTTTAAAAGATAAATGGCAAGCCCAAAGATATTTTACTCACTTATTCAACCCGGATGTACAGTACTCCTGCAGGAAACGACACATTTATTTTTATACAATACGATTTATTAACAATATAACAATATACTCGCACACATTTTTTTTTGCCTTTAAGGTATAATATAAAAATATTATGTCGTGTTTTCACGGTTTTGTAATTTTTATATCGAACGAAATGCCCTAACCGACCGCCCGCAGGTTTAAACATATATACCGGCCTCGACTCACACTTCTACACTCAAACATGTTATTGTAAGCCTATAGTATAAACTTTATACCATAATAAATTGTGAACATTTTTATTTTACAGCTGTGCAGGACATTAACATTATAACGGTCAGACAGAGGATTTGGGGGGGGGGTGTGGGGGGATCTGTGTAGCATAAATTATTCTAGCACCCTCTAAATTCACACCCAATGTGTGCCTACGTGTAGGTCGGGGAACAGAAAATAGAAAAACTATAGACAAATACTTTTTGACTGAACATTATAGATATATATATATATATATTATAATATATGAGAATTAAAATGTCACTTTAAAAATGTTACTCAAAAACTACGATTTTTAGAAGATATTGATTTCTTAAGACTAATGTACGTAATAATATGGCTGCTAAACGATAAGTGTAATAAAATATAATAATTATTTTCGATAAAGAAAATTGAAAGTAAAATAATATGATAGGGTCGTGACAAAACACTTGTTGAGAACCACTGATGTAAACTGTTAGCGATGAAGAGAAATTCTAACATTGTAATACGCTAATACCACAAACATTTCCATCAATAGTTTTTATAATTTTCAGTAGGTACATTTGATGTATAAAAAAGAATAAGGTGGTTGTCTGATCCATCAACGCACACCTAAAATCATTAGATGGATCGTGCTAGCTATTATGACGTAGGCATATACCTACCTATAAAATATAAATTGAATTCAAAATAATTTAATTATTATGACCTATACATGAACAACACTATAGACCTATCGGCTGTTGTCGAATTTTACATTTAAATAATTAATTGTTTTATTTTAAATACTAAGGGCCGTTCTTACAATATCCGGTAAAGTGTTGGTTAACGCTAACCGACTGATAACAGATTTTATTACCGGCAGAATTCGGCCGGTTAAGTGTCGATTAACTTTAATCGGACATTGTGAGAACGGCCCTAAATAGATTAGTATAATATTATAAAATGTATGAAATAATTATTATTTTAGTATAAATTATCGATTTGAATTTTTTTCGATTTTAATATAAATGTTGATGACGTCACTTCTGATTTTAACGATTATTATCGATTTTGCAGAAATCAATTTCAAGCCCTGAATTACATTCCTATTTAATAGTAATACGCCTATAGACTATAGGGCATACAAATTTCGGCCCTAATTTTAATATATAGTTTAAAAATGGTTAGGTTAGGGTGATAAATTTTGAAGATCATTTCGATATAATACGGTAGGTAATTTGGGTGACAAAAAAGTACCTAATGAGTAATGATACTAATAAAATTATTATTGTGGTTTTCATTTGTCACGAAACGTGCATTGATTATACCAGGACATAGAAAAGTGTATTGTAGTTTGAGAATAAATTGAGATACACAGAATAGACGAAACCAGAATGGAAACTGATAAGATATTTCATGGGCTCTTATAGCTGCCTAAAAATATTTCGTTGACATATTTAAACGGTCGTGCCAGTAATAATAATCTCAGTTCGTAACGTTTATGTACTCGTAATCTATTATCAATGTTCGTTATCACAAAAATTATTATCGATTTTGTGTTCATAAATCATAATACTAAAGTTGATTTTGATTTTTTTTTTGTTTTATTTTTCTTTCTTGTCCTATACTTAACTGCAGTTAAACAGAACATGTTCTGCTGAGAGATCTATTTCAGTCTTAATAAAAAGAGTCAAGTACTATTCGAGATCGAGAACTACAAACGAGATAAGGTTAATTCATTGGCTGTTTTAATCATAGAGTCAGATTTAACAAAGAAGTTAGATTATGATGATAGCATTGATACATTTGCCAATGAAAAAGCTCGTCGTAAACATTTTTAATTTAACATAATATTCAATATTCTTTTACATAAAGGAGTTTTATACATTAAGAGATTTTTTTTTAAAAAAACTGTCACTTGACCTATTACATTGGGATTTTTTGAATAATTAATAATAATATGCCTTCTATAAATTATGTAATATGTGTTTCAATAAATTTATTTATTGTAATTTTGTGTAGGTATACTTTTCAGATTATGAGTGTACGAAAAATGCATTGGTTTCACTATCATGTATTTTGTTTTACAAATACACCTATTGCTGTAGAAATTGGGAAGGTGGCGTTTTTTTCTTACCTGAGCGCAAAATTCCTAAATACGTCTCTGCACACACTCAAGCATAGGTAAAATCTTAGTTAATATTAATGTTGTTGATTTCGCGTGACATACATTCAGTGGTGGCACCAGATTTTTTTGTCTGGGTGTGCCAAGTTGGGGCCACTGATTTAAAGGGATAGGCAGTGGCGTAACAAAATTCACCTTACGCCTATCGGGTGGTAACAACTTACAATTACAGGTTAATAATGAATAAAGCCATAAAGTTCACTATCGAGTGCAATACCAACTAATTTTTAAAACTTCAATTCTTCCGCTTCGGTATGCTACTGAGGAAAGCAATAATATACTCACCAATTTGCAACACTTCTTGAGAAAAATATAACATACATTTCCAAGACTACAATATTACAATGCCTTTTAACATTTAATGCAGAAAATTAATGAAATAAAAAATAATTGTGTTAAAACCCGGTACAGACACGTCGCACACAAAAAGTAATTTTATAAATTTTAATATTATACGATGTAAAAAATACTTTGAAATCATAAAGGATGGGCCAACTAGGTGCCAAAAAGATTTTATGGTGGGCCGTGGCACACCCTGGCCCTGCCACTGCATATATTTGAACGAAGATAATTGTTACATATTATTATGTATCGAGTACCAACGGATCACTTAATATAGTGTTTTAACGCTCTACAACAGCGTGTAGTCGTGTATATAATTATCGAGCATACAATTGTTGTCCTTAATTATAACTATAAACGAAATACGACAATACGCAGCGTCTTTTTGTCGTCTAGGTTGAATACCTTATAATATGTTATTGTAGCTGCTGTACAAAAACGATACCTACATAAGTTATATGTATACAGTAATATAGTTTTGGGCGTTACTCATTGTACGTAAACCTACGTTTTCTAGAAATTTTTAGATTTTTTTAATAAGTACGAGTCTTTTAGATGGGGGGGGGGGGGCAAAAACAGGCTTCGAGGTTGGCGAGTCCAACTTGGACCACCTTGCCTTATAAAAAGAGGAAAAACGTATATTGCGTCGAATGATATAAAATACAATAATTCAGTTATAAATGTCTATGGATAGTAAATTGCGCCTAGTATAGATTCTATTTTTATGATAGCAATTTAGCATTTCTCAGAAGACACTACGACTCACGAGCAGCCAGGAGGTGACTATTATTATCCTCCAAAAATTATTTTCTGGTTTGGTTAAATGAAAAAATTATTTGTTTTAATTAAATTATTGGGTGGGTATATTGAGTTGTAAAAAATAGTCTTTGTATGGCTAAATCTAGCACTTATATCCATTTTGTCTTGTGCTGCACTGTTGCATGCAAACAACTTACTAAAATATTACCTACACAAATATAAATTCGTAAAAGACGTCGAGTCATCGATATGCGCTAATATCATAGTGATTAAAGCGATAAACATCATGACTTTTACTTCAATAATATTAATAAACAACTCTATTTGAGAAATAAATTATAATGAATCATTCAAAGTCACTTAGACACTACAGGTGCAAGTGTGCAACTCCTTAAACTCATTTTAGAAACCGAAAAATATACAAATTTACTTAACAATTTTTACGGCCCGCTCAGCGTGGGTGCAATTTACAATCGCTCTAATATAAGGTGCGGCAGTCAAAACCGATGATTTTGATATGAACTGGTGGACGTGGCTAAAGTGGTAGAGCTTTCGGGAATGTTCTTATTGCTTTTAAATACCTGGAATTTAGTGAGAATCATGGAGAATTGGTCGAGTGAGCAGCGTGCGTTCGCGGTAAAAGCGTATTACAAAAGTAATGATATATGTAGTAGTAATGTGTGGCCAACCAAGGAAGGTATTTTCCCGACACAATCTTTAAAAAATGAAGTTTTTAAATATATAACATAAAATTCCACTGTATGAATTTTTATTTTTTGGCAAAAAATTAATAAAAAATTATTGTTTTTCTATTTTTTCTTTTATTTTTCAAATCGTGAGATTTGTCTGCCGCACCCAGTATATAGTATATAGTATAATAGAATAATAATATTTCAAATACTATTCGGATGCGTTTACAATCGCGGGTGTAAGACGTACTTAGGTACCTCATATTCGCTTACTCGTCGACCGGACCCGGCCGTTCGAGACTACAGGAAACGAAACGAATTTCTTCGTTAGAATTTAACTATGGTTCATAATACACGATAATATAACAATATAATATTTCACCAGTATAGGCACGCCCTAAGCAATCCTGGATTATGACGGTGGCAGGGTGCACGGTAAAGGGGCACAACTTTATCTTCAAAATATTATTTTTTTATATGACATTTTATATTTTTTTCATTAAAACAGTTTTCAAAAAAATAAAACTATTTTAACATAGGTAGTTATTAGTAAATGAAAATATTTTTAATTTTATATCACTAAAAATTATTAAATGATAATAGATTTATAGCTAATGATGATTAGTAAGACAACATTTATAAAATTATAGTTGTGAACTACAATGAAATGAACCCATAGATGATATTCTTTATTATATCTGTGATTGTACGTGGTAATATAGTACAAAATTATACAATAAGATGGGTACAGTCGTAAAAAATGTAGTTATACAATATATTGTTTTTAAGTTCAAGTTGAAAGGGTACCACTATAAGTGTGCCGGGCCCAATCATAATCCGGGATTATGTTAAGGTATATAATATTTTAAGTATTACTTATAATTATAACTGAAATACGAGAATACAGCATTGTCGTCGTTGATAGGTATGTATACCTTATAATTAAAATCCTGGTTGAAATTTATTGTACGAGGTCATAAGGCAGCTCATAATAATTTATTAATAAACAGTATTAATTAAAACAAAATAGTAAGTTATGCGTAAATCTATACAAAAATTTGTAATTTGCGTATGAAATTCGAAATTTTACGAACATAGATATTCAACCATAAAATAACGTTTTTAGTTGTATTTATAGTAGAAACTTTAAACACAACTGTGATAGTTCAATTTATAATTTTCTATACTCAGATGATATTTTCAAAATATTCAGGCTAGTTTTGAGCTATTTACGAGTATAAACGTTTTAAGTGTTTTAATAAACGGATTCCCAATAGTTGTATAATTTGACATAATATATTTATTATAAATAGCCGATAAGTAATTTACCTGGAAAATTATCACAACCAACAACATATACAATCTACAATTGTTAATTATGAACAAAAATGTACTATGCCATAGGTCATCGTCAGTGGAAAGTCTTAAGTTTCTATGATCAATCTAATTTGATTATTTTTGATATTTATACACGCAAACAAATCGCATAGGTATATTATAATTACACAGTGGATTTTTAGGTTCTTACATATTTTTAATAGCTTTGTGCAACTTTACGAAGATACAAAACGTGGACAATTTATCCATCACAGAGTTCGTAGGAAATAATTTATTTTGCATAATATTGGAGCATATTTTGGACATTAGAGAATATGTAGCGTATTTTTCATATTTTAGAATATGTATATTCTATTGTTGTTCATAAAAAATCATGTATTTTTTTAAATTCTTTTTTTAGGAAAACAATATAATTTGATTTAAGAATGATAAAAATTAAAAATCATTCAATTATCTACTGGTTTGTAATTTTTTAATAATAAGTAGAGATATAAATGATTTTTTAATAATAAATTTGTATTGGTTTTATATTTAATTAATTTTCCTGGTGCCAAAGGAATGGTGCATGCAAGTTACTTATTTATTTATAGGGTTCCGTACAGTAAAACGGTACCCTATTACTAAGGCTCCTCAGTCCGTCTGTCACCAGGCTGTATCTCATGAACCATGGAAATTAGAAAGTTGAAATTCTCACAGTTTATGTACTTCTGTTCGCTATAACAACAAATACTAAAAATCCTAGAATATATAATATAAGCAGCGTTGCCAATGTTTTTAGATGATGGTACGGAACCCTTCGTGCGCGAGTACGACTCGCACTTAGCCGGTTTTTTATTGAACTATTTTGTTTTTTTTACATAAATTTTATTATATTTATATCTATTTATATCTATAACCTATGTATGAACTTTTTTATATTTTTACATTTAAATAATTTACTTGTTACCAAAGGAATGATGCATAAAAATTATGTATTGTATTTATTCACTATTTAGAAAAAAAAAATCATATTATCTGCATATTTACAAGTCTAAAAAATATTTAGAGAATAGGTATTTTAGGTTTTTGTAGAACATATTATTAGCATCATATTTTAGGCTTTTAAAAACCTAAAAATACGATCTTCAATTATAATACACTAATAATATTATTATACTTTTTAAAATAATACTTAATTGTCTGTTATTACTTATTATAACTTAATTGCAGTTAAAGCCAATACCTACCAAAGACCGTTGATTGGCGTGAATTGGTTCACGGTATAAAGGTAGCTAGATTTAATCTAAATATTTTAAGCAAAAAAATATATTTAGCTATACTAGTTACACTGTACTTACATTGTTTTGAAATGTCAATTACTTGTGTAAAAGTATTCAAATACGTTTTAAGTACTCAAATAAGTATTTCGAATACTTTTGGAAAAAGTACCTCAAAAAGTTGGTAGACTCTTTCTAAGTACCTATATGTATTCAGGGCTTGATTTACCAATTTAAGGACCCAGTACAAATTAATGTTGTATGTACCTAATTAGTTGCTTATATGTGAGTAGTTGGATCGTAGAATAAAATTGTATTGTTAAAAATTTGATTGTTTAACACACGAGAACACTACACTTTCAATGCGTCTATATATCGTTTTATATTTGTCAAATAAGTATACAAATTAAAAATCTAACGTTAAAAAAAAAATGTATTGATTATTAGACTTATATTATATCAAATTAAATATTTTTGAGTTTAATGTTTTACATCAAATTTGATTTCAGCTAATCAGCTTACACAAACATTTCGATGTGCGCTAGTAGATAAAAACTAGTTCTAAAAGTAAATTTATCTAAACTACCGTATACTTTTTTATTTGTTCATCTCGTTTATCATCCTTTAATTTTCTCTTTCTCTTAAGTATTTTTTTGACATTTTAAATTATTAAAATAATAAACAAATGCCAAATAGAATAAATACGACTGACGCACTATATCACGGAACTACGCATGACAAATAACGTCATTAGTAATATTACGACGATAATAACGGAAATTATTATGAATTTTGTCGTCGGCAAAATTAATTAATTTCATCGTTTCCGAGGAAAACTCATTATACTTTGTAACCCGCCAAAATATCCACATAAAATCCAAATCTATTTTGTTTTCCCAAAGTATGATGAAAAGGTATACAATTAATTGTCTACGCCTGGAGTCGGTTGCAGGGCTCCTCTTTTGAGTGATCCCAGTGCAAATATCTCATTTTTCCTTGCATAAATATAGCATTAGCTGTCTGTATTTAAGTTCAAATACGTTAATAGTTCTTTTTAATTAATATAATTTCTATATATAAATACAATATATTTTACTACAAGACTAAAATATAAATGTAAAATATATTATATAATGCATTTTATTTCATGTGAATTATACTCAATTGAAAACCAAAAAGGTAGGTACTTTGACAACAAAAACAGTTTAGTACTTATTTTAAAGTTCCATCAAATGATCCAGTGTTATTAATGATGATAAAAATTAAATAAAAAATAATAAAAACATTTTAAATTCAAAAATAATAAACTTTTTTTAAAATATTTTATGAGAATTTTTGTTGGTAAGTACTTGTTAAAATCTAAATGTTTTTTAAAAGTTATTACTTTTCAAAATAATGAGAAAATGTAAATTTAATTCACATTATACATGACATGTCTGCGGTTTCGACAAAGTTGACGTACTAAAGACTCCCGGGTCTTAGTTTTCTTGACGGTGGTAGTGGTTTTGCCGATCGGGTCGATGTTAGTCATGGTAGTGGTGGTCGTCGTGGTCGTCGTCTGCGTGGTCTTGAAAACCTTTTCGGTCGCGTCAGAAGGTACGACAGATTTAATGGTCGTGATGGTAGTTAGGGCTGGGTTTATTCTGACGGAGTCGGCGGTGGCGATTTTGGTCGTGAAGGCCGTGGTCGTCGTGGTCCGGATAGTGGTGGTCGACCTCTCCCTGGTCTTGACGATCTTCGTGGTAGATGTGGTCGTGACCGTGGTCGTGACCAGCGCACGTTTGAGCCTCTCAGACGACATTGGTGACAAGCGCTCCTTTACCTCACGAAATACTTTAGCCGTACCAGTCCTCAAACTAGTGGCTAATCGCTGATAAACTTTCCGCCTTTGAGCCAAAAGTGTACCATCGATTTCCGGTTTATCACATTGCTCATCGCTACAATTGTTCGACATGATTTGCTGTAACAAAAACGTCATCACACTAAAATAATTATTGTAATAATAATCTCGACAAAAACACTAAGAGTAATAAACATTGCTAAGAAAAAAAAAACTCAAGTTTGAAAAGTTGTGATATCGAAAAGGGACTGAGTTTAAATTCATTTGCAAGGCTCGGGACTAAAAGCATTTGCTTATTTTTATGGATTTAATTTAAATGTAGCAGAGTGCTATGGAAGTGTATGTCGTGTTACAACACGTTCAATTATGAAATTTGAAAGTGCTTTTTTTTACTTTTTTCGTCGATTTTTCAAAATAAAATGCTCATTTCCAGTTTTTCTGGTTATTTTTTCTTTTTTTAACGAGTTTTTCTACTTTTTTATGATGTTTTACTGCAAACTTGTTTTTGATAGAATTAATATTAAATCATTTAATGCAATAATGACGGTAAAATTTAATTAATTAATTTTTTTTTCAACTATATGTAATTATCGTTTACATTTTAATTTTCAAAAAAACTCCTAGAACATTTATTATAAGAATAATGCAAATTGTCTCGAAAGTGAAGTTTTATTTTTTTTATAATGTAAAGATTTATTTGTTTATTTTGATTTTTTATTTAGAACTTTTCCTTATTATTATTTTTAGCTCAGTTTTACAATTTATGTCTATAGTACCTACTTTACCATGTAAAAAGAAAGTTTTTTTTTTTGATGAAATATTTTTGCTTGAATTTAAGTTTTTTAAATGCTTATTTGAGTGCTTATAATGATGTTTTTAAGCGCTTGTTTTAATGATTTTAAGTGCTATAAGTTCCGAGCCCTGTTCATTAGTATACAAATTGTTTATAATTGTTTGTATTTATTGATGAAGAGCGATAATTTAATACAAATAATTCAACTTCGCTTGGCGGCTACTTATAGTACGTAACAAATACAACCAATGGGGGTTGGGTATTAGATTGTTTTATAATTATGTTGACTATTGTATATAATACTATTTTAATTTTATATTTTTGTTAAAACCGTTATAACAAAAATAAATATTATGTTTATATCGTACGCAAAAAGACAAGTGTCCAGTATCCATACCGTAAAAAGTGGACATCACGGGACATATGTGAAACATTGAAATTATAGAAAATAGATATGCATGAAAATTATTGAAATGATTGTTCAGTGATGTAAATCGGTAATATTAGGTACTTCAAAAAAGTATTATAAAGTAATAAATTTATCGGTAAAGTAATGAATATAAATTTCTTTACCACTTTATGAGTAATTAATTTTTTTAATTTTTCTATTCATATTAAATATTTTTATATTTATTTATTGATTTTTAAATTGAAATGTTTCAATGCATTAGGTATATAATAAGTGAGAAATAAAAATCAAAATGTACACAGTATGAATTTTCTTTCTAAAATTTAAGCTTAGATTACCTACAGTATTTACCCATAGGTTATAGCGTTATAAGTATTTTATAATAGTTTAAGTTATGCTAACGCGGTTTCTCCTCTGGCTCTCGATAACACAAAAAATAATATTATTTTATAATTTTAATAATATTACATTTTTAAAAAATTTGTTTTCGGCTAAGGTCTTGCTAACTATACAATTTTATTACCTATCACTTAAAACGGTACAGCTATAAATAAGTATATTATACAAAATACTAAGTCAATATGGGAGATAGGCTAATAACTAATGTTATATTATATTTGAAAAAACAAATAACAGTAAAAAGATTAATTTTAAATGGCATAATGTGATCGCCTATACAAACTACAACCACAGTTCAATGTCCCCCACATGCTATTGACAACATTTCCTAATCATTAAATTGGGCGTCAATAAGAAATCGCAAAAAATAATCATTTCTGATAAAAATTTCAAAAATACAATAAGTCAATATTACACTCCTATTATAGTTAACTACATTATTTTAAATCATATCGCCTACGACATGACGTATACTCTACTAATAGTTATAATGTATAAATATATATATATTTAAGATAATTAAGCTTTAAAAATGATCAGCTAACATTTTGAAACCAATAATCGAAAATGACTCATCTGCGTTACACGCTGCAAACCTAGCATTATAATAATTACCGTGTGAATGGAAATCGAGTTGTTTACCGAAGTATCAAATTTACGATGGTAATTTTGTTTGGCATAAATTGGATTAAAATTTTGAGCGGTGTCGTAAATGTTAAGCTTGGTGAAATGTAAAAAAGACCTAATCCGAAAACCTAAGCAAATTATATATTTTACACGTGCGTGATTATTTGTTTCAATCCATAAGTGTATTCAATTTAACAATCAACAAAAGCGAAAATATTTTTAAAAAAAAAACATAAAATACGATCGCAATAACATATAGGTACACGTAAGATTACCTATGCCATACCTTCCTAACGCATATTTAGTTATAACACACGCGCAGTAAAATACATTATTTATTTATAAATATTAAAAGTGACACCTGCGAAGGCATAGAGTACAATAAAATAATACAAACAAATTAATATAATACGTAAACTATATTAAAAGACGTGTAACGAATTCTTTAACTAAACGTTTTTATTGAAAAAGAAATCAAAATCGGATAAAATACGTTCAACAATATTGAAACTTAAATCCTTCAATAAAGGGCAATTTAAAATAAAATTACGATTACTAAATGTGGTAAAAAAAAATTAGGTGATTAATTTAGGGACCTCGAAATCAATGTCACCTAAAAATTTAGGACAGTTTATAGAACCATTATAAGCAAATAAAGAATCAATATAATCACGTCTTGTACACGGAGGTGGGATATTCAGATATTCTACGACATAAAATATAATATTGTTATAATGACCGAATATGACTCCATCCTAGTCAGAGTTATAATAATATAGTTGGGTTATCAACGATTGTCGACGTTCAAAACAAATGTTTTAGTTTTAAAAGTTACCTACATAAATTATATCAAAAAAATTAAAATTCATTTGAAAACAATTCGTGTAAAAATAATTAAAATTAAAACTCACAAACGCCATAAGTAGTTGTAGGTATGTAAGTATTATAAAATATTTATTTATTATTATAATATTTTATTTTTAAACGTGTTGTTTTCTAATATAATAATAATACAACAAATATAATATGCCGATTACAATAACAGCTATGACATTATCGAAATAATATTACCATCATATTATACTTACGAGTGGCGAAGGCGAAATTGCGTAGCTTCACTTCGGACTAACCGAGAGCTGGAGGGCAAAAAATGGAATGAGCTAGCTATAATATTATGGAGTATACTACGGAGAACGCGTTCTGCAACTTCGCCACTGCGTGTTCATTGTGGTACGCATGCGCGGCGATAGTGTCGCTACTACGTATCGATGGGACGTCCGTTCGAACCCATATGACGGACACAAAAGAACGCCCGAGAACGATATCACAATGCAATTGTAATACATAGGTATTATTATTGTATCCATAGAATAATGTCGTCGATGTCGGCGATAGTTTTCGAGTACAGGCGGGCAAATAACTGTACGGTATATACTCTCAGTGGTACTCAAACTTTTTTTTGATCTGCTGAAAACATATTTATCAATTTTAGTGCTGATCAATATACACTATAGTTGAGTTTTTCATTTAAAGATTAAAATAGTGTACCTACCTACTATTAATTTTAAAAATAATAAAATTTCACTAGGTACGAATAAATGAATCAAAAAGGTCAATCATACACTACGATTACAATGTGATCATTATCCACAATTTATTGTAGGTTTTGATTTAAGTAATTTATTTTACTATTAGGCAGCAGTACCACAGTAGAATAAGTTCATTATTGCCGAAAAAATTGTTTTTGGAAATGTAATTTTGTGTATAAATTATAATACTATAATATACTCTAAGAGTTAAGAAATAGCCACAAATCATATTTTTAAATTACAACAAAATAACTAAAATCGTTATTGTCGGTTTAATAATAATACAATTTCATCCAAAATTGAAAGACAACATTTAATATATAACAATTATTAGTACCTATAACTTAACCCATATTGGTTAGGTTTATATGACTATATAGTCGGTTTATTAAAAGACGTCATATACGCGTAGGTAGTTTTTCGTATCTAATATATATATATTTTTTTTTGTCATAGTCGTGTGCTAAAAATTATAATATTTAACCTTGTTGTTTCCTGAAATTTAAATTGTAATTATTAAATGTTAAATGTATGAAGTTTAAAAAAAGTGCTTTTTTACATTGTTGCGCATACTTTTAGGTTTTTTGGGGTTTGTATAGGGGCAGATTTTAAGGTTTTTTTAGAGATTTTTAAGTCCCGAATCCTATGATAACTAAATTATGTTAATGCGCATATTAACCCACAGAACCAAGCTATTAACATTAATAAAGCAGACGAAACAAACATTGATACAACATCTATAATATATTCCGAAAAATGATTTGGTAATAATTATTATTACACTGATAATTATTAAAAAATAAAAACTTTTAATGGTCAAATATTTATTTTTTAGGTCGAGTAAAGCCCTAATAAAGGCTCTATGAAAAAACCAGACAACTCCGATTTGGAAAAATATTCTGTATAATAATTATTATTTTTAAATATTTTTTTACGGGCATTCCAACCAAATCTCCTATAATATATGCGTATAGTCGTTGTATAACATATATTAGAGATTTGATTAGGATAAATAATAATAACTAGGTATTATATTGAAGATTTTTCTAAAACGGAGTTGTATGGATTTTCCTCAGCCCTTCAGTTTGTCTAGTTGGCTTGGCTATTTGACGATAAAAAGTATGCATTTTTAACTGATTTAAAGGTAGTTTGTAATTTGCACCAAAATTAAAGTATCTATATATAAATTTGATTGTCAAGTGTCTATTCGATTATTCGTCGGTATTCTCATTGACAGACAGTGATATAAAAGAGAACTTAAGCAGTCCGATACTGTTACGATATTGTTTTTTTTTATCAATTACTTATGATTTACAATATTCTGATTCTAAAGAATGAATTTATTAATGTACACCCGTTTTATAGAACTGTTTTTATAAAACATCTACATTATTTGATTAATTTACTTCATTATTTTAGTACATTTTTATATTATTTATACAGTTATTATTTTGTTCAAAATGTAATAATGATAGAATATTATTTGTTTATAATAGTTTTTTGTTTTTATACTATATAGTATTTATGCTATATTATATTGTCAAAAGATTAAGTGTTTTAGTGGTTTTTAAATTTTTGAAAAATGATCCTTACATTTACGTAATTTTTATTTAACTGATTTAAATTATTTTTGATTAAAATCATGCAATTATTATAATATTATTGTTAAAGGGAGCTTTTAAGTTAATATATAGACGTACCATCGTACCGTCGAAAGGTTCAAAATAGGTAAGTGAAATAACCTCTCAGAATCTATATAAACGAAATACCCTGTGTCTTAGCTTCTCATATCTCAATATTATACTCTTCTATCGACATTTGTACGGAAAGATATTTTACTCACCGATATTGGATAGGTACCGATTTTGAATACCGGTTAAAAGCGTTTTTAGTACGTATTAGTTCAAATATTGTTTCAAAATTTTGACAAAATTTATCAAAATGTTCAACTTTTATAGCTAAGGATAAAACAAGTTTCTACGTAAATAGGTCATATTATATAAATTACTTTATTCACAATAATATCATCAAATATACTTAGTCATATCATAGGCTGGCTGTCTTCGCTCAGAACGGTTTTTCTTATACAATGATATTATATCATTAAATTCAAATTTAATACCATATATTACAGTGACCCACTTATGTAACCTTCTGTACAGCACAGCGACACCCACTTGCCCATCTTTTTTTATTGATATTAATTTAAAATAATAAAAATCGAAATCGAAATCTTCTTATGCCTATCAATAGCTCAAAAAGAGTAAAATTATTTTGAAAATTAAATATATTTTTTAGGACAAAAAAGATAGAGAATAATATTTTTGAGAGAATGACATATCAATTTTATATTTTAATGTTATTTGACTTTGTATTCGACTTTCAAAATAAACAAAAATTTTGTAAATTTAAATTATGTTTAAATTATTTTGGTACAATATTTCGACAAATCGATATGTTATTCCTTAAAAATATTATTCTTTATTTTTTTTGTAATAGGTAATTTTACTCTAAGATTAAAAACATTGAAAAAATGATTTTTCGTAAATACGTTTTGTCTATGTTGCGCGTGGGCCAGAGAGAAAACAAATACTGCGCTGACATTCTCTTAAAATACAATTATTATGAGTCATTGATTATGTATGCTCTTTATTGTAGGTTACAAAAATCAGTGCCAAAACTATGCGCAACAAGAATAATAAGATAATACCTAACGTGGGAAACACCCTCATCGTATCAAATTCGCTAAAAATCTAACGATAATATGCGAAATTCACAAAACGAATACGAACAATCAAATCTGACGTTACGTAACAACAATAGAGTGGGGATAAGACAATCGCCTCCTTATATAAACGCTACGCACACACACACAGACACACAGATCGGCAAAACACGTTAAACAGTGCAGTTCTACTGTTCTGTAGCACACTCGGCGAAACACGGAGACTCTACACAAATGACTACGTCAAAAGCAAAAACCATACAACACCGACCTACTATTATTTTAAAACGAAATTAATCTATCGTCATCAGTTAACTTAATATTGCGTTTGCTTTAACACCAGGTATGAACTCAATTTTGATATATTCACTTTATTGTCTTTCCATACAAATACTGTTGTTTCAATCTTTTACAAACCCAGTGATCCATTTAATATTAAGTTATGTAGACATCCATCTATCCATATCCTAATGTTACGTTCCGAAAGCTCCGATTTATATGTCAATATACCTATAATGTATGCCCATTAGTAAAAATCTATCCAAACCATTTCAATTACTATTTGTCAATTCATTGTCTCTCGTAGACGTTGGGTTTACAAAATATATTTAAGTCTAGCTCCCGAGCAAAGAACCTGGCAGGCTTATGCGCTGCGCTGATAGTTGCTTTTCTTATGAAGCGACTAGACTTCAAATATATAAGTAATTGAAATGCGTGTTACCCAAATAATAAACTCCATTCCAAGTCCTATTTGAATAGTCGGATAAAACACCATAATAAATTGTTATAACATACAAATCCATGATATTAGCAAACAAATAATTATAAAATTATAAAGACACATATGTGTCATGAAAATACAGTTTCTAAATAACACATACATAAAAGTACTAATCAATATTGTAATTCAGAGCATTCTTAATCTTTACATGCTATCAAATCCTTTCTGTCTTTATAACATATCGCAAATACAAAGAGTCGACAGTGCTTAAGCAACATTTGAATTTATAACTGATATAAGATATTATAATATGAGTCGTAAAATAATAGTAATGTACATCGATCCACACCAATAAGAGATGGATCCATTGTAACAAGGATCAATAACAATTACGAGTACCGTTCACAGCTATACGAGGTAAGTGAACACACATATATTTACACACTATAATGAATTACCAACTCCGTACTCAACTAATAATATTATGTAGTAGAAATAAAAATAATGTAGTAGGTACAAGTGTCAATATATGACCATAATAATTGTCCATAGCCTATTTAATTAGCCGTCTTACTCTGCACTTCCCTGACTACCTACCGCTCTATTACTTTCAACTCACTACATAATTGCCCCTATTAATTTAATTTATTTTTTATTTCACTACAAATGCATATAAAATTCAAAGTTACCTATCAGATTGACGTTTAAATCGACAATGAAAACACACACAATGACAACGAAAAATGTAAATAGAAGTAAGAATGTGTTATTTAAAATATACATAATATAGATAGATATGAGTCATTTGTAAAATTATTGCTGTTGCATAGTACACTTATATCTTAGCCGCTAATACGCTACTGACTGTAATTAATAGTGTGGTGTGTATAATTTTGAAGTGGAAGGGCGGCAAATTTTAATTTGCACGGCGACAAAGCTTAACGTGACATTGGCTGACAGACCGTCAGAATAACTTTTCGTAGACAATGGTTTTTATCATTGTTTGCGCTGCCGGCTATATACTGGCATTTGACCGGGCAACTAATAATATAAGAAAGTGGTGTTCACAACTTTGGACGAGATAGGTGACTCAATATAAATATAAATAACAATACGTATTAAATAATTGGGAACAAAATAAATGCAGTTTAGTTCCCACGTGATTTTTTCGATTTTTTTTTCCCAAAATGTGTGTTTTAAACCACTGAATACAAAAATCTAATTAAAAAATTCTCGCATTTTTTACTCTTAAAAAGTTATACCAAAAAAACTGTAAAACAGTTAATTTTTCAAAAATACGTAATATCTTCGATAAAAACATCGAAAAAACCTCGAAAAAAACTTAAAGATTTTTTTTAAAAATTGCTTGTTTTTTATGATGGATGGAAATATGCAAATAGATTTTAACTATCGTATTTGCTGTTTAAAAAATCGTAAATTGTAACCAAAATGTACACAATATCACAGCTTGATATCTAGGGTTTTAAAATGTCATGAAATTTATTTTTTTGAAAAATGCATGAAATATTTCGTTTCCATGAAAAAAAAGGTTTATTGTATCTAGAAATTTTTAATCGTCAAATTCCAAATGAAGTTTTTAAAATTTAGTTTATTGTATGAAACAAAGGAAATATGTAACATATTTACATATAAATATATAATTTATAAGTTATATTCAAAGTGAAATATTTCAAATTCACAGCACAATTGATATCACAATATCCCTCGGCAGTGACTGCGCGTGTCTCCGCAAATCCGCTCCGCAAATCGAAAATATCACCCAACTTGTTATGCAAAACCATCTCATGTAGGTCACACTGGTCACAGATATATTTATCTACATTTTTCATCAAAACTACTTTAGAGAATAATATAACAAGATAAACTAATATAATTAATAAGAGGCGACAATCTAATACGAAAACTTGGGAAAGCAAAGTGCGTGCGTAAATACGTAAAATCGTAAACTTCGGAAAGATATAACTTCCAAAATAATCATTTGCGAGAATTTTTGAATTAGACTTTTGTATTCAGTGCTTTAAAACCCACATTTTTTTTTTTTGGGGGGGGGGGGGGGGGAAATCGAAAAAAATCGTGTTTATACCAATAATTGATTACAAAATGTATTATATAGCATGACAAATGTGCAAATGTCGGCCGGTGAAAACGTCTCTTCCCGAGCGCAACTCAAAACAATAATAATTCGGCGGACTGATAAGTATAATAATAACGATAAACAACAATGATAATAATAATGAATTACCGCCGTGGTGGGGCGGAGTATCTGCATCGGCGGTGACTGCACCAGCGGCTGCGATGATACGCAGGTGAACGGGGGGCGGCACCGGACGTTGGCGAGTGACCGGATTACGTAATGCGTAAATTACGTAATCGCGGCACTAAGAGCAGCGTCGCACGAGGGATATACACAATAATAATATCGACGATGAACGATAGGTAGGTATGTGCTTTTCCGGTCGCGGTGCGAATTATGCCCCGTCGGAATTTGACGACAACTGATGAGCCGACACAATGAAATATTACGGGCGCGAATATTGGCGGTGAACTGGCGACAACGAATAACAGTCACGCAACGGACAACAACTCGACGATAATCGATACGACGACAACGTCGTCGAAAACACAATTACGTCGGATGGCGCTACAACGAACTATCACGGTGTGTTAAATAATATAATATATATAAATGCGCGGATTACGAATACATCACGAGGTTAACGCTAAACATTACCGAAACAACCGCTGGACGCGGCAACACATGCACGGTCCGCGCACATAGAGCGTAGGACAAAAACAAGTTTTAAGTCGCCGGCGGTGACTTGGCCGGAGCCCGGCGTCCACGAGCCGCGCGATGCGCTGTCTCACGGACTGGTTGCCGAATGTTGTAATAAAAATGGCGGCAAGTTCGAACAATCATTGAATTCAAATTTAACACATCCATTAGTCATTACAGACACCTAATTTTTAACACAGCGACCGGTTTTATTAAGTTATCAACTATAGTTATTTATAAATAATTATTTTCATAAATCAGAATTTGAATAAATAAATTATTGAATGAAAAAAGGGGTTGATACTACATGGAGTATATTGAATTTCAAAAATATAACAAAAATCGTTGGATAAATTATTTCATTATCTTACGTATAATTATCAAATTGTGTCTAAAAAATTGAGCTTAACATAAAATATATTTTATGTTTTGCAGGAGTACACTTCCATTATTGTTTGCTTCGTATTACATAGTGCTTAAGATACCTACGCTAAATAATAGAAAAATATTTTTATTGGTTATATTATTAATTATAATAAAAAATATACATATTATATGTACGCTGTATAAAAATTAAATTTATTTATTAAATCTTTGCAAATAGATATTTATATATTCAGACTCCGGGTCTTTTAAGCTTGTCTAAAAAAATTAATTCCATTTCTTAATTTTCTATTTATTTTTCCTTAGTTACTAATTCAATAAATACAAATTATTTTTACGTTCCCAAATTAATATTTGTATTAATGTACAACATCGTGCATCTATAATTGATGAATTCATATTGGTGGTTCATAAGTCAAGATTTTAAACTATAAAATAATATGGTCCCGCAGACGAGGAAATCACGACTCAAATTAATTCATTTGAATATTCTTTTAACTATAGGTACCTAGATTCATTTTTTTCCAATTTAAAGAAAAATTAAATTCAAGTTTAAAAATATATATGTAAAATATGTACTTAAAATGAGAATACACCAAAATATACATAACTAATACGTAAAAAAAGTAAAATATGCAAAATTTGCAAAATTTGCAAAATAATAAATAAAATATAACCTAACCTAAACCTTAACTCCTGGTATCGTGTCCACCTGTGATCATTGTGTTAGTCGAAAATGATTATTAGCGTGAGTGTGGTTCAACATGTTCAAAACGCGCATGCATGAGTCATGCAGAGTCTGGTTTTTGTTGTATTTCTATTTTCGAAAACTATTTTTATAGTCCCTTCTACGGTGTTGGGAAAAGTTGTGTTTATGTTTAGTTTTGTCCTGTGTGTACCTATCATAAGAACCAAAGTGCTGTAGCACTCTGGTGGATTTCCGTCATCAAAGTGCACGATATTGCATAGTCTGCTCCAATTATTGAACTCATCCATGAAGGTGTATATCCACTTTTTGTGTACGCCGTACCCCGTCTGAATTATTTACTTAAACGGCCCAACTGCCTAAACTAAAGTAATATTAAACCATATTGTGCGCATAATTAATTTTTAGTTAATTTCAATATAATAACCTTGTGTGCATAAAGGTGGTTTCGATATCTCAGAGACTGTATATTTAAGTCTCAAACGTGACATCGCATAACTACTACTATGTAATTTTAAATAAATGTTATAAAAAAAAAGTGTTTATAATTAAATTCTCTGAGATGTCACAAAGTGATTTCTATGCAATTTAAATTTGAAATAACAAATATAAATTACTATTCAACTCCTATGCGGGTGTTATTGTATGCGGAGTCGTATCGATCTATCAACTAGATATAATGCAATTGTCGAATGCTTATGTTTGTCTGCCCGACGTTGCCATTTGTATTTTTAATAAATATATTTATACAAAATGTATATGCAATATTTCTTATAATTTCTTATAATATAGCTGATCCCGCACACTTCGTTGCCCTTTAAAAATTTCGACTCTTAAAGAAATTTTGATTGTTCAATTCCTTTTGTATGAAACTTATTAAGTGAAACTCAGCAACCCCGTAGGCATTCCAACTACGTCAAATTTCGGACAATGGCCTATAGCATTCCACTTTACTGCCCTGCACCTTTTGGGATTTCCACTTAACAGCCAGCTGGACGGAAAAAGTTTGCTTTCCAACGCTTTAACTGCTATCGAAAACCAAACTTTCGGTGTCCTAATAGTACCTATATTGTGTGGCAAGGGCGGAAATTGCTTTCCCGCACGACCCACACATATTATTTTTTGTCACGCCTCTGCATTCATCGATAACGGTAAAGGTAATGCAGAGATCTATGCAACAACAAGACTATAATTATATGACAACAATATATTTCATAAAAGAAACGATCTGGTTTTATTTATTTTAAGTGACACTCATGGAGATTATAATATGATTATGAGATGTAACCAAAAGTTTATAATTTATAAGGAACCGACGACCGTGGTATAGATTTCAGTGACTTTGCAAGGTATACGCGCGTCGCGCGTGAAATGTGCGCTCAGCACTTTTGGGGATTTCCACTTTACCACCCGACATTCTTTGGGATTTCCACTTTACCGCCTGGCGCTATTAGGGATTTCCAATTTTGAATACCTACAAATATTAGCTGAAAAATTTAAGGCTAAGCAATGTTATAAAATATAATTTTTTGTATTTTACCTATTTTGTTTGACTTATTGACTAATTGATTTATCATTTTTATAGTTGTGTTATTTGTGTATAAATGACTATATTATACCTAAGACTTATTTTTTTTAACTGAACTATACCTATATTTTTAAGAAGCTAATGACTTAGTATAAAACAATTTATAATGTATACATATAATATAATATAATATAAAATTATCAATTAATATTACTTTTATATTATTATTTTTTATTGTACCTATATAATATAATATATACCTAAGTGTCACATTTAAAAATAATTTTAAAAAAATGTATTAATTATGTTAATTTTATAAATTCATCTATTTATGTCGATTTTTTTTGTGAAGTTTATGAACCACTACTTAATTCTGTACGGGAGGCAATTAGTGTGAAAATTCTTGGGAGGCAACTCGTATATAATTATGAACTACCTGGTCATCGGAGGCAACTAGTGTATAATAACCTTTTTATTTACGATAATGATGGGAGGCAATTCGTATATTTTGGGAGGCTACTAGTATAGGGTTACCAGATTATATTTTTATGAACCCGGACATTTTGAATGGATAAATATTATATATATATCATCATATAAAATAATATATATATATATATATACATTATAAATAATAATAATTCGTATTCTTAGTCTTCATAACTTTCGGAGTCCAAGGTTCTTCTGTTGATTTTACTACATATTTAGCTGATCCATGAACTTGTTTTAATAAAGACTTGTTTCCCAAAATTTGTTCGTAGAATTCTTCACAAGATGTTTTATTGTAGCACGTTTTTATAATAAGAGAAGCTTCTACCTTTAAACCGTTTTAATATCAAGTTTGTTTCTAGAATTTGTCCATGTGCTGTTCATCAATGAAAAAAACACGTTCCACAGCTGCATTTGAACCCGGTAAAACAAAACTAAATTCAACAACTTTTAATAGCTAAAAAAATGCATGATTGTTATCGGTGAATATTTTGAAAATGTATATCCATTTATTTTCTATTTCTTGACAATGTTATCGTCATTTTGTTGATGAAAAATTTTTTCAACAATTTTGAATTGTTCAAAGAACATTTTTTCTTCAAAATTATCATTATTTAACATTATATTTTTTATAAAGAGTACTGATTTTATATCTTGTGTAGGAAGATAATGTTTTCTTATAATTTAAAATCGGTATTTTATCGAGTACAATTTTGAAACTGGGAGACAAATTGCTGTCCCGAAACACTTTATCGGGACACCGGGATACATGGTTAAAAACCGGTAGTGTTCCGGCAAAACCGGGACGTATGGCAACCCTAAACTAGTATGTACCGTGCTGTACAGTAAATCTACTATTAGGGGGTCACTGTAATGGATGGTGTTAAATTTGGGCAAACGTAAATCGCGCACAACGAAGGCAAACAATTGTAAATTGCGCCGGGTATTTTTTAGGTATACATTTCTGTGTGGTAAATTGCACCTGGTATTTTTCAGGTACAAATTTCTGTGTAGTAAATTGCGCCAAATAGAAATTTACTAATCACTAACCTTAATTAAACTTGTATATTGAACAGTTGCTATCCTATATTGAGTATTTTTGCTGGTCTTTCACAGATATCTTCGGTTGCCTTCCGCTTTGAATTAGCAGATACAACTCGTCGTTGTAACTTTTGAATATCTATATTATAACTGTGGTTCATATTTTTTTTAGTGATGTTATTTTTTTCTCCTTTTGTTTTCAAAAATGCTTTACACGTTTTTACTCTGCATCGTTAATTTGTTTCACCCGAACACACGTTTTATTTTTAAAAATTTATAAGTTTTACTGATTATAACATAATTTTCTTTCTGGCTAAATCCAGTAAGTATAATATATATGTTTCACTGTTGCCCACAAACAGCTTACTAAAATATTACCTATACCTACGTTAAATCGTTATATACGCTTAAAAGCATTGATATCGCTAATATCATAACAATTATAGCGATAAATGTACGGCTTATCTACCAATAAATGAACAATAGTATTTTTAAACTATACATAGGTAATAAGTAACGATGAATTTAAGGTCACTTAGATACTATGGACGCAACCGAAAATACCCATTAAAGACCCCGAAAAACCCCGAGCGCAACTTACTATACTTATTTTAGAAACCGAAAAATCCGGGCGCAATTCACTACAGTATTTTTACAACCCGATTAATATGGACGTAATTTACAAGAGCTCTCAAATTTGAATTCAATGATATAAAATCATTGTATAAGAAAAATGATTCTGAGTGAAGGCCTATGGTATTACTAAGTATATTTGATTATAACTCATCAAAATTTAATTTGATTTTCTTACAGATATTTTTTTTTTTTGATTAAACTAGATGATGATCTTGTATTACGTTAAAAAAAAAAAATGTTATAAATTTCTAAATCAAAATTGCACATTTTTGTGAATTTTTCGTATTTTGTCAATATTTAAACTTTAAATACTTATAAAAAAAATTGTAAATATAGATCTTTAATATTTTTCAAATACCTTTGTAATGATATACTAAGAGCCTTGTATTAAATTCTCAAGCACTTTTACCCAACAAATAAAATTTTATTGACATTCATTGCAAAAAAAAAACCTAAAAAAAGTCGGAAACCTAGTATATCTGTAAACAGCTCAAAATAAGACAAAATGATTCATGTATAGAAAAAGCTAATGTAAACATTCATTGAAAATTTCATGTATTTACGATCATTTGTTTTAGAGTTATACCAAAAGCCAAAATCGATTTTATCAAAAACTGATTTTGCGTAAAACTTCCCGTATTTTCTTAATTTTCATTTCGTTTTTTCGGGGGCTTTTGAAAACTATTGGGAAATTCTACCTCCCAAAAGTACCAACTAGATTCACTTTCCCATCATTTTCAAAACTTAGATATAAAAATAAACATTTTTATGAATTTCTAATTCGAAATAATTAGCCAATTTTCGTGATTTTTATAAATTATATAAACATTAAATTCATTTTTTTTTTTCACTAACAACAACTTATGAGAAACTTTATATTAAATTTTTAAGTTTTTTGACAGAGCATAAAATATTTTATCGATAATAAGTAAAAACAACTAATAAAACTCAAAATTTTCTTATGAATATAAATAGCTCAAAACTTCGAACATTGTATGGTGTGGGCTAGTAAATTATTACTATAGCACAAAAATAATTAGATATATTTTGTTGCAGTTTTCAGTACCAAACTTACTCTTTAACTTGTCAGTATTTATTGGTATATATGCAAATAGTTAAGTTACTTGTTCTCACACTGAAGTGTTATATCGTCTTAATATATTACAAAACGTGGGGTGACTTCGAACGACATATTAACTATAACCAGATCATATTATGTCAAAAATGTAGGGTGTCGTTCGTATAAGAATTCTAATCCTAATGATATTAAAAATGTAGTTGATGCTGTTAGAAATAAAAAAATGACAATATACGACAAGTAAAATAGAAAAGTAAAGCATTATTTTTTTAGAATATTAAATAAATTATGTTGTATTTGCAATAAATGTATAGGGTTTTTATTTAATTTATTAAATTTTTTAAAAAATAACTATATCGTCTGAAGTCAACCATTGCAATTATGACATCGGTTTTTAATGAAATCTTAAATCATATACGCGTTTTATACTTTTTTCGTAATCATTGTAGCAGACGTGCATCTTGTCTTAAATTAAAAATTCGTAAAAGCAAGATCCAAATTTGTAAAAATGTGTTACATCGTGAAAGATTTTGTCAAAAATCTTCGTTATATCGTTGGGACTAAATACATTAATGTTCATTATATTATCGAGAGTTGACTGAATGTTTGTATCGCGAGTTGACTGAACCTAGAAATCACTAATAATTGCATAAATTACGGGCTACAAATACACAAGAATAATTAACCAGCGTTTGTATTTGGTCCTTTGATAATAAAAAAAGAAAATCAAGGGAAATGTTGGTAAACATGTTATCAGAACCACACTGCTGCAGAATGATTACGTAGTTTTCAGCGTTTCTTGTCGTTGCATAACGGTATGAACCGCTAGAATTTAGAAACAGATAAATCCCTGCAGTTAAGTATCTATTTACACATAATTAAGATGTCGTATAAGTAGTTGCGACGCCATGCAATCAAGTGTTCCCTCTCGGTCAATACACTGCACCTTTTTCTTTTAGCGAATATGAAATCCAATTGTTTAATGATATTGTACATACCTGTGCGTTTGAAGTTAGGAAGCGATGGATCTTGATTCACTTCTAATAATATTTTGTCAATCGTCGGTAGTTCATGGCGCAACCAAATAGAATGTACCCTTTGCCGGAATTCATTAAGATCTAAATCGTGGATATTACCAAAGGGAGATATCCAGCTAGAACGCTTTTTTTTTGGAGAACTTTCAGTTTTCATTTTTTTGTACTCAGAAATAGTTTAGCTGATTGTCTAACAAACTAAGCTCGTGGTTTGTGACAGATGGGTCATCATATCATTATATTTTATGCTTGGAGATTTCAGTTTAATATCTTTGTACATATTGACGACAATGGTCTTTTGACTTTTATTTCAATGCTATAAAAAAAAAAAAAAAATATTTAATTTATAAATTTAAATGTGTATAATATCATTCATTATAATTAAAGACCGTATATAATTGCGTTAAAAATATGTCAAAATCTCAAAATTGCAATGAAAATATATCAATATTTCAGTAAATTTTATATGTGACACACAAATTAACAATTCGAACATTATAAAGTATGCCTATATAATGAAAAAGTATGTTCAACATTTATACTTGTTATCAGTGCATATTTAAAATAATTAAAACCATTTGGCGTTATATCTAAATTAATATTTTTATTTCCTGCTATAACCTCAGAATAAGTTTTAATAGTTCAACAATTATAAGTCCATCATTTTTTTTAAGATATTTAAATTTATCTTTAACTATTTTTCCATTGGAAACTGAAATACGTCGCCAATACATTATTATTATCGATATATTAATAATATCACGAAACTCTTCCGAGCAGTGGTCTATTGGTAAATATATTTATGGGTATACGCACCAATAAAATACCTATGTATGTTACCCGAAAAATGTTTTCTCTCTACGTTCGAAGACCATTCATTAATCCTTAATATGTAAAGAACTACTAATTAATATTACGTTCAAGTTATACTATGTAAATAACGTTATTCAATTAGTAGATACATAGATTTTAATATTAGGTATTTTATTAATTTTTTAATAATATAAAAATAGAAAATAAAACAAAATCAACTTGAATGTCAAAAAAAAATTAAATAGCAATAAAAAAACTAAAAAGAAATAAAAGAGTATTATGTTTATAATATTAATATTATATAATCTATCATAGAATTTTCTACAAAGCTGTTTTGTATTTAATATTGGGTTAATCGTAGATCGGTGTTCTATATCTTTGTCATTTTATCATCAGCAGCTTCATGTTGGTTAATTAGCCATAACTCATGCTATACTTATTGGTTTCATTAATTCAGAGGTGGACCGTTTGTATTTAAAAACTAATAAGTCTAAACTAATAATTTAAAAAATTTAAACGGACACCAGTGGTCAATACTCCTTATGGGTTATATATTTTACCATAGGCCCTATTAACTAGTTTATAGATCTATGCATTTTACACACTTGTAGTTCCTTGAATGTTTAAATTGATTAATTCTTACATTTTAGGGAAAATACCCATTATTGCAGTAATAATATTATTTAAATAAATACATAAATTAACTAAAAATAAAAAGCCATTCAATTAATCCATGCCTGATAAACACTTAATAGTGTCAGTGGTTACCACTTACCAATCTACAATACTGCAAGAAACACGTTTGCCGCGTTTACTAAATTTAACTTAAAATACATTAAACACAACGCATATTGTTATATTCAATACTTCAATAGATAAATAATTCATTAAAACATCATAATAATTTTTTCCTATGAACTAATATTTAATAAATAAGTTTTAACTTTTATTTGGTTTTCGGGTTATTTTAGGAGCGTATACCCGTAAAATGAGATTTTACTTTGGGTATACGCCAAAAATCGAAAATCTGCTGACGGGTATACGCCGTATACCCGCGTATCCGTACCAATACACCCCTGGGTACACTCTGACTAGAAAAAATCCAAACATGGATCAGTATGGTACGAGTGTGTGACTGCATTCATAGAATGATTCTCTACTATAGGTATTAGGAAAAATCATAATGTGAAAATTTACATCGTAGTTGTATTTTTATTGAAAAATTACCTAAGAAATAATATTTTGTATATTTCGATAGTTAAGAGGCCAAAAGTTGTAAGTCCAATTTTTCTCAAAATCGTTTTATTAGTCCATAGAGTTTATCTGGGTCGTCTTTTTGATTCGGTAAAACATTATAAGTCAATATCACAATTGAAACATGTTTTATTTATACTTTAACTTTTGTGTTTTTAGTGCAAGATAGGTTTTTTTAGTGCACACATATAACAAGTCCTAATTTAATGGGACATACAATAAATATTTTAACATGATCTAAATATCAAGCGAACAAATATAACAAGTCCGGACTTGTTACTTTTGTCAAAAAAAATACATTTAGTTTTGGACGTGTAATGTTTTAAATATTATTGAATTTGTTTATCTATTTATAAAAAAATAATATGTCCGACGTATTATTTTAAATAATAAACATTTATAATTTTAAATTACACTAAATAATATGATATCTTAAATTATCATAAAATATCATTAAACACGGGTTTTATTCGACTAAAAATTTGATGAAAAATGCTACATTATTATTTTTTACATTCAATAAAAAATTGCAATATTTTTTTATATATTTTTACTTTTTTACTGCAGTTATATAAACAAATTGAATTTTTTATATCAAAAAAATTAGTTTTACGTACATTTTAACTATTTATATATACATTAATTAGAGTTTATATTAAATTAACAACTTTTAATATGTCCATCAAAATCTTATATGTCCACGGTAAAAATATATTATAATTGCCATTCATATTAAGTCCCATTTAAATTTAAAAGAAACATTATAATTACGTTAAAAAAAATGTTAAGACCTAAAATTAATAATTTATGTCATCTACAGAATATTTTACAAATAAATCAGTTGCAACACCGAAAAACAAAAATCTACAACACAAATGTTTTGGTGTAGAATAATTTAAAATCTTAAAACTGCTCTCCTGTAAAATTTAATGATTGGCCTCTTAGCCATCGAATTTTGATCACAAGATTTATACGAAAATTACAAATACGTATTACAAAATCGTTGTAATCGATAAAAAGTTAAAAAATTAAATTAAATAGGAAGACTATATAATTGGTCCGATTCGTATCATATTTGATCAGTTTTAATTTACATGATTGATATCAATAAATAAGTTGCAATATCAATTATATCCGGTCTTTAATGATAAACAACAAACAAACTATTTTTTACTTACCTACTTTTCCTTTTGGATTTTTTTCTTTGGACAAATATGCGGAGGAGACTTTCATCCGTTTCAGAAAGTCCACACAATTACTCTATGACTATTTAAAATAAAAAAATCAACTTTACAAATTGTATGTAAACACATTTCAGAGAACGTCGCCACAAAACGAATATAGAGTTCACAACGATAACGTTATTACCAACGGTTTGGAATTCAACTGAAAGGCGCGCATCTACGAACAGGCCCGTCGATAACGATCGTACGACGTGTATCGTCAGCACCAACTAAACTAACTGTGCTTCCCATCTGACTGCACTAGTGCACACTGGTATACACGACCGGTGGCATGATAATGATTAGTATCACCGTCCGGTGTAGTAAATAATAAATATTCCATGATATAATGGTGCAGTGTAATTATTATCTAAACGAGTGCAGACAAACGACACCATGAATTTTGGAATTGGTATGGTAAATGATACGATATTATGTTATCCTCATCGCAATGCAAGACGTCATGTTCTACTTCAATATCATACGACGTACACCAATGAAGTGTGTTTCTCAGGGCCACCAGTATAGTGTGGTATCATTGTATCAGTGTCCGCTTGTAGTGCTCACTATAGTGCATTCAGGAGGGAAACGCTCACGGCTACAGCGGTCAGATCATACTACTCTGGCTGAGTAACGGGAGGGTTCTCTTCCTTTTTGCAGCACTGGCGCTTTCTAAAAAGCCAGTTTTGAATTTTGGCATTAGGCCTGGCTTGGCACGGAAAATTTCATACCTATTGTACCGAACAAAAAAACAAATGTATCTACCTATTTTATTTAGGTTCTCTGTCATTCACCGCTGAAATGTCTCTTGATATTGTAGATAATTAAAATAAATATTCGGGAAATTATTAACGAATAGCCCCCCCCCTCATAATAGGAAGCTTCGGAACGCCCCTGTGTACTGTAATTTTACATTTATAGTATTTACTTAAAGTCACCAACATCGGGTGGCAAGCAGCGAACAATAATATGTTCCGAACCGACTTGGTCGGAACGCGCTTTTCGTTTTCCTGCCCCTGTACCGACACCTCACCACCACTATCACTATCGGTCTCTTAGCCGTTACTGTTCTACTGACGCTGACCACACTCAATATTATTTTATGATTTTCGTATGGCGCCAGATATATTGTATAGGTACATCGATTTCGGGTAGTAGCAAAAAAAAATATAAAAAGTAAATAACGTAGTCTGTTGTACATTAAGGTGTCTAGAGAATTCACTGTAATGGGTGTGTTAAATTTTAATACAATGATATAAAACCATTGAATACGAAAAACGGTTCTGAGCGAAGAATTTCTATGGTTTGTAAAGGTACGGCTCCCTACAGAGACAAACAGTGGAACAGCTCGGCGCCGTGACGCCGACCTATGTCCGGTTCAGTAGTGGCGCTAGACGCTGCAGAGAAACCGTACCTTTAGTCTATATTATTAAAAAGTATATTTTATGACATTTTTGTTATTAAAGTAATTTATTTTACTATTAGGCATTAATAGGTACTACATAGTAGGTCAAATTAATTTTTGCCGAAAAAATTGCATTTGAATATACCTATGTTATTTGTGTATAAAATAAAAGAATTTTTTTTTTCATTAATTAACCCGTGGAAACTTAGGCCATCGGGTGGTTTTTACCTGCGGTAAAGGGTACTGTAGGTTTTAAACATGTGTGTTTTTAGTTTGGCAGGACTTTCAAGTGGGCACCCGAATGTATCTGTCATGCCAGGGTGGGGGAAGGCGGCCTTACTCTCCAAGCACCATGACTGCCCGGAGAGAAGTGTCACCGTGGCCAGGGTTCAAACCGGTGACAGTGCGCGTCGCAACAGGCACCTAGTCAAAAAAAATATATGTATATTACTATATTTTACTATAAATATTATAGTGGTATTGGCGGTAATTCAAATTTAACATCATTCATTACAGTGACCCACTTGTAACCTACTGTACAGCAGAGCGACATCCACTGACCCACCTTTTATAAATTCAAATTACATGAATATATCTCTATACCTACTTAATCAGGTTGGTAAGGTTGCATATTTAATGGACTGACAACTTATATCCCCTCGAACATTATAATAATATAGATTTAGCGAAGAACATATTATTATAGATAATATTTTGTAACATGGTATACCTATTACCCATTGTTGATAAATGTGTCAATTTGTACAAGTAGGGTCGAAAATCGAAATTGATAGGTAAGTGAATTTCCGAACGAATGTTTTCAAATAAAATATAGGTACGAACTTTTCGTGCATATATTTTATACTCTCATATATACCTATCGTGCCACTGCCGATCCAAAACTTGTTTAATACTCATCTTCACTCATAAAAGTCAAATAATATTTGGTATTATTTCTATTAAACCTATTTTGTGATTTTATAAAATATGACTTATATTTTCGGGTTTGATTTTATTAAAAACAATAACCATGGAAACCGTTTAATATACTTACTGTATAATATAATATACGTATAACATCGTTAAGTGTAAACATTTGACATTCAATGACACATTTTATGTGAATCTTATTGATAATAGTATAGAAATATTTTTAACGCTCCGGCTAAACTATTTCAGATTAACAATAAATATTGTTTTTATTATGGCTGGAGATAATCCTGATGACCTGCATGTACGTACAACTACCTATTCAATAAACTATTTTATCTTAGCTATTAAAGCATGGAAGGGTGAGGAGGGGGATAAAAATGGTATAATTATCGATTCCTAAAAAAAAATCGGGGATAGCAGAATTATAACTTTGCTAACCCAATTATATACATTTTCCTAACCTTGCGTTTTCTTAAAAAAATATAATTTTTATTTTTTTAATGAACATAATTTAATAGGTATCTATATTAATATTTACGAAATATCACTGACGAATTCTTTAAAAATATAGAATCAAATTAATGAAACAATGTATTATATTAAGTATATTTACAAAAATAAATAAATAATAATAATTAATATTATTATATTTAATTGCCTATATTTTTCAAAAAAAATGGTGGATAATATTTAATGTTAACATTAATTTTATATATTTTATGACTTAATACTTTTTGGAATTTACGTGTTGTATCTATTCAGTATTCTACACTAGACGAAACATTACCTAATAACTATGAATATTTTTTACTTTAAAATATCCCTAATGGGACCAAATTATTAAATTGGTACCAAATTTACCGATTTATTTAATTTTTTCCCCAAGTCTCACATTCAAAAAAACTGCTACCCAATCAATAGAATGACTGAAGAAATTACAAGTTATTTGGAAAAAACTGGTGTTATTGCTCAAATAACTGATGTTTTAAGACTGTTGAACGAAATGGATGAAAAACCTGTTGATCCTCTCGAGTATAGTTTAATGTTTTTATTCTTATAATATTTAATATTTAATTAAAATTATTATCAAATAGTACGTATATTTAATATACCACATATACTACCATAGTTTATAGTTTCTCAATTGTTTTACATAACTTTTAATTAAGTATTGTTCTAATTAATTTGTATGGGATAAAAACTAAAAATACATAATATAACATTATATAACTGACTGTGCTTTCAATTAACTACATTTATAAATATTTATTAGTTCAATTTTATCCCACAATTTTTCAAACTTCAAGTCATGAAAACTATTTATCGAAACTTATTTAATACTTTTTAGTTGCTATAACTTTTTAAGCATGCAAACTTTGGTAGGTTAAATCGAAAAACCTTTCATAGCTTGGCCGTTTAAACAATGATGCAACTTAAGTTTATAAAATATTTTACATTAGCGTGTTGATATTTTTAACTAATAGGTATTTAAACTATTTAAATAATGTCTATATCAACAATGTACATAGGTACAAAGTTATATTGTTATACCTATTTTACTTATTAAGAATTTTACTAATATATAATAACATATTATAATTTCTACCTTCTGTGTTAAAACCCCGTTAATAGGATTTTTTGATTTTTGATAGCAATCTAAATTATAGGGAACCCACTGTATCATAATATATTCTTAGGCAATAATATATTATGATACAATTTTTCAAGTTATAACATTTTTAGATTCTGAGTGGAACGATAAATGTATTGACTTTACAATGATGTGTGTTTTTTTTTAAATATTTAATTTATTTTTATTTTTGTATCTGTCATCACGGTTTGGGGCAGTAAAACTGCTTCGATTTTCTTCAACAGTATCTTGTTCAATGCGAATATCAATTTGGTTATTGCATTCGGGAGGTCAAATTTTAAAATTCCCAATAGTTTTCAAAAGCGCCGGGAAAAACAGCATAAAAAACTTCTCTTAATTTCATATGTATACATATATTTTGTAAGTAAATATCGTATAAAATTTAAAATAAAAAATCCTTTTTTATTATTTACAAGTTTTCCTGGCAACGATAATCTAAACTTAGTGTTAAGTACAGTATTTTTATTTTTTGAATTTTTGTCGTTTTTACAAAATATATAAAATAATATAATGTAAAATTATTTAAAAAAAATTACAAATGGTACCTAGATAATGATACAATCAAAATAATTAGAGTTATAACTATTAATATAGTTTTATATACTATTATATTTTATTACTCCTAAATAAACATACTGTGATTATTTTTATTTTTTTTTCATTACAAAACAACTTGTGGCAGTAAAATTTATTGGGATTCAAAGTTTGTAATTATTGTTCACACAAAAGTTTAAAAAAATTGTAAAGAGTATTTTTGAGAGGCCCTTAGATTCCAACCGACATTGATGATATTTCACGAAAAACAAAACTATTCCCCTCTAAAACTATTTTTTGTGAGACTGCGTATTTCACTATAGCGATATAATATAGGTATAATATGTATATACGTAATAATAATAAGTAATAATATGTATTTAAGCTTTTTAATTCATAAATTTATTTTTACACACATACAAACGTCATTCACTATTTATTCTAAGGTTCTCAATTTCTCCATATACCTCCTTACCTACGGTAAAATATTAACCTTTTATCATCCATAACTAAGAATAATTTATATACCAACTTAAAAAATACATTTTATAACTAAAAATATGTTATGTATGACATTCAATTTTTTTCAAAAATAGATTTATGCGTACGAACATGGCTGAAGTTGTCCCGGAAAAGATAGAGTTAACAAAGTTAGAAGAAGAGTATGATACCATAATGCAAGAGATTGCTATACTTCAACAAGAGAACATAAGTATGACGAACAGGCTAAAGGAATTAGAAACAAATCAAAGTGATAATATCGCAGAAATGAATTCAAACGAAAATACTGTTATTGGTTTTAGCGATAATGATATGAAAATGCAAGGAAGTGCTGAAAAAAATAATGAAAAATAGACTTTAATTTTTATTATTTTTTTATCATTTGTAATTACCGAATGTCTTTTAAATAGGAAATACAATAAAAATAAACATCCTTTGATTATTTTATTTTTAAGTACATTATAAAATTATACCATTTACTTCTTACGTCGTATGCCGATTATCAGAGTGGCTCATTATGGTATACACGCGACGGTTGTATAATTATATTATAATATAATAATTATGCAACATAATATACGGTCAAAGGACGAAGTGTATACTAGGGCGTTGTAGTACAATGCTCGGACTAAGTATACAATGCCCAATTTCAATGGACAATGTGAACAATATTATACACTTTACCCGGCCGTTGTACAGAATGGCCAAAACACAGTGGTCAATTACAATAAAAATATATAAACGGTTTTGGTTTTTCTCGATAATTTATATTTGTTTTTTTAAGCTCAATCTAGTTTAATATTATACATTTGAGCTCTATAATTAGGGGCACTAAATATCGAAATATCTATAAAAACTTGTTTTTTTTTAGCTTTGTGATACTTAGTATGATTGGTTTATGTAAAATAAGGTTCATATAAAACAATAAAAAAAATAATAATAGTTCATTTGGTTTTAATTTTACTCCACTTTTAATAACCCATTTGACTTCTTCTAATGCTTTGTTGTATTTTAATTTACTTAAACATACATTGTTTGAATTTTTTTCACTTCATACAATTTTAAATCAACTATTTTAAATATTAGGAAAAATAAAAGTTTTAAGAAAATTGAAAACAATAATACGAGTAAAATTACAGCCGATCCGTTTAATGGTGTAAAGTGTGATTTAAACTGATTTAAAATTTTATATTATATCTCCGGTTTAGTTGGTCGTTGGAATACCCTCTGATAAAATTATCATATGGCAATAGGCTATTATCCTTACTATATTATTATTCCAGATACATACAAACTACTATCATTAGTTAAGTATCATCGTAGAGTTAATGTAATCGATAATTGTTATCGTTGTACGGGAATTCTTAAAGACAAATACAATTATACCTTACGATAAATTTACATTCCTCACAAACAATTAAGCACAGTACACAATACCCGAATATTTTATTATAATGATTGCATTATTCACTGACTGTAATAAATACATTACACATAGCAATAGTCACAGTGGTTGATTTAAGGGGGTCAGAGGGGCCCATCCCTCCCATGGCCAGTGAAAAGTGTAAGCATATTATGGTGTGACGTAATAACTTGTGAGTAATAAAAATATGTTTGCATACCGTATGCACCACGGTATGTGACATATTCTTAAGGTTCATAACGATTTTATTCTTACCGCATATTAACCATTATTTTTGGCAGAGTTATTATAGGTTACAGGATAGTTATGCACTCACAAATCGCACCTCTAGAACAAGATTTCTACCACTCAAAATTCATCGATTTTGTGTAATGACTACTTAGGACCACTACGGCCATTTGTTTTAGAGTTGCACCGAAAAAAAATTGATTTTCTGAAAAACAGAATTTGCGTAAAAATTTCCGTTTTTTCTTAATTTTTCTTTTGTTTTTCACGGCGCTTAGGAAGGGACATTTTTACTTTTGACCTCTTAAAGTACCAACTAAATTCATTTTCCTATCAGAAAAGATACTGTTGCATAAAATATTAAAATCTAAGCATTTTTACTGTCCTAAAAAGTGATGAAAAACACAAAAAAAACCAACATCATTTAAAAATCCATTCATCGCTTCCCTCAGAATGTTATATATAATACATCTAAGAATTAAGATATAAAATTTGCTCTTACACATTGATACAAAAACGATAAATGGTAAGTACAAAATAAAGATAAAAATAGAAACTGATAAAAATAAAATGTATTGTTAATACTGTGTACTCTCGGTAACTTGAAGCTTACGGGGGGAAAAAAAATTCGAATTACTAAAAATTTCAAGTTATCAAAATCTTAATGTGTTATTGTTATTTGAAGGGGAATTATATTTGTTCGAGATGTCGAGAATTTTGAGTTATTAAAGTTTGAGTTACCGAGTGTACACTGCAATAATTATTAGTATTATCATAATTATCAATTTTTCGGTAACAATTTTTTTTTTATTTGCGGTATAATAACTAGTATAGTATAATACTACAATTTATTTTTGTTTTAATTTTAAACTCACCCTAAATTCGATTTTATGTTTCGAAATACTTTAACAAATATCCTACTTTGGAAAATGAAATTAAAACTATATGTTATCATTCAAAAATGTAAAAAACTTAAAAAATTTAAGATATGTAGAAATATAATTTTTTAATAAAAACGTTGTTTTGCAAACGACTTAAAACTACGAGTATGTAAAATAATATTTTCAATAACGCTTACACTTCTTGAAATAATGAGTGTTAAATTATAAAATAATCACCCTGTATAGCAAAGATGGTCAGTGATAGAGAGAGACGAGCTACTCAAAATAATGAAAAATTATATGAAATGCAGGAAACACGAATAGTACTTATTATCAAATTAGTATAAATTTTGAGGTGCTGGCCACACTTTGGACACTCCTGGTACAAATATACCTATTAGTTATATTATAATATACTGTACGCATACCAACCAATGCCTTCTTAGTGTTTTGTACGCAGGTTAGTCGTTTTTATCGATGGTCACCGGAGATAAACAGGTTTGTATAATAATTTGTAGACACATGTCGAGGGTAGGGGGAAGTGTGTCGGGCAGCCGATGACTGCCGGCCGACTGTATTACTAAACTGCATTCTATAGTCCGTACACTACACACAGTCAGACGTCCGACGCTCGCTTCTCCTCAGCTAACAATATAGTCGTCATCGTCGTCGACGTTGGAGGTACTTATTACTTAAATATGGACAAGTTGAAGACAGGATGGTTCAGCGAGCTCACGGACCTGTTGCCGGGCAGAAGTTTTTCTATGGAAGTCGAACAAGTCCTGCACAAGGAACAGTCCAAATTCCAGGAGATATTAGTATTGAAAACGTAAGTTTTTACACGCCTATTAAGAGGACGCTACACCCGCATGTGTTGTCTCCGTCTTACATATGCACAACATAGCAAAATCTGTTGTGCGCGGGAAAGAACTGAGAAGGCTACTTCGAGAAATTTCTTCTTTTTATGTGGTGAAAATCTCGTTTCTTGGTTATGATTGTAGCCTTCTCTTTCCTTTCCCGCGCAAAACAGTTTTTGCTATGTTATGCATGTGTAAGACGGAGACAACACATGCGGGAGTAGCGTCCTCTTAATATTAATGCGCCGTACTGTTGGCTATTAAAATTTTATTACCTATTCATTAAATGTATATACAGGGTGTAACAAGAAGACCTGATGGATGAAAAACTTTTGTTCTAATCAATATTTTAAAATATTTTTTTCATATAACTGATAGTCGTTTTCGTTACACGTACAATATAAAAAAAAATTATTTTGATTTTTTAGTAGTGAAAATAAAATTCAAAATAGCCAATTTGTTAATGTGATTATAAGAACAATTTTTATGGTAAGAAATTTTATCTTAGTCAAGTAGTTTATTTTTTAGAATTTATTAAAATATCAATATTTATTTGAGTGCCTTACTAAATTAATTTAGAATGTAATAAATTTTTATAAAATATTATTTTTGGAAATTTCCTGACATGAGTATATTTCTTAAATTTCTTATTAACTTTATAAATTTTACAAGTGTTGTCATACGTTTAAGTAGCATCATTTTATTTTTTTTTCTTGTCAGGTCTTCTTGTTACATACTGTATACATAGTAAAATCCATTCAATTGATTTACGCATTGAGCGGTGATACATTTTTCCACATTATCCAACTGACCCGATTAACCAAATAAATGTATATACAATACATTCGTTAGGGACTATCATAGTGTCATTAACGCCCCCATTAAGCGGTTGTCCCCTTTACGTGGTGTGCCAAATTCCTATTAAATGGATTCTATTATATAATATAATGTAATAGCGACATATATTTCAATATATAATAACCAATAGTATACATATACGTACTTTATTGATTTTAATTGCCAGCGATTATATTATATCCATTTACTGAATAATAGATGATGCCAAAAAATTTGTCAACAATTTCTATGATGATTATATTGTTGTTGTGTTATAAATAAAAGCAGTTAAAAAATTATGATTTTCAAGTTGTAAGTGAACACTATATTTACGTATTAGCATTGAATATATATTGTAATTTATACAATATAATATTATATACTCAATGATATTAGGTAGGTAATTTTTAATAAACTATACGCAGTCGATCTTTGATTGTGAAATGTAAATAACTATTGCAGTACCTTGTACATTGTACCTTAATAATATATATTATTTATATAATATATTAAGTATATATTTATAGTACACATATTCTATTTTTACACATTATATTTACAAATCTTTGGATAAAAGTTATAATATTATAATATGTGTCTTCTCCGTCTTACAAATGGACATGTCAATCAAACTTTTCAATGTTACTTTTCAGTTTTAACATTAGATTTAATTGCCCACCAATCGCTATTATCAACTCAAGTCTCAAAGGTTATAGGGAACTATCTATGTTCTCTCGTTGGTTTTTTACAATGTTTTAATTCTAAACAAGTTATAAGTTATTAATATTTTACACAACCTTAACTTGCTTAAAAAGTTAAATATCGTATAAACAAGGTATTATAATATACATTTATATCGTCCAATTGTAAGACGGATACAACACAATATGTAGGAGTCGGTTATAAATAATTATAATTGTGTAATAAGTCACCAGCTGAATTACCTGGCTTCGCCCGAGGGTAAAATATTAGTGTATCACCATGCACCTCCCTATTCCCGCCTATAATATCTTGCTGAAAAATATCTAAGACTTATGAGATTAATATATTATAAGAGGTTTAATTATAAATAAAAATTTAAAAATGCTAGTCGCTAGATTAGAAATAATGAAAAATAAGCAAAATGCTTCGTCCAACGTTGGTGTCAAAGCTACAAAATTAACAACAACTTATGGTTAAGTGGTTTGCGTCTTTGTGATATTATTTTTTAAACAAAGCAACAGATAAATATTATTATTATTATACAGAAATCTTTACCAACAGATTAACATTATTATTATTATTTAGTACACTTTATAGTAGACATCTTATGAAAGTGTCTAACAAATTACCCTTCTATCATTTTTTGCGTCATAATATGATCATAGGCTACATGACTTTCATTTAAGTCTAATCTATCTCTGTGCCAAATTTCACAAAATTCAGTTCATTGTTTTAGAGTTGAAAGCGTTATATACAGACAGAGTTACTTTGAAATTTATAATAATATATATTATATAGAATATAGATATATGCCTATATACCTACAATATATCGATGGGTAAGAGGCTAACAGTTTTATGTCACAAATACTAAATTTTACAAGAGAGGATTTTTAAGATTTTAAATTATTCTATACCAAATAATTTGTGTTGTACAATTTTGGTTTTTCGGTTCTACAATTTATTTATTTGTAAAATAGGTATTCTGTATACATTATTACTTTCAGGTCTTAAAATTGTTTTTCATAATATCATTATAATGTTTATTTAAAAAATGTGACTTGTTATAAGTGGTAACTATAATATATTTTTTCTGTGGACATACAAGATTTTTTTGGACATAATAAAAGTTGTTAATATAATATAAACTCTAATTAATTAATGATATAATTTTTTTGATTTAAAATTAAAATATAATATTTATAATATATTATAATTCTTGTAAAAAGGTTAAAAAAAGAAAAAATATTGGAATTGTTTATTCAAAGTGAAATATAAAAAAGTAGCGTTTTTCACGCGAAAATGAAAATTATTTTATACTATCAATTCTTCAGTACATATGTAATCATAACAAATATGAATTAAAAATTAAAGAAAAAGTATAATTTACTTATTAAAATATAAAACAAAAACTAAATACTGTTGGCAAATAAAAATTAAATATACAAATAAAAACTCATATAATAATAGTAAAAAATGTTGTTAAAAAAAAATGATAATACTATAAGGTACCAAACGATAGTTAAAATGTTTACTAGTTGTATTGAATATTAATTTTATCAACCAATTCAAATAAAATAAGAAACTCACAAGACTGTAGACATAACTACAACACAACATTGTCACACAAATTATAATAATATTAAAAAGGCATAGATTAAATATGTTAATTAAAAATGGTTTTTAGAAAAAATAATACTTCCGGGCATATTAATACTTTTATAAATAGGTTATCAAATTCAATTTTATCTTATGCATAACAAGTCTCAAATTGAATGAATTAATACCTATTTGTCCGCTTAATATTTAGATCATGTTAAAATATTTTTTGTATGTCTCATTAATTTAGGATTTGTATGCACTATAAACACCTATCTAGCGCTAAAACAATAAAAATTAAAGTATGAATAAAATATATTTTTTTAATTATAATATTGACTTATAATGATTTACTGAATCAAAAATAATACCCATATGGCCATATTAACCCGATAGACATATGAAATGATTTTGATGGCCTCTTAGGTACAAAGTACAAGGTACAAGGTAGTAGGTATTAGGACTGTTATAATTATTTAGGCACATTTCACACACAATTATTATCGACTTCGTACATATTATAGTTCATTCAAAATTAGTCATATTATGTACCTAAATATACCCGCTATACTACTAGAGAATATTATTTTTTAAATTGCTTTTACTTATGACACAACAATAATATTAAAATAGAATATAATCATATAAATTGTTGAAATATGTTTTAGCATTATGTATATATTCTTTTTATATCATCCCTAGATTGTAATATAATATTTACATAATATTAAAATATGTAACGGTACTTACCATAATTTTGTTTCTTAATACTAATTTAAATAATTGATTCGTCAATAGCAAATCACACGGCGTCGTATTGGTACTCGATGGAATGGTTCAGTGCACGGAATTTGATGAGTATTCTTATCAAGAAATGATTTCCTTTCTGCCCCTCTTCAGTCACCCAAAACCGCAAAGGGTTGGTATCGTAACAATAAATTAATTATGTATACATTTACAAGCCATCTATTTGTCGATTGTCCTAACCTTAAATGATTTTCATTAACAGGTGCTCATCGTTGGCGGTGGTGATGGAGGGGTAGCCAGGGAAGTAGCCAAACACCCATTGGTCGAAATCATTGACCAAGTGGAAATCGATGAACGCGTAATCGAATTGTCGAAGAAATATTTACCGTTCATGGCTCAAGGATTCGACAGCCCTAAAGTCAACCTGTACGTAGCAGACGGTTTCAAATTCATGGAAGAACACTTTCAATACTACGACGTCATCATAACCGATTCTTCTGATCCCATAGGTATACTTTAAACTAGCATCGATCGACTTTCGTTTATTGTATGTAATTATTTGTAATTAGGTACCTACGTACATATTATTATTATTATTATGTATACGTACTACTTATATAATGTTATATTATGATAACAATGAATAGCGGACGTTTCGTCGCCGTTAGTTATTGAGATAGAAAGTTTGGTCTTCCGGTATCTTAAATTATCTGCTTAATTTAAATCGCTTTTTTTTCTTTTAAAATTAAAATATATTTTTATAAAACTTAAAATGTTAGAATAATTTTTATATTTATACCAGAATATAAATTTTTAAATATTATAAAATATATTACCTGCGATACAGTTTTCATCAGTCAAATAATTTTTTTAAATAATATAAGAAAACTATATAAAAATATGATACATTTAGGTACAATACAAATATATTTACATAATTATTTATGTTTTGATATTTCAGTCAGTATTTCTTTAAAATTTAAAATGTCAATACCATTATATTATTAAAATTATTTAAGTGTTATAACTCGAGGTGGCCAAATGTCTTACCTCATTTCTTATTAATATATTGACGGTGACTAAGCCTATTTGTTTACCGATAACAACATATCAACACTCATTAAACTTGTTTTGGAGAACTATATCGGTGAAATATAAATACATGCCGATAATTTTGTTTTATGTGATACAAATAATTATTTATTTATTTAGATAATACTAATAAATATAAGTCGTATTACTACAATATTATATTAACATTTAACAAACCTAATTTTTTTAAATCAAAAAGTCACATGTTTTTTTTTCAATCCAATAGGTCCGGCTGCTTCACTATTCCAAAAATCTTACTTTGAACTAATGAAACGAGCTCTGCGTCCCGGTGGCATCGTTTGCTCGCAGGCCGATACTTTTTGGGGACATTTGAAAAACGCGGTGGCAATGCACAACCATTGCAAAGGAGTATTTGCCAAAGCGGCGTACGCAACGTCTTATGTCTCCACCTATCCGGCGGGTCAGATCGGTTTCGCACTCGGCAGTCTTGACGAGGTATACCTATTATAATAATAATAAGTCAATCGACACACTATGTTTACTGCCATGCTTACTATCAGGGTTGTAGCAAAGGTGAGGCGATAGAGGCATTTGCCTCAGGTGCCAATGCATTGCGGGCGCTAAACCTAGACTAACTTTAGATAATAATGTGATTAATGTATTGATTTTACAATGATGTGCATGTTGTTTTTTGTTTCGGTCGTTACCTTTTAGGATAGTAAAAATGCTTGGATTTTTTTCAACAATATATTTTGTGATAGGAAAATGAACCTAGTCAGTACTTTGGGTAGTCAAAATTCACAGTAGTTTTCAAAAGCGCCGGGAAAAAAAAATTAAAGAAAAACGGAATTTTTATGCAAAATCGGTTTTTGACAAATTCGATTTTGGTTTTTGGTGTAATTTTAAAACAAATGATTGTAATGATACATGACATTTTCGCTGAATGTTTGTATTAGAATTTTCTATACACCATAATATTTAAAAATATACTGACTTGTTTTGAGCTGTTTACAAACATTTTCAGTTGTCAATATTTTTAGTTTATTTTCTATAGATGTCTATAAAATGTTATTCGTTGGGTCTAAAATTTTGAAAATGTAATCCAAGGCTCCTAATATATTGTTACAATGGCAGTTTAAAAATATTTAAAATCATGGTCATCATTTTTTTATAAGAATTTAAATAAGATGAGAGTTAATAGAAGAGAATTTTTTGGACAAAACCCTCTTTCGTCTACACTCAAACTTGTCTCAGGCGTCAGAAGAGCTTCTTACGGCTCTGCTTTCTATGGTTGCACGACAGCATACCTATATTCAATTACAGCGTTAAACAGCGCCGAATGTTCATATAAAATCTGACAAAAAGCCACTACCTATACCTAGCCTATACCAAGCCAACATGGAACGCTGGTCTGACGCGACTTTTTTTGTATGTTTACTAACTATTAATACGTATCTATGTATGCTTATAACTTGTATTTATGTAATAATGTATGTATGTATGTAACTTGATAAGAACATTTGGCGCTGTTGCATTATTGCGTGTTGTGCACCTACACTACCTACACTCATAATTTCAAAAAGATTTAACTTTTTTGTAAATATTATTTTTATGTTATTTCAAACAATATTTCTGAAACAAAAATTTTATCTTATATTTTTATCATTATCATTTTCTACTATTTTGAATGACACCATATATTTTGTATTTCATATTCCGGAGCAGAAAACTATTCGGAGTAGGTACCTATTTAAATATATAAAAATCAAATTTCGGAGTTTTATAAAATAAAACTTACTACTCAATAAAGTATTTAATGTTTAGATTAGCAGATTAGTGTTCAAAATTTTGCGGAGAATTTTTTTGTTTTTAGGGCATATTTTTTTCGATTTTATACTTTGGGAGAAATATTTTAATTTAATTAATAGTTTTATAATTTTTTTTCTCCACTTACGTTTTATTTTAAATAAAACAACCAAATCATGATTTTTTTTTTAATTTTGGTCGTATAATATGATTTTTAACTGTCTCCTGGCGCACGTTTTTCCTAAAGCGATCGCCTACAAGACAATAAGATTAATTTCCCATATATTAATTTTATTAATAGATAGATAGTAGTTCACGCTATGATGCCGTATTACCGGCATTAAATTTTATTTTTTAAATTCTGAGCTGAGCGATGAATTTATTGATTTTACAATGATGTGATCTATTATTATTTTTTGGTGCTTGGTGAGGTCAAAATTTTAAATTCCCAAAGGTTTTCAAACGCAAAAAAAAAATTAAGGAAAACAGGAATTTTTACGCAAAGTTGGTTTTTGCTAAGATCGATCTTGGTTTTTGGTGTAACTCCAAAACAAATAACCGCTGATATATGACATGGTCACCGGTTGTTTATATTTGCATTTTCTATACACGATAAAATTTCAAAAATATTTTGATTTGTTTTGAACTGTTTAGGAACATTTTCAGTTTCCAGTTTTATTAGTATTTTTTTATATGGATGTCAATAAAACTTTATTTGTTGGGTAAAAAAGCTTGAAAATTTAATACAAGGCTCCTGCTATATCGTTACAGTGTTGAGTGGAGAAATGATAAAAATTTTTTTTTTTTAAATTCAAGATTTGAAAATGTAATACAAGATTATCCATAAGTTTGTCTACCTTTATCAAAAAAAAAAAAAATGTCTACAAGAAAGTCAAATTAAATTTTTATGATCGCTTGAAATTCTTATTTTTACAACATTTGATATTCTCATGTAACGATTTTCGTATTTTGTTGTAATTAAGAAACGTATAACTGTAGATACTTGCAAATTTCACTGAATGTTTATATTAGCATTTTCTATACACGATAAAATTTTGAAAATAGTTTGACTCTTTTTGAGCTGTTTACGGACATAATCAGTTTTCAATTTTTTTAGTTTTTTTTTTTCTATGAATGTCAATAAAATTTTATTTGTTGGGTAAAAAAGCGTGAAAATTTAATTCAAGGCTCTTTATATATTATTACAATAGCAGTTAAAAAAAGTTAAAAATACATAGGCACAGTTTTTTTTATAAGCATTTAAAGTTCAAATTTTGACAAAATATATCAAATTTAAAATGTAATAATTATTTTGTAGTTAAAATGTATAAAATGTTCAACTTTTATAGCTAAGATTGAAAATTTAAAACAAGGCTTCTGCAAATAGGTTATATATAAATTACCTTATTCACAATAATATCATCAAATATACTTGGTAATATCATAGGCTGACTGACCGTTTTCGCACTGAATCGTTTTTCTTATACAATGATATTATATCAATGAATTCAAATTTAATACCATTACTGTAATCTGGGTCACTGTGACCCACTTGTAACCTACTGTACAGCAGAGCGACATCTACTGTATTTTAAATTACTTTTGTTCCTACTTACATTATTTGTACAATTATTATTGAACATAATTTATTAGATACTCTATTTAAATTAACGATTTACTGATCATATGCGTGTTCTCAACTCAGCGTATTTTGTCTCGTGTTTTTTTACGATATAATATGACGTATAATTTTGTGTTTTATTTGATTTTTTTTTTGTCTTACAGAATACAGATTTTTTAAATCCGGTGCTCCAATTGACTAACCAACAGCGAAAGGATATGAAGCTTCGTTACTACACTACCGACATTCACAAATCGGCGTTTGCATTGCCGGCGTTTGTCATCGACGCTCTCGACGACGACGAAAACAATTTGTTATAAAATTATATGTTACTTGCGTCTTTTGTGTATCATCAGTACCTATCACATAAAGGTCATATTAATTTTCATTTCAATATACGATAGTACGATACCTATAATATCATATAATGTAACACACGATTATAATATTATATACGATTTAAATAAAATATCTATTTTGGTCGTTAATTGCTTCTGTACGATATTACTTTACAGCTAAGCCTATTATACCTATATAAAGGATTTTGAACCCGCATGTGTTGGTCTTAAACATAGAAAATTATCGTTCGCTAGTTTCAATAGGAGGCTGTCAGTTTTAACATTAGAGTGAATTGACCTATTATCAAACTTCTAAGTAACAGCATTATCCGTATTCTCTCGTTGGTTTTTTACGATATTTAAATTTTTAAGTGAGTTATCAGTATGTAAAACATCAATTTTTGAAAACTTTCATAATTCACTTAAAAATTAAAATATCGTAAAAAATCAACGAGAGAACACAAATAATGTTGTTACCTAAAAGTTTGATAACAGGTCATTTCACTCTAATATCAAAACTAACAGCACACTATTGAAACTGACTAACAAAATTTGTTATGGCATCCGTGTGAACGACGGAGACAACGTGTCATACGTGCAGACACAGTCGGACTGGTGGCCTAATATATTAGCGTAGACATACGAACGAGTCGCACGACTGCATTGGCATTCTGCCTTTTTCTTGTAAATAATACAAATGTTTTATAATAAATTTACTTATTTTTAACCACATGAGACGCTGCACTGTACGTATAGCTCCCAATGGCTGACTTGAACTTGCGGGAAGGTCACCAGCAGAGAATTTGTGAGGCCGGAGCATCGTGGATTTGTTATGGAGGAGAAAAAAAAGGAATAAATAATTACATGCATTAGTTAAACGGGATACAATTTTATCGCCCTAAGTTAGGGCCGAGAAACCCGAACGACATATAGCTCGGATTAAAATAATAATAGGTAGAAATCAAGGATTGCATTTAAAAAAAATTCCGTTTTACGTAATTTGCAATTAAAACGTTACACATTTTTTGCGTTTATCGTTATTTAGAATTAAAACGTTATCCTTGTTTTTGCGTTTATCGTTATACAGAATTAAAACGTTATACAAGTTCTGCGTTTATTGCTATTTTAAATAGTATCAATACATATTAATTTTAAAAATAATAACCAATATGGGTAGATAATGGCCCAGATACGAAAAATAATATAATTAATTCTTAGATTGTTTGCATGAAATAAATGTTTCGTTTTGTGTTATGTTTTGTTTAATAATATATAATATATTTTGTTAATCGTTATGTTTTGTTTTGCGGTATTTAATTATTTTTGATTATCGCTTTCCGTTATAACTACGTTTCAAATTTCAATCGTTTTTTCTCAAATATAACGTTATTATAAAGTGGAAATAGTATAAATGTATAATATTCATATACCTATAACATTATAGGTCTATAGTATGAAAAACATAATAATAATAAGCTTTGAACTTTAAATATTCCAGTATTTCATTATTATTTCGGTTATCATTTTCTATACGTGATAACACATTATTAAGTGCTAAAACTAATTTTAAGCTGTATATAATAAAATGTAAATATTTGTAGTTTTCTTGAAATAAGAAGAAATAAATGTTCAAAATTTGACAAAATGGCAAAATCACAAAAACTGTGAATTATTCTGTTGTTAAAATGTATAATTTATGTAATAATAATCTAACTCTTGAAAATGTAATACAAGGTTCCTTATAAGTGGTACATAAGTACAGTTTCCATAAGTCACAAAAAGCGGGTAAGTGAAAATGGATTGGTTAAATTTGAATTCAATGATTCAAAATTACTGTATAGGTAAGAAACACGATTCTGGGCGAAAACGGTCTATCAGCATATAATATTATTAATAGTAGGTAAATTTGATGATATTATTGTGATTAAAGTAATTTATTTTACTATTAAGCGTTCGTATTACAGTAGGTTAAATTCATTTTTGTAAAAATATTTGCATTTGAAAATGTAAGCGTGTAATAATTTTTTTAAATTATAAAAAAATAATATAATCATTATTCTTGATTTTAATATGTAGGTAAATTATAATACTATGATCTATAATATAGGTATATTATTTTTTAAGTTTTTTTTGTTATGTACAGAATGAATTACTTACGTGGAAACTTGTTTTAAATTGTCTATCCTTAGCTATAAAATCATACAAAATCATATTTAAATTTGATAAATGTTACCAAAAATAAAACTTAAAATGCTTATAAAAAAAATTTTTCTCAATGTGTTTTTAATATTTTTCAACTACTAATATTATAAAATATATCAGGAGCCTTGTATTAATTTTTCATACTTTTTGACCCAACAAATAAAATTTTATTGACATTCTTTGAAAAAAAATCTGAAAAAATTGAAAATGTACGTAAACAGCTCGAAAGAGTCAAAATATTTAAAACATTTTATCAAGTGTAGAAATTAATAAAATAAACATATGAATCATATGTTTCTGATGTAAATTAAACAGCAGAAGATCTGGCGTTATGTGTTTTGCTTCTTGACTATGTTATTGGGAGACAAGGTCTTAGTTTTTTTTATCATCTTTTTCATTATTTGAATATTTGAAAGCAAAAAAAAAAACAATGATATCATATTTTGACATTTTTTTGCTTGTTCTATTTGTAATTTCATAAACTTTTCTCTGGCTTTTTGAGCCTCACTTTTGATTTTTTTTCATTTAACATTGTTAAAAGAAACGCACATCTTAATATTACAAAATTAAATTAAAATATAAGTTGGATGTAAGATGTTTTAGGTTTCTAAATTAATATGTTTTTAATTACAACAAGATAACTAAACAAATAACCATATGAGGAAAAATTGTATCATATGCATTATACAAGTGTATATGCGAATGACCCAAAATAATATATTGTTTGGGCGAATTTATACATATCATTTGGGCGAAATTTACACGGACCTTTAATTTATCTAACACATCGTTTGGGCGAACTATAAATATATATTTATAAAAATGTATGTAGACTAATACGTTTTCCTTCCCACTTTTAGAGACTTAGGACTCTCAGTTAACTCTAACTGGTATGGTTAAAAATGTATTGTCATATCGTCATATGTTTTATTATATAATATTTATTATCTTAACTAATTTTTTTTTATTAGCATGGTATCTCATATGCCCATTTGTTTAATAATAAGTGTCAAAATTATCATAATAATGTATTCATAATCCTAACTAATTTGTTTTATTACTATGGTATCTCATGCCCATTTTTTTAATATAATCGATTATTGTTAATTTTCCGGTTCGATATTCTTCCCATGATTTTAATGTATAGTTTTGTTTTTCTTTAGTATTTTTACGTAATATATTGATTTTTTGTTTGTTGATAGAATTAATTTTTAGTAAGGTTTCCGATTGAATTTCTTTTAAAATATTAATTACTTGATAAATATTAGGATGTGGATGATAAAATTGCGAGTTATAATTACTGTGAAATGATTCAGCCCCGTTAGTAATACGAGGTTCGTCAGTTGGTTCTTTTGCCCACAGTGAAGGTAGGAATTTGGCATCTTCTATAATATAATTATTTAGAACATAGTCTGAAAAATAAGAAATATCGGTCGGACAAATTTGATCTGATGGTAATAGCGGTAAACCAAAGAAACATTTCAGCCAATCACCAATTTCTGAGTTATTGTTTAAGTAATGATTATGTAAAACAGTATTTTGCTGAATTTTCTTAAACCAATTTTGTGCAAGATGGAAGACACAGCAAATAATTTGGCATGTTGGAAAGCATTTAAGTATTGATTTATGAGCAGCAATTTTAAAATCCGAATAAAATTTAATAATATTTAATTTAGTGAATAATTTCATACCACATTAATTCATATTGTTAAGTAGTTTTAGATGATAAGAAACAAAATGCGACGGGTACATAAAACTTTTGCTTGTACACGTGAAGTGTATATAACTGAACAAAATGTTTTGGGGAATAAGAAAAAGTCCCATCACCAAATACATATTCAGAATCACATAACAATTTAAGATTAGTTGAGCATGTTATTATTATCATATTTTTTTCTTGATTAACAAAACAAAACTGTTCATCATTAGAAGTAATGTTTTCTTGAATTTTATAAAGCTGTTTATACGCTTCCTCTATGGTATGAGGCAAAATAGGAAAATGACGTCTTCTGACACGATATATACATTGCCTAATAGATGATAAATCGGAGTACATAATTTCGTCTTCAGGTTTTGGGAGTAAAGTTGAACATATAATTTTACCTGGTTTTGAGTTTAAATCTATATTTACTTTTCTTTTTACAGCACTTTTTACTTGATTCAGTGCTAAAGTCTTCGGAGTAGAGACAGAGTGATTGTGAGATATATTATTAAATTTAATAATATTATACTTGTTTGGTGACACTAATACACTAGATCCACATTTTTTATTTGCACACCGAAAATTTACTGTATCATCTTTTAAAACATATGATTTACAAAATTTATATTTTTCAATTACTATAATTTCGTTATTTCTTATAGAATCGAATTTGGCGTCAACTTTCGTATCCATTTTATTAGAAATTTATAAATATTGAAAAATGTTCGTTTAATTTTAGAGTTACTGTTCCGACAACTAAGACATAAAGACTAAATAGTAAATACTATACCACTATAATCTTTACCGGTAGTGCGTTTATAATCAAAAGTAATGTCGTATTTCAGTATCTGATTAGATTAGATGTAGGCAAAACATGAAAACCCACATGTACAATCTAACAAATTATCGTTCACTATCTATATTTTGTAAATTGGTCTCAACAATCAGCCGAAACGATATAATAATAATATTTAGCTGTAGTAATATATATGTAGGTATGTTACTTCCCTATTATTCAATAATTTATAAATTCGCCTAAACGATCGGTTAATTTCTCGCCCAAATGATATGTGCTTTGCTCAGGTAAATTTTGGCTTATTCGCCCAAATGAATGACGCCCTTTTATGGTACATCAATCAGACATTTGCAAGTTTAATACATTTTTGGGTTTAATAACAGGTTTTGTACGAGGGTTTTGATAACTTAATTTAAATTATTTACAAAGTAGTAGTAAAAATAATTAATAATTATAATAAGTAGTATAGGGGTCGCTATGGTACACTGTCATTTTAAATGCAATATTTCCTAAAATATTTTTCATAGAAATTGAAATGCAAAAATACTAAAAAAATAATTTCCTATGGGGGGGCTTCAGCACACGTGACATTTAAATGCAATAATTACTTAAAATATTTTTCAGATAGGTAAGAAAAAAGTCAAGCCATACTTTCAACCACCCAGTTTCGGCTACCCCAAACAATATTATTATACACAATTTTGCTTAAGGATTTTAAAAGTTATACAATTTTTAAAACATTACTTATACACAATTTTGCTTAAGGATTTTAAAAGTTATACAATTTTAAAACATTACTTATACACAATTTTAGTTATACAGTTTTTAAAATATTCCATAGAGATTTTGTTTCTGTTAAGATGTCGATTCCTGTTGAGTTGTTGAACTAATACCATCGATTTTAGAGGTTGAGTTGTTGAGCTGTTGGAAGTATTTGAGTTGCAGAAAAAATTCCATGATTGTTGCCAGTTAACCTTAACATCTCCGAAAGCAGGATTGTTGGAAAACTTGAAAGCTATAGTTTGGTAAACTTGTAAGAATAGATGAGGAATTATATCATTAATTAATTAATTAGTTTATTTCTGAAAAATATTACATTATATACCGTTAAATATTCTATAAAAAATATAAAAAGAAATTGAATTTGTTTTAATAAAATAGTTGAAGATTTAAATGTCAACAACCAATATACACTCTATTACAGAAATACTTGGAAAAAATGTTAAGTCAACAATGGAGAAAATATTACTTAAGATTTTAACAGAGAATACAAAAAATAATAATTTAGTTACTAATGTTGGGGATATTGATTATACAGATGGAGAACAATTATTGCAAGATTTTAACGAAATAACAGATCCATTTTGCGATAATATTATGCTAGCAAGAATACTAGATTTTAGTTATTGCGAAAGGGAACCAAAAAATGGAAAATTTTTAGTTGTTAAAGATGCTTGTGGTGGTTATAATAAATTGTTGAGATCGAAATTTCGTGAGTTTACATTAGCAGGGCATGGTGTAAAAACAAAAAACCATATTTACTAAATAGTGATACTAAGACAGCTAAGGGTATTAGACAAGTAATTGGTGTTAACTAAGAAAAGTATAAATCCTATGAAAATCCAGTTTTTATACCTTTTAAAGTTGAATTAGCTGATGTAAAAATAAACACACTATTACAAAAACTTCCAGGAATATTAAAAAACTTAAAAGAGGAACATGTTTATTTATTAGATTTGGATATTACACAAGATTTTGCAGGAGTTTTTAACAAAGAGGAAATGAAAAAGTATTTGATTTCTAATTTTTCTTTTTCTCTATCCGATTCTAAGAAAGATAATATAATTGTTGATAATGACAAAACAGTGGGAAAAGATTGTTTGACTTGGTTGAATGAGAATTCTAGAGCAAAAATTTATAATAAATTTGTTTGTCAAATGACAAGTCCTGACATAAATAAACAACTTGGAAATTATATGATAGATTTTTTAAATTGTCCAGACAAGAGATTGAAGGAAACTTTTGAAAACGAGTTAGCGCAAAAAATGGAATTACAAGATTGGAAGTAACCATTTATAATTATACTAACGAGTATTTTACTGCAAAAGAAAAGTATGATCCAATAGAACATTGTATGGACATTTTGGAAAAAATAAATCATATTTTCCTAAAGCTCCTTTTTATTCTGTTCCAATATCCATAATGTGGAAAAAACTGACAAACACTTTGGAGAATAGCTGTTGTATTGTAGATAACACATCAAATAAATTAAACTATGTTCATTGGGCAAATAAGAATACCAAAAAATTAACTGGCATTAATATTAACCTCTTTGAAGAAGTTAGTAAACGAGAAAAAGTTATAAAATATGTTCTTTCCGCCTTTAGTTTTCCAATGCTGCCTATAAATTATATAGAAATAACTGAAGTTGATAATGAAAAAATATCTGTAATCCAAAAATGTTTTTTAAAAAGAGAAGGGAAAACTTATTTTACAAAAAGCACAACCTTGTATTCTAGTATTAAAATAATAGATATTGAGAGGTCTGGATTAATTGCAACTAAAAATGTAACACCAGAAGTTTTAAGAAAAAGGACAAATATAACAAATGCGTTGTCTCCATATGTGATTGAGGAAGTATATAATTTTAATAAAATATATTTAGAAGTCAGTAAAAAACGAGAACTAGAACTCGAAAATATTAAGGAGGAAGAAAGAAGATTGCATTTTTTAAATGAAACAAAAGCAAAAAATATTAAAATGTTGGATGACAAGGCTAAGAGAGAGGCATTAGAAAACAAGATTTTGGAATATTTTAGAACAAAATGGATACAGTTGGGCGACAAGAATAAATATAAATTATATGCATTTATGGTAGATAACAGACATAAATATCCTTATGTAGTTGTTTTAGTGGAGGAAAACAATTCATTTTCTGTAAGGTATATTAAGGGAATACATAAAAACTTTTTTATTAATAAATATAAAAATAAACAATATTTAAAGGAAAAAGGATTTTGCTTCCTTTCTTTTAATAGACAAGAAATTGTTTAAATGCCTAAAAACGAATATTTTATGATTTTAGAGACTAATGGATACACTAGCTATAACGGAAATCGTTTTCCTTCTATTTGTGATTTACATGTTGATAAAGAAATTTGGGGAGATAAAGGTAAGGCTCTTGAATACAACCAAGATACAATAGAAAATTTAGATTCAAACAAGATGAAAGATTTTATTGGTAAAGTACTTTTGGTAAAAAATTGCATACGTTTAGAGACAATTGGGGAAAATGTACAATTAACAATAAGAGCAATTGCTATGACAAAATATCGCGGAAAAAATAGGTATATATTTGCTATTGAAAATACAGAACATCTTTACATATCGAATTATTGGATGGAAAAATCAATGGAAAATTCACAAATAGATTTTAACAGAAAAATAAAAATTCAATTAGATTTGCTTAAGATTACCTACTCAAAATAAGGAATTAAGAGTTTTCTGTTCAAATTAATAGAAGAGATATTATGTTATTTAATGTCTTATATATAACTATATGATAATTCTAATAATGTTACATTATTAAAATTAAATTTTAAAGAATTTTATTGCAGGTGTTATCTCATACATTCCGCAGATCTGTTCGTTGAATGTCAGACACCGTTTAAGTTGTTTTAGCTGAAAAATAAACTTATTATTATACAATTAGTAAAATTTACGTATTTAAAAATTCAAGACAAATATGCCCACCCATGTGCCGCTCAATACTATTGCATAAAAAACAATTTGTTTTATATAATTAAATAAATAAACAAATAAAAATGGAAAAACTTAAGACACTTTTAGATATTCCCGGGAGTAATTTAAAATTTGTAAAATTTAGCGAGTTGGAAATCAGAAAAAATACCACACATCTTCTTTCGAATTTATCAAAACTAAATATGGTGAAAAATTAACTGTTGTTTTAGATAATGAATTTAAACTAGTTCTACCCGATAGACTTTCTAAATTAACAAAAAAAGATGTTCAAGATCTTAATTTGAATTACTTTTTTATTTATAACGGGATGGAAATATTGACGAATGGTCATAAAAAACATTTGATTACATTTGAAAAATTATTGTAATTTAATTTAATAATGTTAACTTAATTTTAATGATCATAAAATTATTTTGTAAGAACTTAAGACTTTTAAACTAAAACTGACAATAGTAGCGCAGCTAGTTGATATAAAATTGTTAGTAATTTATGCTAATCTCATAAATATTTATAATTTATAAAATGATCCTGGTATAATATATCTAGACACTATATTTATAGTAAGTATTAGTTATAAGTAAAACCATTTTTAAGGACTATTATCCTTAACAAAAAAATGTTCATAAATCAGAATTTGAATAAATTAATTATTAAATGAAAAAGAGGATGATTCTGCATAGAGAATCATCCTGTACATTGAATTTCAAAAAAAAACCAAAATCATTAGATGAATTATAAAAGTCTAAAAATACAATAATAAATTCTATTACATTTTTGTTTATAATTATATTATATTATATAGATAATAAGTAAATTACATAACATACTATAATAGGTATTTGATATTATATAATTAATATTTATTTAATATATTTTGGTAGTTAATTATTAATTTTAATTTAGCATAGTTGTGGCCCATTAGTTGAAAAAATATATAAAAATAATTATTTTGTTACACATCAATATGATTTATTTCTTACAGAAATTAATTGTAATACATATATTTACTCGGAACAATAAATTAAAATAGTTACAAAAAACATAAAAATCAAAGTTCAAAAATATATAAGAAAAAATACTAATCTTTTGGCTTTTGGAAATATTATAAAATAGGGTAAGTGGGTGCCACTCTGATGCACAGTAAGTTACAAGTTGGTCACTATAATGGATAGTGTTAAATTTAAATTCAATGATGTAAAATCATTGTGTACAAAAAATGATTCTGAGCAAAGATGTAGTAACATATTTGAATTATTTGTATGTCACACCATCTTGTACCTATAACAGGGAATATTTGTATTGATTCAAGTAATTTTTTTTATACTTACAAATTTACTCTTAATTCACAAATAATAATTTTGTATTTAATACTAAAATTTATATTTGTTGGCATACAATTTTCAGTTACCGTTCTAGTATTTGTTATGTTAATATTACTCCATTAACTGATTACATGTAAAGAATTTATTATTAGTTTAAATTAACTTCTGTCTGTTATAGTTACAAAACTTTAAGTTAATATACCAATAATGAAAATACAGAAGAATAATATATTTAATTAATTTAAATATTTTCTACAGTTTGCATATTAGACAGGTTACATAATATTCATAAACTATTTTGATTTAATCTTATATTTTAAATATTCATAGATGTATAAAAAATAAACTAATACTTCAAAATATGCATGTAAAAATTATCTGAGGATTGCAATGTACATAAATATATAATATACAATATGTTGTATGTTTGATTATTTTAATAAAAATCGACTTGGTCATTTACTTTCTGCCTCTTAGGTACAGTGGTACAGAGCTGATGTTCAACATAAATAATAATTATAATTATGATAATAATTAATTTATGGTCGTTGACGATTCAAGGTTTAAACGGTGAAAGTAGTTCTACATAGATTGTATTCTTTCAATCTGATCTATTACCGGTTGATTTATGGTCTTTGAAGATTGAAAGTCTAAACAATAAAGGTAGCGATATCGACATCTAGAGAAGCAAACGGTAACCGTTTAATTTATGGTCTTTTGGTAACTCTAGTGTCGATAGAGGTATATCACTGAAAAGTGTATATACGACAATAAACAAGTATCGCTTTTGTTTAAAATTCACATTTATAGTTATATCTAAGATTAAGGATTAATCAATTTTTAACAAAACTAAACTATTACCTACATTCTTATTGCCAAAACTCATACTTGTGTCAATCTTAGATCTATATATAAACATTAAACATATACAGTTGAGCCATATCTCGACTAAGTATCATATTGAGTGTTGGCTCGATGAAGGTATTTTTGAATCACAAGATTCACAAAAATATAATGAGTTGGTGTCCTATAATTGGTTAAGGTAGTTTGAACAATTTATAAAGGTATTTATCTTAATTTAGTTATGTTAAAAATTGATTAATCCTTAATCCTAGATACAACTATAAATTTATTTATCAAGACGTTATTTGATATTTACCTAATATTATCATTGATAATTTGATCGTTCAATCAAAATATTGAATTATTAGTAATTTTATATGCTTGTAAAATGTACATAAAACTATTTATTTGCTATATAGATCGATATTCAGTGGTTGGCCTCAGTCACTAACGTGTTCTAAAGCATCGTCCGTGGTCGCTAGTTCTTGGATGAGGGACCACCTGGGTTTTTAGTGACAAATCCTTGCCACCCTCACATGTGTTTCTCAACCATCCGTAACTTCCTATAAAATGCCAATAGCCATAGTTTCCGATGCTTAAAATCAATAAAATAAAATAAAAAAATAATATATTAAGAGGACATCACACCAGAATGTGTTGTCTCTGTCTTACACACTTACGACATAGACATAACGCGATTACGTAGTCTGAGTAGAACCCACTCGATTTTGGTTCTAGAGTAAAAATACCTATTATAAAATTTAATTGTGACAATATTTCTGAGGGCAAGACGTAGTGTTATTTTTAAAAATTAAAATTTTTAAAAGTAAAAGTATTTTAAAATTGTTGAAACATTTTTTATTTCTAAACAATATAATAAACATTATATTGGGTATAATGGATAAAACGCAACCACTTGACCTCAGAAATATTGTCACTAAAATCAAAATTGTATTCCATTTTAAGCCTTTTTACCGAACAAATAAAATATTATTGACATTTATAGATAAAAAAAACTAAAAAAATTAGAAACTGAAAACGTCCGTAAACATTTCAAAACAAGTCAAAATAGTTAGAATATCTTATGGTGTATATAAAATGCTAATATAAACTACCAGTGAAAATGTCATATATCTACGGTCATTTTTTTTAAGTTATGCCAAAATCCAAAACCGATATTGTCAAAAAACTATTTTGCATAAAAATGTCCTGTTTTTCCTTAATTTTGTTTGTTATCGGTGCTTTTTGAAACTACTTGTTAGCCATTTAAAATTGGTACATATGACGACAGTTGTACACATACTAATAAGTATAAGCAACTATATAATTTTTCGTTAGGTTTGATATTATGTTCAAATGTAACCACCAATGTTATAATAGGTATAGGTAGGTATGCCCGATAAAGTTTTATTGGGTTACCCAATTAGTACCACAGTTAGTTTAGCGATCACCTTATTATTACTCGTTGGACATAATTTTATAATCAAAATTTCCCATATCATATGGTTATTAACGTTATTCCCCAGAAAATAACGATAATTCATAATAATAATTATCTCTGCACATCTTAAATTTAAAATAACTGGAAACAGCTTCTGAAATTCTATAGAATTTGAGTATGTCTTTAAAATTATTTAAGGATAATATAGTATAGGTACCTCGTACCTAATAAGTATACCTACTTAATTAAATCAAAACAAAACAATATAATTTAAAAAATAAAAATGCTAAATGTAATTTACAAAATACAAAAATGTATACTTATTAAATATAACCTACCTATTGCTATTATACATTATAATAATATATTGAATATGCTACTCAAAAGAGAAATATTAATATGCTGCATTTAATAATACTAAATTGAAATTCTAATTAAAAATGAATAAAAAAATAAAATATTTTTGTAACTTATTAGTTATTATTTAAGTTCTTAACAATAGAAACCATAAAATAATGTGTTCAAAATTATTTTAGGATAATATATATACTTATTAATGCATACTTAATTAAATTAAATCAAAAATAATATTATTTAAGAAATATACATATTAAATATGATTTTACAAAATACAAAAATGTTTACTTATCAAATATATTATTGCCTATTACGCATTACAATATTATATTCTACTGAAATTTGAAGTATTAATAATACTGCACACAATAAAACTAAATTTAATTACTAGTTAATCATAAAAAAAAATAAATATATTCATAACTTATTATTTGAGTTCTCAACAAGAAAAATCCTATGATAATGTATTTTAAATTATTTTACGATAAAATTATGTATGCTTAATTGAATCAAATCAAAATCAATTGTATTTAAGAAATAAACATACTATATATAACTTACAATATACGGACATTTATACTTATTGAATATACTATTGTCTATTATACATTATAATATTTTTATATTTTACTCAAAGTTGAAATATTAATAAACTGCACTTAATAATACTAATTTTAATTTATAATTAATATTACAAAATTAACTACACTTTGTACTCGGATTATTGTTGCGGACTGTTTACCAATTAAACAAATTGTATGTATAAATTTTACATGGGGCCACATTTGATGAAGTAACTGCGCTGGATTGTGTTTACTTGGGTCTTCGGGAAACCGTTGAATCTTTGTCATTTTACACTAAAATAAAAGCGCTTAACTTATAAAATTACAATATAGTGTGTTTTATTATTATTTAACTGCTTTGAATATTTTATTATACCAAAAAGTACAACCATTGATATTGTAATATAAGATATTATAATATATAACTGTTGTAAAGAGTATCTATACAGCATATCCCCATTAATATTCTTATTAAATAAGCTTATTCCTTGGTAAAAATAGTTTTAGAATTGTGTATACACTTGTGTACCTACTTGTTAAGTGTAGAAGTAAAAAATTATTTTTTATTTATTTTTGCCCAAAAAATAAACAGTTAAGTAATGTAAATGATAATTTAGGATTTTGGAAAAAATAGCATTTTTTTTTTTTACAAAAAAGTTATATACAATACATAAAACTAAAAAAAAATGTAAAAACAACACTTACTGCTGTACATGTCTGCATTATAACAAATATTATAAAACCAATGGTACAACAAAATATTATATGCTAATAAATTAATAGTAATAATATATTAATTAATTTTCTAATAAGTTAACCGAATTTAATTCCTGATTTTAACGTAGCCATTTATCATGTACCTTTCTATAACAGAAAATTCAAAATCAATCAATTCTTACTATCTAGGTGATATTAATTTAGAATAAATTGTAAATATGATAGTAAATAAATTATTACACCTTTTAATGTTCAATTATCGTTTGTTCTTCATTAAAAGCTTTTGATGCATTCTGTATTTTTCACTGAATTATTAATTTATGCATAGCTAATTGAATAAATTGTTCCCATGGGAATGCATCTATTGTATCATTTTCTTCATCTGCCATTTTTATTTCCATAGAAGATTTTTCATTTTCTTCTAATAAAATATATGACAGATTTATATACATATATATATATACTAAATTAGCAATAACAAAAGTTAACTAATTCAACACTTTTAACCTACCAGATATTTTGCTTATTTTTTTAGCCAACATATTGCGCAAGAATTTTTCACATGCCTTTTCACTGGCTCCAGACATGGAAATATCAATTGCAGTAAACATCTGACCATCAATCTAAATTTTATTTAAATATATATGATTGATAATTGTAAGAGTGTGGATTTATATGCATTAAAAACAAACCAAATAAGCGCAAAAATCTTATGTATGCACTAAAATGTTAAAATATGCATGAAAAATAAAAATTATAACTAGGAAAAAAATTGTATTTTTTGAACATTTAATTAAAACAATATATTTAAAATTATAGAATCATACTATAAATACTATTCTTCATTTATTCTGAAATAATGTCAATGATCAATGATCATAATCGATATTTTCTTATCTTGGTATAGGTTTTTTATTTTACCAATTATTGATCAAAGATCAACTTTGGGAAAACTGCTTATACCTACAAGTATATCTATTGATTTATTTTGATGTTAATCAAAACAATAAAAGTTTAATATTTTTTTCTTATATTAGAATAATACATATTTCAAAATTATCTTATAAAACATGGAAATATGCAACTAAAATTGTAAAATAAGCCCTTAAAATAGAAAAAAAAATGTGTAAATGTCAAAATATACAAAAATATGCACTAAAAAAGTTAAATGTTTTAAATCATTATGTCATGAAAAAAAATTGTTGTGCTCATTTAGCAAATCTTACAATCAAGCAGAACAAATATGCAAATACATATAAATCCGCACTCTAATAATTATATTATTACACAAGAAATAATTTTAGTATTCTACCTCAACATTTATCTTACCTCAAGTGTAGCTGAATAACTCAAACAATTTAGAGCATTTTCTGGGTGTTTTTGTAATTTAATTTGTACATCGGGGAACAACTTAGAAAATACCATCAATGCACTTTTGGGAGATACTAAATAAAACATTCAAGCATTAAGGAGTATTCTATAATTTTGCTTTTTTGGTTTAACATAAAAATAAATGTATAAAATTAAAATAATTAATTGATTAATATGACAATAAATTAATTAAAAAATAATTGACATACGGATTCTGGGAACCATTTTTTTGCTCTCCTTGGTTCTTTCATCCTCAGTTTTTATCTGTATATTCTATATAGAAAATGAAACATTAATCAATTTTTATAAATGAGATAAAAAACTGTCGGTTTACGTAGTTAGACATATTTACTTGAGTAGATAATACATTAATACATCAAGACAGTTTAGCTTAATATATAAATAACAATAACAATATTTAACTGTATTAACTATTATCATCATTATCATTATTATTATTGTAAGTGGACAGTGTTTGTTCTGCCAAAGTCTATATCAGTGGTTTTCAAACTGGGTGCCGTGGCACACTGGTGTGTCGCGAGCATTTACTGTGTGTGCCGCGATCTTTTGGAAAGTTCAACAATTCGTACAAGAATAAAATTATAAAAATAAAATTAATAAAAATTTGCTAGCCCGTCAACCACACATTTCTAATTAAATGTACGTATATAATTATAATTCAATGCAATTTTGATCATCTAATTATTCAGTGCAAAAAAAAAGGTCAGTGTGCCGTGAACATTTTTTGAGGAGCACGGTGTGCCGCGTTCAATAAAAGTTTGAAAACCACTGGTCTATATAGTTACCAAAAATTCTATGACACTATCCATAAAAAATTATGACAAAATATCACTGACTTTGACTGAAAATAAACACAAGATTTGTGTTGATTTACAAATTCTGAATGTTAGATCTTATGATAAATATGGCATCAAATTAATACTAGGTTTTAATAATTAATAGTATTAAGTAATTGTATTGGTAGGTCATGTTCTTTTATATTTATGTACAAATAATAAGTACTATTGGCAGCAAGTAATAGCTTCAACCATATTGAATTTATATCACCGCAACAACATTTTAAGCTTAGATGTCTCTCGACCCAGGAATAAAATTATATGAAATGATTAAATCTGCACTATGACTCTGAAATAGATGTACATACTGTAGTTTTAAAATATGTGGGAAACTTCAATCTGCCAGAATATATAGACATGTTTTTTTGCAATATGGTAATAGGTAATTATTTTTTAAAACAATATACTTTATGGTTTTGTGTCATATTACAAAATCTTTTTTATTTTAAACACATCCATGTAATTATTAATTATTAAATAACACAATACAAATTATAATATCTAATGCTCAAGGCAATGATAAATAAATCTGTTAATAAGTTTGTAAAACTGGTGATAATAAAGATTTTATGTAGAGGTACATACATGTAGTATGTGACCATTACAAAGGTTAAATGTAAAACATAGCTATGTACCTCAATGAATACTTCTTCCCGAGATGATTGATCAACCAAAATTGTTGGTATTTGATTATCAAATAGTGTTTCAAAACATGTTGATTGTGATGGTACATTAGGCAAGAGTGGTTGTTGGTTTTTCATTGGAATAGTTATTTTCTAAAAATAAAAGCAAATATGGGTACTATATTAAATATAATAAATAATATCAATATTATATAACTAAAAAGTTAATTATTATTGTATAGTGATAAACCAAGCGTCAATTACACTAATCTGTGGGCCGTCAATGGTAATAATACTATGATGGAAGCACGAGCGAAGAAAATTATATCTTTCCCTCAATATATGAGTTATCATAGGTATAATATTATGTTAAAAAAATTAGTTCGTTTGAGTTTTAATTGTTTATTGAAAAAAATCAAAGTATACTTATAACACAAGTTATTTACAATGTCACAGATGTGGTCGATTGCAGGATTTTAAAGCAATGACTTGCACAATTGATGATTACAAGACCACAGAATCGTTCGGAATGTTGACGCGGTAGATTGAAATTTGAAACGTAGTTTGTGTAAAGACGTGAGCGCGATACAATATCCGTAGGGAAACTTACACTATGTGAGGTGAAAACACGTGGACGGTGGAAAGTGGTGAGTTGTGCACGAGAGGGGATGGAGAATAGTCGCAGCTATCAGTTGCCTGTTAGTAGTAGAGCATGTAGAATGTGGATCATGGAAAGAGTTCAGCACATCATGTGGTTAGAGGCGAGACAAGTGTGACCAACATAGAAGCAGGGTGACCAACGATGAAATCGTACTTTGGCTGTGTTTCGTCAGTCACTGCATCAGGATGATCGTGGCACTCGGATTGTTGCTATTTTGTTAACCACTTATTGAAGACTAGAATAAGATGACCAAACTCCGCTTCTGATGGCTTTCCGAAATTGGTCGCACGATTAAACAGCCACGAACTGCGCTATGTACGCAAAAATTGCTACTTTAACCTCCGTAATATAGGCATTATTCATGTTTTTTGCGATTTTTGAGAAATATATGCATTATTTTTTACCATGACCATTTTTAGATTTTATAGATTGTACGATCTGTTAATTCTGAAAAATTTGAACTCGAATGACTTGTCTATATACCGTAAATGATACATTGTTAAAATTAAATTTTATATCATTGTAAACTGTAATTATATATATAATAATCATTTACAACTAACACATATTTCCCGGTTGGCTAAGACGAGATTAAAATTTGCCTAAATGTAGCCTCTTAAATAATAGCCTTAGAGAGGCCCCTTAACGGATTGACCAAATTAATCATTTAGACAATAATAAAAAAATATTTATGAAATATACACATGCCATATATGCATATGTATAAATGCGTAATAGTACAGGATAGAAAATCTAATATAAATTAGAACCAGTAAAATTTTTTTTTTTGATAAGATAAACAACCTCGTTTTGTGTGTCGTGCGAGTTTTTATAGATGATGGTATGATATGCCGCCTTTGATCGCAATCGAATGGTATATTGCGGCATATTGATACAGCTGCCGGATTTGATAAAATAACTGTAAAATTATTAAAAACCATAATTAATTCTATACTAGGCCCACTTCTATGTATATATAATCCAAGTATTAAATACTGTTTATTTTCTGAAAAATTTAAGATAGCTGTAGTAGCTCCACTATTTAAAGGAGGAAATCGAACTGAAATAAATAACTATAGACCAATATCGATGATCTCTAATTTTGCCAAACCGTTAGAAAAAATTATTAAAAACAGGTTAATGAAATACCTTGAATCTAACAACTTACTCTCGGATAATCAATTTGGTTTTAGACCAGGTCTAAGAACAGAGGTTACATTATATAATGTAACTAAGTTTATAAGTAATTCTCTAGGCAATGGTGATAAAACATTAGCAATCTTTTTAGACTTGAAAAAAGCTTTTGATACAGTTAATCACATTGAATTAAGAAAAATTCTTCCAACTTTTGGAATAACAAACAAAAGTCTACTTTGGTTTACTAGTTACCTAGAAAATAGATTACAATTAGTTAACATAAATGGTATACTAGGTGAAAAAAAAGTGTTGTCTGTGGTGTACTACAGGGAAGTGTGCATGTATCCTCTTTATATTATATATTAATAATGTTTGCAATACTAAAATAGATGGCCAGGTGATCACATATGCAGACGATACATGTTTGCTCTTTTCAGACTCGACATAGAAATCTGTTCACGACAAAGCAACAAATGGGCTAATTAAAGTTGTTCGAAGTCTAACAAATAGGAAATTGTCATTGAATACTAGTAAGACTTTTTATATGACGTTTACTATAAATAGTACTCAAATCCCTTTAAGTGACCTAAAAATTCACTTTTGTGAAAATACTGAAAAGTGTACTAACAATAATACGTGTAAAAAAATTTAAAGAGTTCAAAGTATCAGATATTTAGGTATAACTATTGATAAATATCTGAGATGGGATCTACACATAAATTATTTACTTAAACGCTTGGGGTATTTCATTACATCATTTGTATAAACTCCATTCAGTTTTACCTAAGCACCTCACCAGAATAGTATATATATCATTTTATCAAGGAGTTCTCCAATATGGTATAAATATTTGTGGTGGTGTAACTTCTAACGTAATCAAACCGCTACAGCTTCAGCAAAATAAAATAATAAGAGTATGTCTGGGTAAAAAAGATTTAGTAGGGTCAACTGTACATAACTATAAAGAGCTAAACGTCTTATCTTTTAAATTAAATTACCAAAAATTTGCAATATTATGGGTAATTAAAAATATAAATTCTTGGTTTAATATAAAAAAAGTAGAAGATAAGAGAATAAACAGAGAATATAATGCTCCTGTAGCCTACACAAATAACTCATTAGTTCAAAGATTTCTGGACTATCTAGGTCCTACTAGTTTCAACTCCATAAATAATGAATTAAAAAATATAATTTGTGTAACACCTAAGTATGCGAAAAAATTGATATCTGATTGGTTATTTACAAGCATGGTAAAACTTTAATACATGTACCAGAGTTACTAATTATTATACTATCTAAAAATGAGATGATAAATGTAATTGTTAAATGTCTTCTTATGATTTTTTTTTTTATACAAAATTGTGATATTTTATCTTTATTTGTATTTGTTTCTGATAGTTATTTATTCTTTTTTAATGTTATATTAGATGTTAATGTTATAACTCTCTATCTCAAACACAAGCGTAAGCTTAAAGGAGATAGATAAATCAATTAAGTGTTTTATTTAATATGTATCTTGTTAAATAAATTAAAAAAAAAAAAAAAATTACCCATCTAAGTGAGGGTGTCATGTGCGAGACATTACTATTTTATGCTAATGTAATATTTCCCCGATAAATCGGTGTATTAAATATAAAGATAATTTGTATATACCTATAGAGCTGATGATAATGTACAATAATAGATATACTATTTTAATTTATTTTCTTAAATCTAAATGTAATCTAATAAGTAAAGACATATTATTATCATAATATGTATGTCATTACAATGTTTTTCCTAAGTTGAGGATAAGAATATAGTTTTCGATTTTCAAGAATCTTTCCGTGATAATTTCAAATTAATTTTTGAAGAGAAATAAGGAAAGAGTTTATTTATTTATTTATATACTAATATACTAAAAAATAGAAAATTGTTGTCCTTTAATTTAAAATCCAAATTTTTGTCATTAAAAAATTATGCATAATATTAGGTATGTCTTTTCGACATTTTATCTATTATAGTGGCAATAAAACAATTTATGAGGAATCTCGTAATACATTTTCAAGCCTTATAAAGGTAGAACTATATACATTGGAAATTGGAAATTTAGAAATTACGTAGATTTTCAAATCGTTAAAAATATTAATTCTTCTCAACGGTGTTCCAGAGAACAAATTATTGTAAAGGGGTTGGGAAACCTGTTAAATTTCGGTGATTCGGTGAGGGTAATCAGAGCCCTTCAAATTATAATTTTAACAGTAGCTAGATAGCTACAAGAGAGCTAGTTCAGATATTAAGTTTTAAGTTCCAGATAATATAATTGTGCTCTAATTGGGAATTATTAAGTAGCTCAATCCAACGGTTTAAAAACTGCGTTCCTCTCGGGAATATATGTATATAATATATATACATATCATACAAAAAGTCCACATCACTGCCGGAATACAATGACTACAACAACAATACTCTGCAGTGTTACCACAACAATAATTTTATTCGAAACACTTCAAATACAAAATATTTGGAGAATAAAAGGCATGAGTAGAGATTAACAAAATGTCCAAATATTTTTATAATACCATCCTTCCCACTATAATTAATAGAAAAAAACAGAAAAACCCATACATAATTTATTTGTTTTTAGCTCAGGTTTTTCGTATAAATTATTGAATTAATTATTTAGAGGTTATTAATTATTATAACCTAACAGTATTTCAAATAAAGGTGGGATATTTGATCAGAAATTTAAATTGTTTTTCATTTAGGTAACTTTACGATAGCCGATAGGCAAACACTACGATTTTGGAGGCGGGCTATGTCAACATTTGTTATCATTGACTGTCTCTTATTGTGATATAAAGTATTTGTTATTATACATACCTACGGCCATGACTTGTATTTTCTTTCTGCTCTAAACATTCACACTGATACAGAATGGCGTACAATTAGTTTAACTCCCCCGTTGTCGTGTTACGTAGCACGAACTTTATTATTATTATTATTATTATTGGATATCCATTATTTTCAACTGTAAACCACCCCCTCGTGATATAACACCATTTGATCCTTCTGTGCGCACAGCAAATGGCTGAAAAATTGTCGAAATTCTTTTAACTAATTTATTTTATTATAATCACCAATTGGATGGTCTAATATACAAATTGCTACGAAAAAGGTTAGTCAATTTGTGTTGTTTAAATTAATATTATTGCTTATGCTTATCAACAGTACCTATTTGAGGTCGCTCTTTATAAAGTTGTTTTTATTTTAAAATTTTATAATTGAGTCTTTATTTATAAATTAAATGTTATATATAGGTAAGTATTAGTTTTACTAAGTTTATTGTACCTATAATAAAAAAGAAGTGTGCACCTTATATAAGTACCTAAGTATATTTTTAAATATCAAGAAAGGTAAGATACCTTCAAGCTTTTATTGCATAGACTTACTGTTCTAAGTAGAAAAAAATGTACATAGGTACATCTAAAACATTATTTTGCAATATTTTAAATTTTTAAAGTTCCCATTTAACTGTTAGGTACATACAGATTTAAAAATAATATTGTTACTCATTGTGTAGAAATAACATAATATGTTAAATACCTATTAATTAATTTTTACCACAGTTTAAATAGGCAACAATTCGTTAATGAATATTGTCTACTTATCAATATGTTTCATCAACAAGTTCATAATAGATTATTGTTTGGTAATTTGATAATAGTGCATATTATTCTATTATAACTACCCATTTTAATTCCTCATCAAAAACTTTAATATATAATTTGCTGAAAGCATTAACAATTACTAAAATAACAAATATTATACAAAGTAGATGATGGGTATTAGAAGATAATATTAATTTAATTTAGGTATATTAATAATATTCATTCACTGTATTATATATCACAGAATATATCATAATATAATAGGTGTTTTTAATTATAATGTGTATCGCATCCACATTAACATACAGCGGCACAACAACTGTGGGTAGATGAAGCTTAACACAGGTTTAGAGGAGGTCCCATATTCTGTGCTTCCTACTAAGAAATGAGAATGAGCATTAAATCAATGTATAGATATAAAATAATATTATAGAAAGAAAAATAATCAATATTATTTATTTGTGGCAGTTGGGCAAAATTTTATCTAGATGATTATTGGAATGATTTGTTTTTAATTAACAAATTTACAACTTTAAAAATTATTATTCAAACTATAATATTGATTGTAATATGTGCCTATTTTAAATTACCAACCATATCTTTACCCAGATAAAATAAACAAAAATTATTCGAATAACTATGTTTGAAGTTAAGTACTGTAAGTAATATTAGGTACTGGAAAGCTCTTAACATTCAATTGCTCATATTAGGTACAAATAACTGTAACTAACTTCATTACATAAAAATATCAATGACTTAACATTGTAAAATTAATTGTAAATTCTTAAATACCTTTATAAACATCAAAGCGTTTTACTACAAAAATTAAAGATTTGTATACTTGATTAAATATGAATATTTTAAATTATATTAAAACAAATTAAGATTTATTCATACTATACCAATTTAAAAAAATATTAAAACAATCAAAGCAAATTATTTTGATACATATTTGTTTTTTAATTCTCGGTGAAATTAGAGCGCTGTGTGTAAGTTATGATCGAGCGAAGCAAAAACAATTTTGTTTTATTAATGGGGTGTATACAAAATACATTAAATATTTACTTATAGGTCCTTGAAAATAACAATACTTGGTTATAATCTTAGGGCTCCAAAAAATCCTTATAATCGTAAACCCAATATTATTGTCATGCCACTATTAGTGTAATCACTATTTTATTAAAATGATTATTTAGTTTGTAATAAACCAATCATGTTATTTATTGTCTCGCTAAATCATCCTTAAATATTAATAGGAAATGATGCCTGTATATTGTGTTGGTTTTTATACCACAAATGGACAACATTGGAAATTTGTGTTCACCAGAATCCATCATTTTGTATTGTTAATTTTAATATTACAGTAAATTGACCTATTATAAGAATTTAAAGTAAGTTACTTATAATATAGTATAATTATAAGTATGTTAACTCAAATAAGAAAAAAAGCTATTAAAAAAAAACACTGATAATATTTTAACCTGTAAATTTAAAATTTTGTTAATTTATTGTTATGTTAAGACCAACACAAGGTTTTATTTTTTCACAGATGTGCTATGTTTCTATGTCAGAGACAACACAATGCACAGGCATCATGTCAGAAACTATATAATTATGAATTAGGGTACCTAGCTTTAGTGTTTATAATTTATAAATATAATATGTTAATTATTTAATTAGTTGATACAGTTTATCTAAATTAGGTATTTGATTTAAAAATTGGATTACAATATTTTCAGTTACTTAGTTTCAACAATTTAAAAATGGAGGAAAGTCACCCAACATCTGAAATAACAGACAACCACAAAGACGATTGTAAAGTAACATGGACACATCCAAGGCATATTTTTCAAAGACTTATAACATTATTTTTGATGTGTTTAATTGGATTTGGTAAATATTTATTTAGTTGTATTCATAGAAGTAAGTATGAAAAATATTAAAAAAAATATTTATTATTTTTAGGTTCATGTTTTTGTTTTGATAATCCTGGAGCATTACAAGATCATTTTATTCAAGACATGAACTTAACAACTTCTCAATTTGTCTATCTGTATTCGTTCTATTTTTGGCCGAATATTGTAATGTGTTTCATCGGTGGACTTTTAATTGACAGGTTTTAAGTTTATTATTCTGTAATATGCTTGATATTGATTAATTTACAACCAATATATACCTTCTGGGATTCACACCATAGTGACAATTATTTAACATATTTTATTTATTTCCATATTCCAGTACTGTCATAAAGAGTGTAAATATTTTATACACAAAAGTACTATATGTAACTATACATAAATTTAAGTACCAACAAATTCTTGTTGATATTTTATTAATGTTTTTATAATATGTGCATTTTTTACTTATGCACATATTATTTGTAATTATAAAACTTCTTTAGGTATGAGAACAATTAAGAATAAATTAAAATGTATTAACTTATAAGATATATATCTCTCTATATGTATAAAAGGCTAAGGTTACTAACTGACTGTCTGACCGACTGATCTATCAACGCACAGCCCAAACCAATGAATGGATCTGACTAAAATTCTGCATAAAGGTAGCAATTATGACGTGGGCATCCTCTAAGAAAGGACTTTAAGAAATTCAACCCCTTAAGGGGAAATTAAGGGGTTGTAAGAATACAATAGTTGCTCTATCTATCCAACAAATTCAAATTTAAATATACAACATTGGTGAACTTGGAATAGTGGTTCCTCTAATGATCTAGATATACAATAAGAAAGGATTTTCTGATATTCACATTTTAAAGAGGTGGTCAAACAGGAATCTAGGTATTCACGGTGGAAAATTTAACTTTTTTTTTGTATATAATTGGTTGCCATTTGTTACTCGGGCAGATCAAGTATAAGCAAGCATCAAATTGTCACGCTTATGAGGTCCTCGAAAAAGAAACTATATTTTAAAACCAAATGTATGTGTGTTTCTTATATACTCAAAAACTACTCAAATTGTGAGACCATATTTTAAAGTTAAAAATGTTTGTTTATTTTAGTAATTTTAGTTATATTAATTTATTAAACACTTCTAAATTGATAAATTAATTTAAAAATAATTATTTATTCCAAAAAAAAAAATGATTTTAGGGTTTTTGGGATACGTTTAGGTACTGTCATCTACGCATCGTTGATTGTTCTTGGTCAAATAGTATTTGCTGCTGGAACGTATTTGAACACCCTATGGATTATGATACTTGGCCGTCTGATATTTGGGTAACTGTATTTAAGTATTATATTATGATAGTTGGCTAATGTAATTTAAATAACCTTTGTATTTTTAATAAAAATAACTAATTGAATACATAAAATAACTTTATATTAAACTTGTAGGAATAAATCTTTAAACAAGCCTAAACAATGCTTACATATACTATCACCTATGTGTATTTTAGAAATCCATCTAATGAGTTAAATTTAGTATCACACAAATTACATTATAATTTAATTTGAGCTTAATTTTTATAAATTAAATTAGTGTATGTATTTAAACATGATATAAACTAAAATTAAAAAAAAAGTATAAAATAAATAATTTAAAATTTTATGTTTAATTATAGATTAATGGGCATGAACCGGATATCCCCACTAAATTATGCTTTAATTCATTAATTGCTTAATAAAGTATTGGTTGGATGATTATAATTATTATAGGTATAGTTATACATTATTAATGTTTATCGAGATTCATTAATATAAATGTTGCGAGTATTTTTCAGATTTATAAAAAAACAAAAAAACAGGTTTTAATTATAGGGCAGAAAACCATGTATCTTCACTAAATTATACTTAACTTCATTACCTAATTAAAATTATTAAAATTTATTCAAAAGTAATAAGACTATGTACTGTTATATACATCTAAATTTTAAAGCATAATACGTTTTTAAAACAGTAATTTGAATAAACTGTTTGTAAAACTGTTTTTTATGTGTCCTGAAAAATTCCAAAAATTGGAGTTATCTTGTTATTGCACCGGACCCTTCGATTAACTTACCATAAATTTACCAAATCAATTATTTTTGTAATAAAATAAAATTGTTCACGCTCAATTTTAAATAACATTAACATTATTTTTTTTATATTTGTTTATAATTAACATGCACATTGAGTTCACTTTGCCAATTGGCATAATGCATCTTGTAATTAAATGCACTACAATTTGGCCAATGTTATGATTAAACTATTTGATTTTTAATAGCATTTCCTATAACTTATAAGTATTATATCATACATTAATATTTTAATTTAAAAATAAAATAAATAGGTACTTAAAAATTATAAAAATTAAAAATATGTTTTTTAACACAGAATTGGTGCGGAATCTTTGGCTTTTTCTCAAAACAACTATGCAACATTGTGGTTTAAAGGAAAAGAACTTAATATGGTATTTGGATTTCAAATGAGTTTTTCCAGAGTTATTATAACAGTGAATTTCATAGTTATGGAACCATTATATCGATATATAAAAAAGCAAATAAATTTTCCTGACTATCAAAGTTTATCAATTGCTTTGTTAATTGGTATGTATTTAATAAAAATCATTATTTTACAGAAATTTATTAATTTATATATTTTTTATCAGCAAGCTTAACTTGTGTCATATCATTGGTAAGTGCCTTATTACTTGCTTTGCAAGATAAAAGAGCCGAAAAACTACTTCACCGGAAAACACCAGATGCTACTGAAGTTGTTGAAAATTCTGATATGCAGTACTTTCCAAAAGCCTTTTGGCTAGTTACATTCATTATTGTTTTCTATTATTCATCAATCTTCCCATTTGTTGCATTAGGAAAGTAAGATGATTGTATTATTATATTTATTTGCAATAGTATTATTATTTATAAAATACTACTTAACAAAAAGTTATATCATTGATATTTAGTCATTTATTTTAATATGTTATTTCTGTAATTTGAAATAATTGTATCAATTTTAGTTTGACTACTACATTTTAAAAATTATTTCCAAATCAAAATTATCAAAATTCCTTTGCTATGTACTTTTGAATAAATTACTTTGTAAAACGATCTAACTTTCGGTTTTGATTTTATGTTGTGCAACTAAAGAAATCTTGTTTATTTTTTAAGTAAAACGTTCAATTATCTAATATTTATTTCAATTGGATGTCTAATTGAAAATGTTTAATTTTCAGAATATTCTTTGAAAAAAAGTATAACTATTCATCCGATTCAGCCAATTTGATTGATGGGATTATTTACATCATATCATCTGTATGTACACCTATATATGGTTTAGTCATTGATAGAACTGGAAGGAATCTGTTTTGGGTGTTCTTATCAATTCTTGGTACCTTGGTTTCACACATACTATTGGCATTTACATTTTTAAACCCCTATATTGCCATGGTACAATAATTTAACTCATATTTTAAACATAAAATATGTACTAAAATAATAAAATTATATTTAAAATTTTTTTTAGTTCACAATGGGATTGTCTTACTCGATGTTGGCAAATGCATTATGGCCTTTGATTTCAATGGTTATTCCTGAACATCAAATGGGAATCGCATTTGGCATGCAAGTTTTTTGTGTATTATAATGTACTTATGCTAGTTTAATATGTGTATCTTGTCTTTTATTTAAGAAATATAAGTGGGACAGTCATGAAATATAAATCAAAAGATATGTTTATGTTTGAATTAAACAAATAGCCAAATAATTATAAATCGTAATACCATTTGGATATAAATTCAAACTTTTTTGTTATTCATTTAATTAATTTAATTTTAAATACAAAAGCAAAATCTAATATATTGTGTAAAACAGAGGTTCTCAACCTTTAATGAGTGCGACTCTAACATTTTAAACTCAACGTTTCACGACCCTTAAAATAATTACAATAATTGAAAAACATAATATTCTCATAATATTTCATTAAGAGGACATCGCACCTACATGTGTTGTCTCCGTCTTACACACGTACGGCATAGCAAATTTTCGTTCGTTAGTTTCAATAGGGTTTGGTCAGTTTTGATAGTAGAGGGAATTGACCTATTATCAAACATTTAAGTAACAACATTATCAGTTTTCTCTCGATGGTTTTTTACGATATTTTAATTTATAAGTGAGTTATTAATATTTGATATCGTGAAAAACCAACGAGAAAACATAGAAAATGTATTTACCTAAAGGTTTGATAATAGGTCAATTCACTCTAATATCAAAACTAACAGCACACTATTGAAACTGGCTAATGAAAATTTGCTATGTTGTCAAAGACACAAAGACAACAAATGCGGGTGTGACGTCCTCTAAAATATAGTATGAAATAATAAAAAATAGAAATTATGAGTACCTATAACAATTATTTACAATATTCATAACAATTTTCTTCAACGATCTTTTTTGTTAATAAATTAATTTAGGAAAATATTATTTTTGACAAAAATTATGCTGAATTATACACTATCACGACCTTTTATAAAAACATCCATGACACTATTTTGGGTTAAGAACTTAGGCTGGGAATAGCTGGTGTAAAAAAATAAAATAGTGAGGAATACAAACAATTTTTTTTAAATTTTAATCTTGATAAACCATAGATTATATTTTTGAGGAAAAAGTTTTTTTTAGGAAAAAATTAATTCTGTATTAGTAGATGTTAACAAATATAACAGTGTTTTGATTTCTTGTTTTATTTTTCTAATGTATAGAGTACAGTACATTGAAAATCATGGTCTAGCCGTTGTTGCTTTGTTAAGCGGTATAATAGTTGATTCAGATGGTTACTATATGTTGGAATTATTTTTCTGTCTTTTATTATCTGGTAAATATATTTTTTATTAGTCATATAAAATAACAATAAAATATATTTTTTACTAAATATGTATTATTCATACAATTTAGTTTTACATAACTTTACGCAATAAATAATTAGGTGTGTTTTTTTCTTTAAATATTTACTAATACATTTGAGCTAGTAAATTATAGACATTTATAAGTTCCCAGTGGTAAAATTATAAAAATTGAAAATAACTTTTTAAACATATTTTATTTACTAATTTTAAATTTCTATACATATTAAAAATCTGACATTCTATTTTTTTAAACAGAAGTAAAACAGATTAATTTAAATAAATAATATTTCTATATTTCATGTTAATTATATGGGCTTCAATTGATTATCAATACGCTTTTCCCTTACATTTTAATTATAAAATTTATCCATTAAACTTATTTTGTTATGAACACAATTATTTTAAATGATTATGTAATGTTTCCTTTATTACCAATTTTAATATTTATTCTACCTAATTTAAATAAAATAGTTATTTTTAATTTTAATTTTTTTTAATGAAACTATATAATTTTAGCTGCTTTGTTGCTGACGGCTATTTTGTGGACATGGGATTCAATGAGTGATGGCATATTAAATATGAGTTTCAAAGAAAGAAATCAACTTGTATCAAATAAGTAATGAACAATTTTTATTTTTTTATCAGTAATTGTTTATTTAAATTATTTTGAGTTTTTATTAAACCTTTTTTTTTGTTATAGAACTTCTTGCCTGGAAAAACAAAATCTCTTACGTGATAATGACATCTATACAGAAAGTGAAGACTAAATATTAACCATAACGTTTAAATTAACTTTTTTACAATATGGAATAAATTAATATTTTAACAATATATTATTCTTAAATAAATAAATCACAACTTATACTAATGTATAACAAATATATTCGTAAATCAAATTATATTAAATTAACACTTAAATATAATATGTGCATATTGTTTATATATGCATGTTTCATGCATAAATGTTAAATATAAACAATATGATTTTTTTAAACATAGATGACTAATTATAAAAATATAAAAATATACATTTTTTTTTATGATTTCAAGTACATCAAACTATATTTTTAAATGTTCATCTGTGTATTATAATATTTAAAAGTTAGCCATGCCTATTAAATCAATACCAGCATAATTGTATGAAGTATGATAATAATTGATAACAAACTTATGACTTCAAATAATTTACTTGGGCTTCTCAAGTTAACTTTTCATTAAACTCTTTACAAAATTAAACATACGTTTTTCCCAATCATTGATTAAAATATTATTTTTATTTTAAGTTTTTATAAAATATAATATACTGTTAAAAAATCACTTCTTGTGTGTAAATTTATTTTTTTAACATAACTCAGTATGTTAAAATTAAAAATTTTGACTTTAAATAACCTACATTTTAATTTTAAAGTTTTCTGAAAGTTTTAACTTTAAAAAATTGGTTTGAATACTTGTTATTTATTAATCCTTGTTTACTCATTATTAATTATAATAATTATGATAGTTAAAAAAATATGGAGTGCATATATTAATATAAAACAATTTCTAGTAATTTTCTGCTCTTCTACTATAAACTTAAGAAAATTGCAGAACTTCATGTAATTAAAAAAAAGATTAATTAATAATTTTTCTAAAATAAGTCTCATGTTAAAAACTAAAACTGTATAATATAATCAAAAAATCTATTTCATAATTTTTTGACCTATTTATTATAAAAGATTTTTATAAAAATAACATGATCGAAATTAAGTTTTCATTAATTGAGACAAATTATTATAATTTGGTTTAATAAGTTCAACACTGTAGATTGTTATTATATTTATGCAAGTACCTAGTAATAAAAATTCTGTACGACATTGATCTATAAGAAAACATTATGTGTAAGGTATCTAATCATTATAATATAATGTTTCAAACACTTGTATATCAATTTTAATTGACCAATTGAATATGTGGTAAGTAACTATACTTATTAGGAAACATTGTATTATTGTCATTCTTTTTTTATATGTTACATATTATTATGTTAATGATATTATGTGATGAGTTTTAATTATGTCACTTATTTGTTATACATTGAAATTATATTGGTGTGTTGAGATATTATTCAAAATTACTACCCATATTTCTATATTTTTAACCTATAGTTTTGCATAGAAGTAGGTACCTAAATTAAAAATGTACACTTAATTATAAGATAACTATTATATACTATTGATGATAAGACTTTGTTGGTCGAATATACAAAACACAATAATATATATTATATTTACCTATAATAGATAATACATAAAATAAAATAAATGTATACGTAATACAGTTTTTTCTTTTTTACATATTTTATTTATTTGTTCTAATACTAAACACTAAATAATTCAATTTTCAATTATCATCCATTACAAGGTATTAGTAAACCATCCATTACAGTGACCCATTTGTAGCCTACTGTACAGCAGAGTAACATACACGTACACACTTTTTTAAATTTTAGATTTAAATGAAAAATTTTTATGAATTTCTAACTCAAAATAATTTGCTTATTTTCCTGATTTTTATCAAAATTTAAACTTTAAATATTATGAAAAAAAAAATAATAATACATATTACATTTGGTCGATACAAAACTTTTCGGTTAGTACCTATTATACCTATTGTATTATTCACCCAGATTTGTTTTGTTTTTCGTTTCATTCGTTTTTCCAGAAGTGGTATCCTGGGGAGAAGGATGCGCCCAGGCCAACCGACCAGGCGTATATTTTATTGATAGGAAAGTGAATCTAGTTGGTACTTTGAGGGGTCAAAAGTAAAATTTCTCAGTGGTTTTCAAAAGAGCCGTGAAAAACAAAAGAAAAATTAAGGAAAAACGGGAATTTTTACGCAAAATCAGTTTTCGAGAAAATCGATTTTGGTTTTTGGTGCAACTCAAAAACAAATGACCGTAGATACTTGAACATTTCACTGAATATTTATATTAGCATTTTCTATATACTATACAATTTTGAAAATATTTTGACTCTTTTTGAGCTGTTAACGGACATTGTCAGTTTTCAATTTTTTTAGTTTTTTTTTCTATAAATATCAATAAAATATTATTTGTTGGGTAAAAAAACGTGAAAATTTAATATAAGACTCTTGATATTTCTTTCTAATAACAGTTGAAAAATAATAAAAATACATAGGCACAATTTTTTTTTATAAGCATTTAAAGTTTATCAAATTTATAATTTAATAATTATTTTGTAGTTAAAAATTTATAGAATGTTCAACTTTTATAGCTAAGAATTTAAAATTGAAAACAAGGCTCCACGTAATAGATAGGTTATCTATAAATTACTTTATTCACAATAATATCATCAAATATACTTGGTAATATCATAGGCTGACTGACCGTTTTCGCTCAAGATCGTTTTTCTTATACAATGATATTATATCATTGAATTCAAATTTAACACCATCCATTACAGCGACCCTTTTGTAGCCTACTGTACAGCAGAGTAACATCCACGTACCCACTTTTTCAAATCTTAGATTTAAATGGAAAATTTTTATGAATTTCTAACTCAAAATAATTTGCATATTTTTCTGATTTTTATCAAAATTTAAACTTTAAATACTTATATAAAATAAAAAAAATAATAATGCATATTACATTTTGTAGTAAGAAACTTAAAAAATGTAATACCTACTATGTCCCTCATTAGTTGATGTTTGTGGAAATTAAATAAAAACGTAAATTGTAAATTCACAAAAGTTTTTACTTTTTAATAGGTAATTGTGTACCACAAGCCTAAACCTAACCTAAATAAAAGAAATAAGTTTTAAAATAAAAAGCCTATGATATTACAAAGTACATTTGATGATATTATCAAGTATATTTTGATGGTGTATACCTAATTGTGAATAAAGTAATTTATTTATAACCTATTTACTTGGTACCTTGTTTTAAATTTTCAATTCTTGGATATAAAAGTTAAACATTTTATACATTTTTAACTGTAAAATAACTACTAAATTAGAAGTTTTATACATTTTTTCAAAATTCAGACTTTGAATGCTCATAAAAAAAAATGTGCATATATATTTTTAATATTTTTAACTACAATTGTAACAATATATATATATCAGAAGTGATTTCAATAAACCATCAATTAATCATCAAATGTAGTTATTATCTGCGTGTTAAAATGTTACCTACTTAAATACTCCCTCCGCTACTATCCATCGTTTTCCATTAAATCGCACTAGTGTTGAGTAGTAACTTAACCTAACTTTAGTTTACTTTTTAAGTAATTTGATGGTAATTTTATTACATTTTTATTGTAAGTAATTTAAATGTAACTCGTTACTTTTTTGGTTAAATATATTTTTAGAATGTATTGATAATATTGTATGTAAATATTAAAATATATCATATAACTTATAAGTACCATAATAAATTTATATGTTAAGTTGTCTGAACTGTATTATTTGTTTTTATAGCTCTTGACTATTTGACTATAAAGTGTTACTTTTAGAATGGAATTATTATATTTATTCTGTGTTGTATCGTCGCGGACGTCTCACCTCGGCGTCGGCGTCTGCACTTACAGCATTGTTGGAACTATCGATAATTATAACAAAAGTGGGGCTTGGCTGCTACCAGTCGTGCAATACGACTGAGAGTAAGTGACGTCCGCTGCTACTAGTTCCCGGATGGGTGACCACCCAGATCCGTAGTAGTAAAAACCTTGCTACACATACACGTGTTTGCATACCTATCGTAACAACCCCTACAACAGCTAATGGCCATAGTTGCCATTTGCCGGGCTTAAGTTCAATAAAAAAAAATTATAATAATAATTGTGTAGCAAAATGAGTATCTGTTAATAATTTCATATTGTTGATTGGCATTATCTATTTACTTTATGTATTGTTATTGTTGCAGCGCAACAATTACTATAATATGTATATAAAATAGAATAATAGCTGGACACACACACACACTCACAGTCACGTATAATTGTTATCTTTGTATTGTTTTATTTTTGTATTAATTACCGTGTCTTGTGAATTATATAATGTATAAAATATAAATTATAAGTTGATCGTCGCTGCCGCCATACCGTCTACGCGACTTATTATTATTTAACACGGCCGCCCAGGCAACCAGTCCGTTCTGTAGTATCAACGAGATTGTTACATGAAAAAAACGTGCGCTAATCGCCGTTTGATTACTATTCATTTTTATTATAATACTTTTTTGTGAGGCGCTAATCGCCAGAATTTTTATACTTATTATTTTTGTTGTTTTTTTATTTGTTAGCCTATATTATTTTGTATAAGAGCAAATCGCTGAGTTATTATTTCTGTCGGAGCAAATCTCCAATTTTATTATATTATTACGTTCGCTAATCGCCGTTGGTAATTACACTGTTCAAGGCGCTAATCGCCACCTATTTTATTATATTTTTTTTAAGTTGTCCTTAGTTTCTGTGTGAGTGTGTGAATTTTTTCTATTATATAGCTAGGACCAGCTGGCCAGACTGTGCTCCACCAAATTGTGAGTTTTATTGTTATTTATTAGATTATTTTTACCTTGCGGTTGCTGTGAGTTATATTTTATTTTATGTATTATTTTGAATTATTTATATATTATACAGCAACCTATATTTACCTAGAACCGTGTTACTATCTTTTTTATTAGTTATTATTATTTTTAAGCACACACACTACATAGATACACACTTAGACACAAATACACACATTACAAAACAAGCATTCACGTAGTTCTACAGTAATTGCCCGGCGACCCCGACCACTGCTGTTTGAGCTACTACACTATTACACACCCAGCTATTTTTATATATTTTCTCCGTTCTAGGTGTTAGTGGTATTGTTGTTAGGCGTAGGAGTTCGGGCGCGCGTATTAATTTTATATGCTCCCGGCCCGTTCAGTTATATTGACAACATGATTATTAAGCTCCAGTGATATTTTTGAAAAAAGTAACTTTTATTGTATTTGAGTTACTTTTTAAACACAAAAGTAATGTAACTTAAAAATAATTTATTTACAATTTTGATGAGGAATTAATAATGTAATTTAATTACCAAAAATAAGTAACTTCCCCAACACTGAATTGCACCCGTACCCTGAGATAACAATAAGTACAAGTATATATAAAATATATATTATAAAACTTGTGATTACTTCATCAAACTGTTCACAAAATAATGTAAAATGCATGCGTTTTTTTTTTGAAATGTCAGTTACCATTACACAATCACGTACGAATTGACCTATATAAACAATAAAAACATTATGATAAACAAACTTGTACCCTTTTCACATGACCCATATAGCTTCTTCGTTACATTACATAGATCATAATATTATATTAATTTATTATTATAAATTAAATGAGGTAAATGGTTTAAAAATATTATTAAAAAAAGAGCTCTGGGGAGGTATACCACCATTTACTCATCGCCACAATAATTATATGCCACTGGACAAAATATTATTAGTTTTAAATAATTACACAAGTGGGTGTCAATTGCTGATGTCCATTTAGTATACCTACAATTGCTACAACCTACTTCAATACAGTATACATCTAGGTATCAGTAAAGGTGTAATAGTATCATAACGTATCGGATCGGACGGCGGCGGGGTGTTGGTGAATGATGGGATAGGGGTAAAATATACATCACGTACGTGCGTGATCTGGTGACCGGGCAAGTGGCGAGGGTGAGGGCTAAGCACTAGATTCTAGTGACTAGAACATACTTTTTCATACTACTTGAAACGTATTTTTCTCGTACTCTACAATTTTTGTAAATGTGCAAAACAAATAATATGCAAATGTTACTAGTCCTCTGCCCTAATTATTACCAGTTTATTGTATAATTAGTTTCTTGCAGCAACTATACGTCATTACAAGAGTAAACAAATGAAAAATTAAATTGTATAATTCTGAACTTGAACAGTTGAACATAATACTATATAGTTAATACAATTATTAATTTATTTATTAAGATAAACGCCAAATAGGCCTAAATACAGTGTGTAATATTATTTATATATGGCATAAGTAAATTTATTATGACGTTAAATTAAAAATTAGAATTCTAAACAAAAAATACCAAACTTACATAACATTTTTAAATATGAAATAACATGTTTACTAACAGTAGCGTACGCAGGATTTTGGTTTGGTTAGGGTTTTACCTGAGTAAAAAATAAACATTATTTTTTTCTGAACAGTTTTTATATAAAAAATATTATAGTTTAATCATTTATAGTGCCACCTCGGGCCATAAGATACGTTGTTATAATCGATGGACGATGATACACCATCGATTATGGCACACGTTTAGCAATGTTCTAAATCAGCCACATAAATAACTGAAACCGTGACTATCGACCAAACACAAATTATTATTTAGGAAGGTACCTACCTAAGTAAATTCTTTTTAGGATATATTTTTGATGTATGTTGTCTCCGTCTCATAAGTGTGTAACATACTAAATTTACGCTTAGCAGATAAAGTTTAGCTCTGTTAGATCAAAAATTATAGTGAATCGACCTATTATAAAACTTGATGGTAAGAACATTATCTATGTTCGTGTTTTTTTTACGATTTTATTGTATTTAAGTGAGTAATGATCATTTTTAATTTACGATATATTATGTACGCGTAACTTGTTAAAAAATTGAACTATCATAAACTATGATAAGTACATTATCTGTTTTCGTATATTGGTTACACAAATAATGTCTTTTCCATCAAGTTTCATAAAAGATTGATTCACTCTTATTTTTAAACTAATAGAGTTAAACGTTATCTGCTGTGTGTAATTTTGCTATTTTACGCACTTGTAGTACAAATACTACAAATGTTCGCGTGGCATCTTCTTAATTGATTCCTATTTTTCTTATAGATTAAAACTGCCTACAAAATACAAATTTTTATAAGGAAAAGTTTTAATTTTATTAATTATTTTTCAGAAAATAAATTAATTTTTTAATGCATATTTGAATATTTTATTGCAATATTAATATATCTATGCATTTTTAATATTTTTTAGCGCCTTTATAGTAGGTCATTAATGCATACGAATCCGCGCTTCAGTTATAAGCATTTAAACTTCAACGAATGAATTTTGAAATACTCCAAATAATATTATGCTTATGTAATTCAAAATATATGTTTTAATTCAAAAGGTTAAAAAACCTAAAATAGCTTATGTTATAAAACTTATGATAAAAATATTGTTTTGTAAGCAGTTAATTGTATTAAAAAAAAATATAAAATCAACCGTTTTCCATATCAATTTAAATCATTTAGAACTCGTTAAAAGTACCCTTAGCTACCGTCTTTGTGAAGAGGCTTTCCGTAACATCAATATCAAGGCATCAGAGATCTCATTATGCATTTTTGGACTAACGCGGGGCCACCCGGCAAACCAAACACTTGCATTAAAAAAAAATATAAAATCAACCGTTTTCCATATCAATTTAAATCATTTAGAACTCGTTACAAGTACCCTTAGCTACCGTCTCTCTGACGCGGGTACCCGGCACATCAATATCAAGGCATCATAGATCTCATTATGTATTTTTGGACTATCGCGGGGCCCACCCGGCAAATCAATGATTTACATTGAAAAAAAATATAAAATCAACCGTTTTCCCTATTGACTTGAAACATTGAGAACTTGTTACAAGAGCCTTAAGCAACCGTCTCTGTGACGCGGGTGCCCGGCACATATATATCAAGGCATTAGAGATCTCATTATGCATTTTTGGACTAACGCGGGGCCCACCCGGCAAACCCAACACTTGCATTAAAAAAAAATATAAAATCAACCGTATTCCCTATTGATTTGAAACATTCAGAACTCGTTATAAGTACCCTTAGCTACCGTCTCTTTGAAGCGGGTGCCCGTAACATCAATATAGCGCATCAAAGATCTCATTATGCATTTTCGGTCTAAAGCGGGGCCACCCGGCAAAGCAATGATTTGCTTTAAAAAAAAATATAAAATCAACCATTTTCCTTATCAATTTAAATCATTTAGAACTCGTTACAAGTACCCTTAGCTACCGTCTCTCTGACCTAGCTTAGTTTTCAATGTATGTTAGGTCGGCGGTACGTCCCTATAATAAAATATGGCAAAACAAATTAATATCAAATTATGTTCGGTGTTTTGTAAATATAATAGTACCTATGTTCGCTTTTATGACTAAGACAAAATTAATACTTTGACTTAATATTTTTAAATAATACACATAGTAACATAGGTACAATCTAAGTAATTTTATAAACACAACAAATTATATTTTGAAAAGAATTTACAATGGCTGCGTTATCTACTGTGTCACTCATTTGCTTTATTGTATGTAAAAAAAAAGCATGAGTTATGTTTAAACTACATTTTAAATTTAAAACAGAATATTCATATTTAATACAATAGGTACTTATAACCTATTTAGTCTTATTATTTATTTAAATTATTATAATTAATACTATTAGCATACTCGAGATTTAAGTCAAACTTAAGTTGGGATTATTAATAATTTTTTTTTTTTACTCTATAAGTCTATATAAAGTATAAAGTACACATAACATAGGTACCTATTACATTCTCAATTTTAATGAATATGCCATCGAAATTTATAATTCTTTATTCAATTGGCAAAAAACTGCCTGTAGTAAATTTAATATTCCTACCTAATATGTGAATTTAAATTTTATGAATAGATTTAATACCTACGCACATTATATTTTATCGAAAAACGATAGAAAGGCTCATTGAATGCTTGTTTTCCAACCTGAACAGTTATCTAGGTACAAATGTTCTTGTTTTCTATTGTTTTCTATTGTTTTCATAAAGACGATATTATATAATTACAATGCCATAATTCGTTCGAACTATAATTACGTACATTATTATTTTCTGTATACTATTACATTTTAAAAATGTTTTTATTAATTTCCAGTTATATTATCACAAAATTTTTCATAGCATTCTAAGGTCGAGGAACTGACTTATAATAGTTAACAATATACCTATTAATATACAATGTAATGTAATTATTAATTCAACATACACTGTACTATAATCACTAAAACAAAATCAATTACATATCGTCCCTGTGAAGAATCATTGAACTTAAATTTATACACACCCATTACAGTAACCTACTCAATGACTAGGCACATACTGGTATAATTAATATATAATATACAGCAAAGTAGACATCTAATTGTATTATACTTACTTTGCCTACTCTAAATGTCTTTTGTAGGGGTATTAACAGAAATTAAAATTAAATCTGCTTCTTGGATAGCTTCTTCAATGTTTATAGAAAAAACAAATTTACTCCGTAATATCTCCGTTTTTTTACAATGTCATCGAGTCTGGGCTAAAAATTAAATTATGTTGAGTATAATTATGAAAAATTTAATATACAATTTAATATTTTAAATCACTTCGTAGATGGGCAATTTTTCACAGTTCCACTGTGGAATACAATGAACACATATGTCTACAACCGTGACTTTTATGTGAGGACATTGCATTGCTATTACACTGCAGTGGGTCCACCCACATCTCCAGCATATTTTGGTGACCACAATAGTATTTCTAGCAACTTATAAGAACCTGTTGAAAAAAATTATCTTAAATTAAAACCCGAACACTAATCCTTCATAAATAATAAACTTATAATAGTTCAAGTATTCTAATATTGAAATGTGAAAATGTTCGATAAAATGCAAAATAGTAAATCAGTTTGATGGTAAAATTGTTTTAATTTTTCATTTGTACAACATAATGTATCATAGGTATTGTCTAATTTTTAATGACTTAAACTGTGTTAAACTTTTATGTGCTAAAAAATTTAAATCAAATATCTCTATAATAAGCGACTATTGGTATACACTATACATCCTAGTATACATATTGTATAATATCGACTAGGTATCCTAACCAAATACATTTGGTAGATAGGTCGTATGCAACGATTCGATCTTTAGACACGAATTGATAAATAAAAAATTTGATATCACATTTTGTTCCTTTTTACACAATGATGTTTATTATAAATTAATGAGAACTCTTTAGTGTAACTCAATATTGGTTTTTAATTTTTCGAGAAAACCGCTGTCATTGTTGTCAGATCCACATGCATATTAGTATTCTAGGCATAAATAGGCGCAAGGCAGAGGGGCTTAGCCTCCCACAAAAACTAATCATTTCATTATTATAATTTAAAAGCATCATAAGAGTATAGTGTATAGACTTGAGCTACAGCCCACTCCTCCAAATTTCAAACACTATTTACGCCTATGATTCTAGAATCTGTCTTGGCATTAAAAAAACATGTAAAGTTAGGTCAGCGATGTAAACTGGCCGATCAGAGCGCGGAAATAATAGAGACAGATAGACCCCAGAATGCTAATATGCGGATGTAAATGTAATTAATCTACTCGGGAAAACTATCACCGTGAACGTGAGTGGTATCGGAACTCGGCAACTGGCGTATTGAACCGGCAGCGTTATAAAGCCGCTTGCGGACGGTGATAAATAACCGGCGTCTATAGCAACAGAAGCGCAACCGGGCAGACAGTGCGTTGTAATGATCTACGGCGCGCGCGCGCGCACATAGGTACAAACATTTGCAGTCGGGTATGGTAACGCGAACGGATCGACTAACACTCACACAAATACACAATGATACCGTATCATTGATACGCTCGGCGGCGACACGGTCGTTGCGGCGTAGAAACAGATAAGCCATAGACAACATAATATTGTTGTACACTGCTGATGTGGACAATAATTGTTAGTAGTGACGACCATGATATAACAACACGTTATGATCGCAAAAAACCATTTTTGGTTACTTGCTTATCCATATTATTTGACTTGTTATCAATTGGGTATTCAATTTGTTCATTGTTGTTCTACAAAGTTTATAAAAAATATTATTAGTTCATCGAATTATGCGAATTTATATTTTGTTCTTGTACACTTTCACTTGAAACAGTTTAATTTACCTGCATTGGCTCCTGTATGTTCTGTTTCTCGATGCACTACGGATTAAATCTAGAAATAAATAAATTAGCAACGAGGAAGAAATACCCAGGAGACATAGGTTTCCGAAGTTTCCTATCATCCAGAAGTTGTGGGTATCAGCTTGTAGAAAAAATAGACCAATAAATATTTCATCTGGTAAGAACTAGATTATTAATTAAATATTATTTATGATTTTATTCAACATAATATAATATATTATAATAAGATAATTAAATAATAGTTTATACCTATTCAGCCTTTATAGATAAGAGACATAGATAATTATTAAATTAAATACAAATTTGTATAATATACATATCGCCACCCTCCACAGACTTCTATAAAACTCTATAGAAATCTGTGCTATTCTCAAGGCAATATCTCTTATCTCAATTTTTTTGTGATTAAATTCCACACTAACATTAAAACATTAGTAAAAAACATATTTAATTTATAAAAATAATAAGAAAAATTTTGTGACATCTCAGATACTACTACTGTTTTTTTCACATAATATGTTATATTTTTATATTTTTTTTTTTATAGCATATCTATGATTATTACATTTTTCCAATGACAATTATTTTATACTGCTGATTTAGAAGATGCTGAACTATTCTTCATAAAATTGTAGAAACCTAAAAGCTGATGCTATTCCTACATTGAACTTGCCCGGTGAATAAATTCCAGTAAATACTCATATTTAATTGGAATTAAATTTATATTATGCATTAATTTATATTTTTGTTTTAAGTCTAATCAAGTTATGGTAAAAAGCCGGGTGTCCAGAAATAGAAGTCCTAGAAATAGTATATTTACTGTCATAAAGCGTGAAGAATCCAAATCTCAAGACTATTCGGTTTTTATATAATTATTAAATTACACTTTTAATTTATTAGTATTAAAATTGGCATTCATATTTATTATTTTTCATTACAGTATATTAGTTCAGCTGAGAAAAGTGGTACATGTCTCAGTTCTGGTTCCATGACATCAGTGTTTAGTAAAAGATCTGGCCATTCTTTGAGGCAAAGATCACCAAAATTTACTGTGTCAGATTATGTAATGCCGACTAATAATGATTCTACGGTTAACTAAAAATTAATAATTATAAAGATTGTATTCAAATATTTTGTTATTAATCTAACATTTTTACAGACTTTTCTTAAATCAAAGAATATGATTCACAGTTCAGTTCCTTGCCGGCATCTGCTGATGACATTGCTATGCCTGATGTTGATAACAGTGATGAAATAGTAAGATATAATATGTATTTAATTTATTGTACTTTTATAATTTTGAATGTTCTTAAATTGTTCAATATTATATTTGTCTCCATAGTTAAGTCAACTCTGTGTAGAAAATACTAATGAATTAGATGAAGTAAAAAAATTCCTGGAAAAGAGTCAAACAGAAAATATCAGGTTATATACTATATATTAGTACATTACATATTTATCACTTACATCTTTGACTTAACATTTAAAATATCTGTTTTAAATTTTAGTATTGCTTGCTTATGAATGGTATTCATAGTTTAGATTTATATAAATGTCAATATTATCTTTATGTTTATAACTGGTAGTATGATGTGCATAAATATGTCTTTTTTTTACAAACAAAAATATTTTAAGCTATGAATACCTATTATATAATATTATTACATAATATTTTTTATGAACAACTTTATTTGTGGATTGGATAGTTCGACAAAGATTTTTTTGTTTCAGGTTAAACAGCCAAAATCGAGGATTAATTTGTGACTATCGGATAGCTCTATTAATCAATATTGAGGATTTGAAATCCTAGGTATGATTTTTAATTATAATAATCTATAGCTACTGATTAGCTTAGAATTAAATAGGTAAATTATAATACCTGTGTAATATATTAACTTGTATTTTTTTAACTTTTGAAATTGATTATTTATAAATATTTTTTATTTAATTTAATGAGAGGTATTTGGGGATGTGTGTTCAATAACATTTGAAAAGTGATGGGGACTCTTTTTATATTTAACAGAGTCCCCCTAATTTAATTTTGTAAAGTTGAGCACTGGTCCTAACTAGAGGTCTATATTTCACGTGTAGTTAAATTCATGGATACACGTGCAATTTAACACAATTTCATGCATTTTGCTTCAAAAATGTTGTATAGCATAAAAATAAAAACGTACAGATATTTTTAGTTTTAAGTATTTTACGGAAATTATTAAAAAAATTTTAATCTTTTTTTTATATTTTATTTAAATTTAATACGTTAAGTAAATATTGTGTTTTAAATACACGTGAAATAAATATCTGTGATTTACTAATTAATTATACAAATTAAATTCTAAGATTTTTAAATTTAAATAACCTTGAACCAAAGCAAGTGATAACGTGAATAATTCACGAACAAATTTGAGAGCTCTAGTCCTAACTAAGTATTATCATTTAAACTAATTATACTTATCTTTACCAGTTTAATTTTAAATTCTTTTATGCTGGGTTGCATAAACAATCACTAAACATTTAACAAATCAATAGTGAGCTAATGGTCCCTTAAACATTTACTGGTCCATTATTAACCAAATGACTAAATTAATAAATTTCTCATGCTACCCGGCATTAGAGTATTAGATAAAATTGTTCAATAAAATATACAGTTATATACTTGTGTCTATTTGTTATTACAAACACTTATCATAGATATTATATTTCATAAATATATGAAAAAAACAATTTAATGTCAATGCTTTGTTATTTATTACAAAATATCTAAATTAAATCCTGAATAAATTTTTTTTTTCTAGCGTATATTTAATATTTAATACATTATAAATAGGTATAATAATATTCACAAAACTTAAATTAATTAAGGGCTGTATTCATAGTCGATGCTTAATAATAAGTATTGCTTAAGTTAATTTTGATAATTTAAAAATTAAAAATATGTGATAATAACTAAAAGCAATGCTTAATGTAGATCTTGACCAACCTTAATTTAAGTAATACTTTTTCTTTTCTTAAGCTAAAGTCTCGTTTATGAATCTCATTTGAGTCATAAGTATAGCTAAAGCAATACTTATCTTTAAGTATCGACTATGAATACAGCCCTAAAAGTATTTGAAATACTTGTCACAAAATATATAAATAATGTTTCTTAATGTTCTGACTTCAGATTTATTAGTAAGGCTGGGCAAAAAATTAATTTTTTTTTAACTCAGTTAGGTTAAGATATTATGCACCAATAACAAAAAGTTAAAAGTTAATACACACTTTTTGATAATTTTTTATTAAACTAAAAAAAGGTAAATTTTTTATACAATACTGTCGTACTTTATTTTTTTCCAACCCAAAACTAAATTATTGACTTTATACAGTATTTCAATATAAAGTTTTTTTTTTGGCTTAGTATAGGCGATTTAGGCCTTTCGCCGCTATCACCACATCTCTATCATTTTGCCGTTTATTACTCCTAGAATTTGTAGGTCACTTTTAACTCTATCTATCTATGTCTTGGTCTTCCTAATGGCCTCTTTTCATTGGGGATCCATATTGTTACATAAAAACAAAAATCATCAGCTATAACATTAAGAAGTCTTTCAAAAAAGACATATATTTATTTGAGAGATAAAAAAGGATTCCCATTACCAGGTTTGAGAACAAAAAAAATATTTAAAACATAATTAAAATGTTAACTAATTAATTTTTTTTTTTTTTATTTATTTATAATAATAAGACATTCCTAGCCTGTAAGGCTATCCACATCTATGGATACTTAGTAATATTAATTTTTGACTAATTAATTAAAAAATGTACATTCATTTTTCCTATACCTATTATAAGACTTTCTACTTTGAGACATTGGGCTAGTATGTTTAATGTAGGAAAGGGAATTTTAATTGATGTTATGAATTTATTAAAGGTCAAGGTAACATTGACACTTAATGTATACACTTTTATTATTATTTTTACTCAAATGAACTAATAAATTTATAATTTTGTATCTTTAATGAAGGAAGTACCTTAAGTCAAAATGAAAAATTGACCATAATTTTGTTTGACAAAACTTATGTAACCTATAAGTTGTGTTATGATAAAAGTAACCATCAAGTCTTAGTACCTCACAAATGCCTTCAAACCGTAATGGCTTGAGGTTTGATATTTTAGATTATTAATGAAACATAATTATAAATATAAGTTTTTATGTATATTACTTTATTAAGTTGGGAATTACAATTTGTATCGTTTAGGTCTAATTTCTAATTGAAAACAACCAATATTTTATGGTTTCGATTAAAGGATGACAAAAACATTGTTAATTGCAATCATAACTTCATTACATGATGCTGGATTTGAAGTAAAAGCTGCAGTGAGTGATATGGATCCATGTAATGAAGGGCTGTGGTCTAGGCTTGGCATTACTTCAGATATCACCAGTTTTGAACACCCGATAACTAAATTGTCCATACATGTATTTACTGATCCAGCCCATTTATTGAAACTGGTAAGAAATCACTATCTTGATCGGAGATTTGTTCTTTCCAGTCGTATCCATATTGGAAGATACATTGTTAAAGAATTAATTAAATTACAATCAAAATCAGATTTCCAATATACTTTTAAGGTATCTGAAAAACACATGAATGTCTCTGGTCCAATGCGACAAAATGTAAAATTAGCAGCTCAGTTTTTTTCGAATAACACTGCTAATGCTATTTCTTACTGTGGAAAAAAAACGTATTGCAAAAAACCCATTGGGATATGGTTTGTTGAGTGTGTTGAATATTTCATCAAATTAATACAAAATAAAAATAAATTTACATGTAACTTATAAACACCTGGTTTAATATTTTAAACCATCAAATCCCAGTAGATAAACATGCGAAAGGCTATGGTAAAAATCTTGATGTTCAAAATAAAATAATATATAATATGGATGAATTCATTTCAAAAATGCGTGTTCATAAACATAGAAAATTATTACCATTCCAAAAAGGTTGACAATAAAAATATATTTTTTCTTTTACCTCTTTAAATATAATATATTTTATATTATAAATTAAAATTATACAAATACTAATAAAATACCTACCTATTAAATTGTATTGCAGGTATACTCTGTACAAATCAATCTTTCAAAAATCTTTTGAATGATTTAAAATCAAATTATAAGGATATACAGTACACTATAACTCGTAGACTCAATCAAGATGTTCTGGAAAACTTTTTCAGTTTTGTGAAAGGAATTTCAAAAGGAAATTATCATTTAACTCTTCTTGAATTCAAATATAAGTATGTTGGAATTTTCAGCTGATATTTCTGTTTGTGTACCTATATATTTATAATTGTTAAATTTTACGTTTTAAAACTGTAATAGTAATTAATAATTATTTTTATATTTACACTAACATTGTTTCAGCCTCCGTTGGTATTTGCTTGGAAAAAATACCAATGTTGTATTCACTGAGAATTGAAATACACAAGACTCATCAGAAGAATGTTTAGTAGACTGTTTAACAAATGAGATATTTAAAGAAACGTATTTAAATATTGAAGTGGTTCAGGAAGGCGATGATTTTGAAGATTAAAAAATTCCATCTGATTGTATTGAACTGTTTGAACATTTTGGGATTGAAGTTAGTATATTTATTTATACCTGTATATTAATACAAATGTAATATTTTAATTAATAAAATAATGTATTCCATTAATTATACATTTATACTCACATATATCGTATTATTTACATTTTTCATGAATATTTTTTACTTTAGGCTAATTTGGATGTCTTAAATCTAAATATGACTGAGGTAGACTGTCTCAGTATTTGCAGGTGCTGTTGCCAGAAAATTTATTAGAAAATATCCGGAATTAGCAAAAACATCAAAAACTTCCAAAGATGGATTTAACTGTAATTGGACTGAATATGTCTCTGAAAGGAATTTACTTGAGCTATCGATGGACATGATTCAATGTGGCATGTTTATTGAAATTGTATTTAGAGAATACCATGGATCTGTTCATAAAGGACCTGGTATAATGGATAAAGTGACAAAAAAAGTAATAGCATTATTAAAAAATCATTATAATATTCCAAATGACGAGTACACTGTACATTGTAGTACTGTAGTACTGTAGTACATTGTAGTACTGTAGTACTGTAGTACACTGTATGCACAAGAACATTTATTCAATTGAATTATTTAAACAAAATAATTCAAGAAAAAAAATTAATAAAAGATAAAAAAAAAAAGTAAACTTAATAAATTTAAAAAATAAATAACAATTATTCTTTAATCTTTATTATTTTAAATTGAATACAATACGGCTTTTTCTTAATCTACCATCACTCATGTTTCCACTGCCTGTAGGGTAACCCACGCTGAGTATAATATCAATATGAAATACAGAGTAAAAGTATATGGTACAAAAATCCGCTTCTATTTTTATTGCTTAGAACAAATTTAAATTTCGTGGATTTATGATGTCATGTGCTTACCGGAAGTATTTGTAAAGTTCTTGGTATCTGACCGTTAAAAAGTTACGATTATACCATGTTATATTATGTATAATAGGGTCTAGGTTTTTCGAATTAAAGTTGATTTATTATTCCTTAAAAATACTTTATAATATAAATCAGATCCAAAACATATATACCAGGAGTAGGGGGATCTCGGTTAAAATTGGTTTCAATAATAAAAACAAAATATATATTATGATAATTAGCTATGAAACACATAGACAGTAATTTGTATTTTGTATTTTTGCACCTACCCTTAAAAAATGGCTAAGTGTTGTTTTGTACCAGGGTGTAATAATGTTAATGCTCTAGATGTCAAACATAAAAAACAATTGGATTAAAAAATAAAAGTTTATTTAAAGCACCTCAAGTAAAAAAACAAAATATCTTAACCTTATTTATGAATAATCATTTTTCTATTTAATTATTTGTTACATATGTTATTTAGAATACAGAGCTTTTAGCAAGATAGTATAGAGCTATACCTAAAGATAAAATGCTCACAGAAAGGGGTTGTGTGTGAATTGCATTTTGAAGAGAATGATATTCTACCTTTTGACGAGACTACCTTAAATGTTGGAACAATCAATACAATTAGAAGGTTAGACCCATATTAAAAGCAGGGGCAGGTCTGTCTATATTTCCAAACTTTCCATTTTATTTAACAGAGTATACAATTAAGATAAAACCTCCTCTTGAAAGGTTTATAAATATTGATAAAAAGAGATTTAAACCAACTTTTTTTTATGATATTGAAATTTTATTTGAGTGCAACATTACTAATAAAATTTTATCGAGTATAAAATGATACAAATGAGTTATTGAAATATATACATTATTTAATAGCATGCAAAGGGATTATGACATCAGCAAATAACATTATCAGGTAAAAAGTGTGATATGTAGTTATCATTTTTATAATTTACCTAATATATTATATTTTGTATAAAAATAAATAGTAATAGGTATTAGTTGAGTTATTAAATAATGTTTTATACCTATATTTATGTTTCCACAATGTATAAATTACTAATACACTATACACATAATGTGATGTACAGACTTACAGTATTTGTAATTGTGAACTCTTCCGTTATTATCAAAATTACTTTCACCATACAACATTAAGTGAATTACTATATATTTGAATAATTATACATTTGATTTTGATGATTCATATTAGTTGGTAAAATTGAATTTTAATCAGTATATATATAAATATAATATTTTATTTTTAATCAAATATACTAAATCTAGTAATTTACTGAATGATGCATTCAGCTTGTGGTTTTAATGATCATACGGATGTCATTCTTTTTATTCAAATGTTTAGGTTACTAAGCACATATTCATTTGTAAAACCTCCAAAGGGTTCCAATGTTTCCGGTGGAGATATGATAAATACTCTTTTGAATATTAAAGACATAATCAACATTAATGAACAAGCCCAAAAAATTAATCAGTGCTTGAAACCAATTGAAATAATTTCGGTTTCGGTCTCGATTTTGTAAACCAGTTTTTAATTTTTAGATTTCAGTTTCAATTTTTCAATACCGGTATTAAGAAATTCCGGTTTTGGTTTCAATTTTGTATACCGGTTTCGACATTTTACGATTATCAAAATTTTAACGAAATAATGTCTTTTTATTATTATTGTTATATTCTGTGGTATTATTTATATACGTACCATGTTTCATTTATCATTATTCGTTAGAGACGTAGTAATTATGGAATATTTTGAATTTTAAACTTTTTTGTAGCAAACACCTTTTGAACTTTTAATTGTATATTTAGGTATACTTTAACATGACCAAGTAATGAATAATAAACCATAATTTATATTTCATTTGAATTCAAAAAAATCAAAAAGAACGTATTTATAGTAAAGTACATACGTATAATGTGTGGTAAAACTTAGCCCTGTTATCGAAAGATGCGCTCCTGGTGGCAGAATAGCCTTGCGACTTTGGTCGGGCCATGTTTTGTATACGGAGTCTCATGATGTGAACAAATCATCGCAAGAGTGCGTGACGCCGTATTACCATGTCTGGTATGATATTCAATGTCCTAGTTCGAGGGCGTAACCACCACCGCCACTGTAGTCGATTTATTTTCTTTCCTTCGGGCGTCGTTGTTCCTTTATTTAGTCCATAGACCTATAAACTAATGGACAGCGCATTCCACTCCGCCCTGCCATCAATGCACGGGAATCATATAAGAGAAAAAAATAAGAAAGAACGAAGAGAGAAAAGAGAAAAAGAACATTAAGGGGGTATCAACGTATGAAACTAATACCATATTTCCCCCACGTTCTATTTTCTCTTTTACTCTATATCGTACTCCTGACCTCTCTCTCTAAGAGCTGTCCATTAGTTTATAGGTCTATAGTCTATAGTCTCACTTGTTGCTCTTCACTCATCGTCTGACGTCTGTCCGCTCCTCACCACTTCACCGGTCCCAAATAGCTAACCGTATTACATCGCAGCCGAAGCAGTCGCCGTCGCTCCAGTGGCCACGCACTTCCGTACTCACGGATCCCGCCGAGTGGTTGAGTGGTATTTCCCAACGCTAAGCATTCATTTCCGGTCGATTCATTCCTTGGATATGTCTTCAAGGTGAGTGTCAACTAATATTCATGCGCGTGCCCGGCCGTCCACCTTGCATATTATTGGCTATTTACAAGGCTGGGCAAGTTAACTATTTTTTTTAACTCGTTAAGTTAATATAGAAAAATGTAAGTTAAGTTTAAAGTTAAAAGTTACCTTTATTTTTTTTTAACTTGTTTAAGTTATAAGTTAATTAGAAAATAAAAGTAACTTAACTCAGTAAAAAATAAGTAACTTTTTTTTTAATTTAAAATTAATATACCTACATACCTACCTTTTTTTAGTAAAATTATAAAATAATTTTTATGTATTTGTTAACGTAGATGGTCCACAACTATACTAAATATTATAATAATCAAATTCATTATTATTTATTAGAATATAATTAATTGGTTACACAATATATAATATCGACGACACGTGACACAGTCAAGACTCGAGAGACTATTTTTTGTTTATGACCTTATATTTTATAATCTCTGTTTAACATTACTAATAATGTTTGCCATTCTGGAAAAACATTGTTGTTAATTCCATGTTGAATTAAATGTTGAATTTCTTAAACTACTTCTACTGACATCCAACTCACTAGTAAGTACTAAGTATACACTAAAAATACATTTAGGTTTACCTCATCAATTAGCCAGTGGGTCAGGTAAATGTAATATTATATACTCAATAGGTAGTGAATAATGATCTGAAATATAATTAGTTATATTATATTAATACATTATTATGCATCAATACTTTTATACTTGGGATATTTGTAACTTGCCATTGGAAAATTTTCAGATTGCCTTGTCACTAACTAGGTATAACGTTGTTATTTATCCCACATGTATTGTCAATTGACTATATATCTGCAAAGTAAATACAATTCAGAGGTGGGACATCTATTGAATAATATGTATCATGAAGATAGTTTTAAATTGAGAAACCAATGTATTACTAATCAAATGTTTGAAAGTCGCAAAGCTAAGTTAAATTATTTAGCAGACTTTTTTAATATACATTATATCTATAGTTTAAAAAAATACCTATAAAACTAAATCACAACTTTAAGAGTGCTGTTTTTTTATACTTAGTGATTTTTTTACACGGAGTTTTTGTTGGGATAAGAATATACTTGGGAATTTTTATGTACCCATCACAAACGTTGCACAAATAAAGGTCTTGGTTTTGTTCCAAAATTCCGAGGTGGGGGTGCCAGGGAAATGCACCTGTTTTTTGGTGTCATCTGCAGCCAAATTATTTAAAATAAATGATACGTCTATTTTAATATATTATTATTAACATATTAATGTATTTTTTTTCCAGAAAGAGAAAAGGCGTTGCAAACATAGAACCTAGGGATACTGCTGCAGAAGAGGATCAAGAAGAGGAATATTCTGTGGAAATAGTTTTAGATAAACGTATACAAAATAATACGGTAAAATACTTCCTTAAGTGGAGCGGCTACGGAGATAAAGATAATACTTGGGAACCCGAGGAAAATCTTGATTGCGAAGATTTAATAAACGAGTTTGAAGAAAAGGTCAGAAAAAGAAATGAAGAACATGGTCGTGTTTGCCGTGGCCTTAAATGTACATTTTCAAATTCAACAGTTACAACTTGTTGTTTATTAGAAGCTCGTAGTTCAGTCATAAAGATTGAAAAGGAAGACAAAATTGACAATAATAACAGAGCCAATAATATTTCTAAAACAATACCAGTAGAGAAAATTCCGGAAAAAATTAAAGGTGCAGCTAATTCTAATCGCCAGTTGATATTTAAGATGAAGTGGAAAGGAATAGAAAAAACCGAATTAATTTCAGCTGAAAAGGCTAATTTAATGTGGCCACAAATTGTTATTAAGTACTACGAAGAAATAATTAAATGGCATTCTGCCTCTGGAGATATAAATGGTAATTAACTATTATAATATGAATAAGGAGTACATGTGTTCAAAAAATAACATTAATTTTATGTCAAATCTTATGTTAAATGTTTTCAATTATTTTATTTTTTGATTATATGTGGCAGTTATGGCTTACAAATAAAAATATCCAGTTTATCAATTATGAAATACTTAAATGTTAGTAACTTAATATAATTTCATAAAATGAAATTTGTTTAACTATTTAAGATTGATAAAATTTAATAATATTATATATTATTATTATCAGATTATGTTAATAATTAACTTATTCATTTTTCATTTTTCATTATTTTTTTGTTTTATTATAATATAGTAGTGAATCATTTTATCTTTAAGGCAAAAATTATATGTTAATTTAAGTTTATTTTTTTGTTCAAATGTTGGGCTTAAAAATTCTTAACTTGTTTTATTTTAAACATTAAAGTGTTTTTCACCATATTATTTTATCTTTTATTATAACTTTTAAAGATAAGTTAGAACTAATGATATTTTTCAAGAATTCCCATTTAAAATCTTCAATTTTATTTTAATATGGCCAAGTATCTTTGTTGATGGAAGTTTTATTTTTATTTTACCAAGGTGAAAAATTCTATATACCTACATTAAAATAAATATTTGTAAATAATAGTTATAATGTAGCCGCCAATAAATGTTTATTAATTATACAGATTACAGTTCAATCTTGAAGGGAAAAAAATTCATTTTACTTAGATATTTTTCAAGTTTAAACCTCAAATACAACTTAAAAACTTTTCAAGAGGCCAGATAAATATTTGTGGTTTTGATACTGCTGTATCCAAAAAAAAAAATACAGAATTATTTATTTCATTATAAAACCTTAAATGATGTATCTTTTGAAAGTTCATTAAATGGACAATATTAAGAAATCTGTGTCCGAGTTATAGTAAAGAATCTATACTTCAATTACGTTAAAGAATCTCAGTGGTGACCAGTTTTAGTCAAGCAACACCCGTTTGTCACTCTTACCAAGACAACCATCTGTGTTGTAAAGTCACTCCTCTGTGCACAAATCGGCTGCCGAGATTCTTTCTTAACATAAATGGAATATAGAAAATATCATGATGCCAACATGGTTTGTTTTATAGAACCTTAAACATTGGGTATGAGAGCAAGGGGCACATAAACATACCATTCGCCACTCAAAATATTGAATAGGAAATTAGATACAAAGAACTCAAATTAAACTTAAGGATAAAATATTGTCAATATCTGTTGTATAACTAACAATTATGGGAAAAATACTCCATACTGACTTGACATCGATTGATTATTAATTTAGGTAGGTACCTATTTAATGATTGGCACTGATAGAGTACTGGCTCACTGTACCTCGATCAACTGCTTGTGTAATGAATTTATAAATAATTTAACAATTATCAGCACAAATCACATGATGTGTAGTTCACAAATTTATGAGCATCTTATGTTCATCTGTTATTATAACATAGAACAATGTTGTTGTATGGTACTAATAAAAAATGAACATTACGCAAGAAACATCAAACATTATATTATCAGTATAGTTATGAATTATGATAGGGTAAACTATTTGGTAATTGTAACCCAGTTACTGTGAACCACACGAGCCGCCACAGATTACTAAGTGTGTAATTGAAAATAAAACAATATTATTAAAAAACTACAGATCGCATTTTTGAATTTTTTACAAAGAATGCATATAATATTATAGAACATATAGATGATTAAGTTTGGTAGTAGAGTTAGTAACACATGTATTGTTAAACAATTATTTGTTAGCATCTTGTGAAATTAAGTATAATTCAAATTTAGGTTATGCAAATTAGTACTAGTAAGAAATTAACTTAGAAAAATGCATTGAAAATAAACTGCATATTTATTCTATATTTAACCGGCACAAATTTAATACAATTTACTACCTAACAAAAAATAATACTTTGAGATATTTTGAGCATACCTAATTAAAATTAAATTGAATTACTTACAATGAAAAAAAAAAACAAAAATAATGTTTTAAAAGAGGTATAAGTTTGATAAATAAAGAAACATAAAACAGGTATGACAAGATTTGCAATTTTGGTTTAACATCTAATCCAACTTTGAACATGTTAAAAAGTAAGAAAATAGATATGAGGAAGAATAAACAGGAATTCAAAAAATTCAAATTCAAAACCATAACTGTGTGCTTAAATTATAGGCAATTTGACTACGGTTTTAAACACAAAATATACTATACGAGAGAATACTAGTTCAAATACATATTTATACATTGATTTATAGTTACTTTTTGTTTAAATAATATAATAAAGTGTTAACTGTCTATAATGAGTGGCATAAATTAGTCTCAATTTTTGATGGTACAGAGAAATATTTTAGGTCCAGTACCCACCAATATTCTTAACTCTTTTGGAAATTCACTACCGTAAATTGTTTACCTAGTGTCCTAAATGTACCTAATAATAAGTATAAATAGTATAAGAAGATATTGTTATTTTTCAAACAACAATTTTGAAAAAAATAAATTTAGAAATTGTATTCATTGGTGTAATGTATAATTAAATAATATAGGTACATCATCTTTGCTATAACTGAATGAAAATCTTCAATATTTATAATATGAAACAATGTACCTATAAATATATAACTATCGTATTCACGATTTCCACGATCACCAATATTCGGCATGGTAATTTCCAGTCCATTAAAGATAAAAAAAAATGAGATAAAAAGTAAGATTGTAAGTAGTGGAACATTGTGCTGTTAAATATTGCTTATTAGTTACTAAGTTTGTGTAGTTTCGTTCTTCGTTTTATAAAGTGTAAATGATAGACATTTACGAAATGTTAAGCGATAAAGATAAACAAATATTAGTTATATTTAAATATAAATTTTGAATTCATAAGTTTAAAGTTACTAGAAAATGAAATAGAAAAATGGTGTTGTACAAATAAAAGTTGTAAAAGTTTTGTTAAACGATTCAATAAAAAATTTTTAATAAGCCAAAGTAAATTAATTGATGTTGATGATCACAATCATCCAGTACTGAACAGATTATGAAACGTAAAAAAAAAGGAATGGTATTAAAAGAAAAGCAACTGAAAATATTTCTGAGCGACCGTCAAAGTTAATCCATTGTAGTTTAAAAGAAAGTGGTAAGTCCATAATAATTTATAATTTCACATACATAGTACGTATTATTGGTGACAATATTTTTCTTTTCAATTATATTAATAGGAGTTGAGAATATTACCACAACAGATGTGAATTGTTTTCGAAAAGGAATTTATGAGGCCCGTAGAAAAACCGTAAATAAATTTGATAGATTGATGTTAAATTTCGTAAGTTACTTTCACAAGAAAATAGAATAAAATTCTTAATATTATCATTGATAAGTAAAAATTGTTCACCTTCGTTTGTTTTGATATCAATGAACCTTAAAACGTCATGTACCTACTTCTTGTATGTTGGTTGGTTTAGCTGGAAGGATTTTTCTACGGGCCTCATAAATTCCTATATGATGAAAAGCATACAGAACTTAAATGTCAAGGAATAATATGAAATTTAATCATAAAAAACACTTACTATTCTACCTGTCAAACTATTTCACTACCTACCACCTATTATTAGTTGTTTCATATTTATAATATCTTTAGGATTAGGTTAAGTACAAAAAAATGAAAGAATTTTAGGTGAAAAAAGTACTTGTTCATTTTAGTAAATTACTATGGCTATAAGAATAATATTTCAATATATCTTTGTCCCAAAGTAGAATATACCAGTTCTGCAAATTTTTTCAAATTCCACAGGTCACATTATATTATGCCATTATGAGGAAGATGTATTCTGCCGGACGGGAACAGGTTGCTGTTTGGGGTATTTTATCTTGAGATAGAATATATTATTACCAAACATTACCTAGGTCAGTGGTTTCAAAAACATGGCCCACAATAAATATTTAATTCTTCAAAAATAAATTTTTTTTTTTAAATAAAAATATATATGTAATTTGTAATACCTAGTATTATATACAGTTATATCATAATAATATTATCTGACTCTAACTGTATATAATACTAGGTATAACAAAGCACATTTAATTTTTTTTAATTTTAGAAGAAATAGATATTATAATATTATTAATTTAAAATAATTAATATAACATATAAAATAAATGTTGGCTTAATTTATATTGTTTATTTTGGATTTGGTATAAAGATGAGTAAAAAAATGTTTTGCCATCAAACCTTTGACGTATAATTAATATATAGGCCCGTTGGTCAAGTATTTATAATTATTATTTGTAATAAGAACATGTTTCTGTTGATAAATTCAAATTTTTTTAAGCATATTAGTATATAATGCATATTTTAAGAATTCTTAACATATGAAGATTTTAGAATTTGTAATTTAGTTATAAGCAGCTTCAAACAGTGTAACAAAATTTAACTCCTAAAGCTTACTATCTGTCTCTGTGATTTGACTCTTTTAAATTCCCTTGTTTGTGTACACTACATTCTTTTTCGCTCGCAGAAAGTACTCCCGAATCCCTTAGCAAAATGCCTTGCTGTTCGCAAAATAAAACACTTTTCATAATTGAAAATATGAATCATAAAATGAATCGACAATAGTAAACATTACAATTGTAAAGTTAATTTAAAGCAAAAAATTTTTTATGTAATTAGGAATATTATTTCATTGTAAAAATATTAGACTTTTTACTCCTATCACAAGTATTTTATGTTAATTTGTTGTATGTTGGTTGTATGGTTTGATGTTAGGTACTTGAATTATAAATAAAAATATTACTAAGTAACAGGTAACCTACTAACCCACACAAATATTTTTGAATTTCATCTACCAAAACTAATATTATTATCATTAAAGTGTAGGTAGGTAGCCATAAAGTGTTAATATATGGTTTGCTAATTTATACTTACGACTACTGTAAATTTTTCTCTAGTAAATTTTCGATTTATATTAATTTTGCTCTATAGATGTTGTCAATAAAATGTATGGTGAGTCAAAAAGGTTGAAAATCTAAGATTTGATTACTAAATTTTTAGTCATACGTTATTCCTACGGTGGAATTCACGAACATTTTGGCGTTTGTCCTCCAGCAATTTTTGCTGTCAGTTAGGTATACCAAAAGTGTTGACAAAATTAAAGGCTGTTTATGGTGAATAATTTGAATTTTACAGAAAAATGTCTACAAATCGTATAGAACACTTTGAATACATATTTTATCTAATTTAATTTTAAACTGTAATTGAAAACTTGAAAATGTGGTTTCTATCAGATAATAATCGTAATTAAAACTAAAAATTCTAAATATTAAGTATTTCGTACAACCAATAGTCTTCTTACTGCTAATTTTAAATTTTTTTTTTCAAAAATAACTATAATTTTGTCAAAACAATAAGAGAGTTCCCGTAAAATTCATTAGATAGGTCCACACTAGTATAGTGTACACAAGTATAAAATGTTTTATTGTAAATTATTGAAAAAAACTATCTTTTTTTTGTGTCACAAACCAATAATAACTATCATAGAAAAAAAATGCTTCGATTTTCTACTTTTAGAATGGTTTTTGGTAGAAAATTCAATCTACTTCATCGACTGTGGGGTGAAAAGTAAACAATGTTCAATACTTTTCAAATCATCAGGAATTGGAAAAAAATAAACACTAAATAACACAATAAACATTTGTTAAAATTCTTATTTTTAATTTATTAACCATGGAGATTATGTCAAATACTGTCTAACAACATTGCATATGACACAAATCGTCTATAGGGTTATTTTATTTCGTAGATTTTAAATTTTTTTTTTTACCGATAGTTATTTTATATTGTGGATATTTTATTTCAGTGTCATATTATGACCGGTGCAAATTAAAAAATTTATTGAAATATTGTTGAACGCTGTTGTAAAACCCGCTAGTAATTCTATAATATCACTTGCGTTTATTTATGAAATATTTTATCGTATTTAACAAAAGTTTTCGTTATTCGAAATAGACAGCACTCTTCGATTTCTAATACAGTATAAACTTATAAATAATTTAGTTTGTCGCTTTTTATAACACTTTTACCTGGTATTCTTGATAATAACCATTTTATATTGAAGTTAATTACTATAATAATTAAATAGTATTATGAGAAAAATGCGGGTTAGTGCAGCAAGGTAGAGTATGTCAGCAGTGGTGGAAGTTTCCCTTCGGTTCTCTGACAGGGTACCTAGTTTACTATTACGGTATTCTAATAAAAAAACGATTCTGAGCAGACGAAAGAAAATGTATGAATCATAAATACCTAAGTGACCATTAATTGTATATAATATGCCTAGTGGGAATCAGGTCATTTTTACATTTTATTCGTCACTATGGTCATAAGCATAAACATAGGTTTGAATAAAAGGATAGAAAAGTAAATTTCGTTGGTTTTTAACGTGGTGTTAAAAAACTATTTATAAAATAGAAAAATAACCTCTTTGAAGCATCAGCTTTATTCAAATTGCTAAAAGATAAGATAACATTATTATATATTGAAATCGAAGCACTCCTTCTGGTAGAAAATTTCTAAACTGGATAAAAAAAATAAACACTGAAACCGCTAGTTTCATCGCTCTGCTCAGAATTTAAAATGTAAGAAAATATCTAATTGTAAAATTATGTAATATCTAACATCTAAGTTATTGACTAGGTACGCAGAAAATAGTCGTAATTACTGATGATGACTATAATATAAAAAATTATACTGCATACTTCGCACAAACATAACGATGTGATGTCCGGCACTCCGGCGTATTGTATAGGCAAAATATATACAATAGGTAACAAAGAACTTTGTGGTGTAAAAAAAAGACGGCGTTTGGATTGATTTTGCTCACGTGTTTTATACAATATGTGCTTTTGGGAATAATATTGAATGTTTCCACGTCACCCAGTTAACAGAATTGCCACGGAAAATAAATATTTAATTTAATTCCAAAAAGTATAAATTGTCGTTAATGTACTAAATGTTCTATAATTTTTGCAAATCACAATGATGTCGCTGCATATTTTCACAATTCCACCTCACGGCTCATGTACTAATATTGTAAATAATATTTTAGGAAAACAATTCCAACTGACAGATTAAAAACTGACAGCAAACTATTATTGAAACTGGAAAATGAAAATTTGGTATGTCATAAATTTGTAGGAGCTAGACAATACACGTAAGATGGAGACAACGCATGCGGGTACCACGTCCTCCAAATGTTATGTTACTTATTAGTTATTACAATATAGGTATATTTTGTTTTTGTAGTTGATTGTCAACAGTCTAGTCATAAGTTTATGTGGATCATCATACGTTGTCTTTATTCATAGTTTATAATATTCAAAACTAATATAAATTCATTACATTCATATATTCAGACAGTGAAGCACCAATATCAGTTATTACAGAGATTTTACAGGTAAATAACCGTTTAAAGTTAACAATTTACAGTTATTTATATTAGCATGTATAAGGATTTAGGTTTTTTAAATTTAAATTTAAATACTTCTATAAATGAAAAGTTTAATGCACGAATATTAGGGCTTATTTATTTAAGTTGTGTACGAAATATAAATATTCTCAATGTATGTTTATTTGATGTGGGTCTACTCTTAAAGCTACTATAAATTTAACTGCTACCGCATTTTGGTTTTTGAGCAAAGTAAAGATTCTAGATTTATATTAGTTTAATAATGATGCTTAAATGTTTAATTTGTATATTGTCCTGTATCCAGTAGAAAGGAGGTTATAACCTCCACACAGTCGTTTTTTTAGCAGTCCTTTTTATTATTAGATCTGTTAAACTTTATAATTTACACAAGTTACCTAATTTTTTTGTAGTATCCTGGACCGAAATTTCCCCTCTCCCTTATGCCAATGAGTTGACCATTTAATTTGAGTTGAAAGCTATGGTACAAATATATATATTAATATATTTTAATACGTTATTTGACTATAACAACTAGTATTTGTGAAATGTATTTTGTAATATTATTGATATAAAAGTTATTTATTTACTTTTATTAATACGCTGTATCTAGGTTAAATTAATTTTACAAGCTAATTTTATAATTTAATATTTGAGCTAATTTTGTTAGAAAATAAAATGTTATCTTATAATCTGTGAAATTAAATTATTTTACATTTTAACAATATTTTATATCATATTATTTAAGCATAATGATTAATGACATTTTCAAAAATTTGTGTTTATTTATCTACATTCTCAAATTTGGATATTTTATACTCTACTCGGGATGTAATTAAGGTTCAATGAAGGTATTGAATAGATATTTTAAATATTGTACATCAACAAATATTTGTGTGTATTTTAAATACTAACTACTTTATTGCAATGAATTTTTTTATTAAATAGGTAATTTATTTCTGACTCTCAATTATAAATATATAGAACTAAGTATATTTTATTACTACAAAACTAAAATTTAATTTTTTTAAATAATTAATAATATAGTATGGGATATGGGTAGATTGGATTCAGTCAATTATGAGTGATTATAAAAAAAAATATGGCTCAAATACTTTTTTATATTCTTAAGTACTTACCTATTTGAGTAATAATCAAATACATTACCAAACATGTATTTTAGTAGTATTTTAAATATGACCTTTTTTTTTATAAACATATTTTAATATTTTACAAAATATATCAAAAACACAAAAACTTACTAATTATTTTGTAGTTAAAAAATAACTTGCATAATATCTTTTACGAAACGCGGAATTTTAGGAGGGAGTGGCTCACAGTTTTAATAAAAAAAATAAATTAAAGTAAACATTTTTAAATTTTTTTTAGCAACATTGAACATTAAACCGAGGTTTCATAGAAGTTGTAAAAAAAAAAAATCAAAGAATATATAAAGTTTTAATATTTTAATATAAACTATTCTGTGCAATCAATCTCCACTTCTGATAATATGCGTTTTTTGTCAAGTACAAAAACCTATTTTTCTGTGCCTATACAAAACATTTCTTATATATATATATGGTGTTAGTATCATATCGTACTGTCAGTACAAGAGGGCCGTGCCTATACATAAAAATGGTAAATTGTACAGGAAAGCGTTTTTAATATTCAATAGCTTACAGACTACAGTAATTTATAAGTTATCTTCAACTACATATAAGTATAACAAATTTTATTTGAAAATTTCTTGTAATTTTGATGAAGTACACACTTCTTAAAAACTTAAATTTACCAGAAATAGTATTTATTTATATAAACAATAAATATTTTGAGATAAGGTTATTGCATTGATTATTTTTATAACTGACTTTTTAATATTTATATTAACATACTTTTCTAATAATAAATAATGACTGATGACAATACTATTATTATTATTGTATTTTATACTTAATATCATTATATTCTGAGCAGACTGATAGTGATCCGTCATTTGATCCGGTTCATGGGCACCCGCAGAAAATTTATCAGGGGGATGCCCCCATCAAATCAAACTCCAAAAAATACATAAAAAGTCTATTCCTTGTAAACTAAAAAATGCGTTAGAATTATATAAAACTAAACACTAACAAGTACATTAAAAAATATATTTCTTACAAACTAAAAAATGTGTTAGAAATATATGCTATTTATTCTATTTAAACTGAAGTCTTCGTGGTTGTTCTATTGCAAACCTTGTTATTGACTTTACTGATCAATGAATTTTTCTTTTCTTATATTAACTCTTTCACAATGGACACTTAACATACATAGGCCATTTAATCGGTCTTCAGCCAAGTTTTAACCCTTCGTAAAGTGCTAAATGACCTTTTGTCTGCACAATTTGTAGCTGGGAAAGATAGAAAAATTTCTAATGCAATTGTAATGCCAGGGAAAAATATTTTGCTATGTTCTAGTAAATCAATTATGTCCATACTTTGGCAGTCTTTTACTGTCATAAGCTATACCAACTTTAATTTTCAGGTAACAGATTTTCAATTTTACAAAAATTATAAATATTAGTTATGCTTTCAGAGTAGGACACTGTAGGTACTCTTGTTTTTTCATTTTTATAAAGAATGCTGGATAAGGTGTTGTAGTAAAAAAGTAACACTATTACTTTTTTCAAATCTTTCTTTAATACACTGAATTATTGAATCCAGGTAAGGTAGAAAATTGATACTCGATAATAGTCTTTGGGAGTTTCATATGTATAATTGTTTCTGTGTGATTATTTTCCAGTTATTCTAGGACAAGTAAATGTGAATTCAAAATGATCTGCTATAGATTTGACCAATAATTTCGTTTTCACAATATTATTAAAATAATAATTCCCAATGTGATAATATTGTACACTTGGTTTATTTTGAGTTAGATTAGTTATCTGACAGATGCCGTGTGCGTATTTGTGCGTTGGTCGTCTGAAGTGGTTTACACACTAGGCGATTAATAGCAATTCACAGAATTTAAACGTATTTAATTTTTAGCGATTAATGCAATGCGCGTTATTATTGTTATTACGATCAACAACTCCACACACTTTAAGTAAAAATATCGATGAAATGTTTATTTAAATCAAAATAAAAGTTAAAATGTTCAACATTCTATTTGCATTCCAGGGGGGGGGGCAAATGCCAAATGCAAAAAGTCCAAATAGGTACTCAAAAGTAGGTTCACAAAAAAAAAATAAAATAAATGTTATTTATACTATGTATAACGGTGCCTGGTCGCCCCCCTAAATGTATTAAAAATTGGCCAACGGAGCAGATGTCTCCGTTACTCCACCCCTACCCATAAATACAATCTTTGGACAGAGTGGTGTGTGGTAGGATACTTCTCAAGTTTAATTGATTTCTTTTCGGGTTATATTTTTGATTAGTCAATATGACGTGCACCCGCAGACCAGCAGGACCATGTTCAGAATTGTTCACTAGTTTTTTATACAGTTATATACTACAAGTACATCATGTGGCCGTCACTCCCGAAATTATTTCATCCGCTGTAATCATACATGGTTATTCGTACCATATAATTATTATATTATAATACTCTTCTTTGATTTTCTTATTCTGACAATAAATGTATGAATTTTAAAACCGTTTAACTGAATTTTATACTTGTCCACATTAACTTGACACTGGTTTTAGAGTTTAAACTTGACTCTATATACAGACTATCTAATTTGGTGGCTATTAATCGCTTCTCTTAAATAATTGGATTGCTTGTTTGTTTTCAAAAAATAGAAGTATGAGGAGTTAGAGAAACATATGTCTGCACGAGTAGATAAACAAAGTATTTGGTGTACCTTCTTATATTTAAATTATAGTACAGCTGCTTTCCAGTGAAATATGTAATATTACGCAGTGCTGGTAGATTTTTAGCCGCATAGAGCCCTAAGTACCTAGGTACTTCATTACTGAACTGACTCAAATTACTAATTAGTTATGTTAAATAAACCTTCGACATCACATCTTACAGAAACAATCATTTCGATTGCACTTTGTGCATTCTGCGCACTTCAAAATTACTTGAGTAGATTGATATTACTTTTTTGAATATAATCATTATAGAGCTTTGTATAGTTTCATTTTTAACACTTGAAACGCAACGTTTTGTTGAAGCATACATTATTCATGTTCTTTTATACCTACAATATTTTTAAATTTATTGATAATTTTTACTTCAAAATATTCAAGAAATGTATAATAGAAAAAGGTTTTAATTTTTTGGGAGTGCACATGTCCTCTGTGTACTGCCCTAATAGTTGCACCAATGTATTACACTTGTTGCACACTGATGATTTGAGAAATAATTGAGTAAATTAGGGATTTTTTTAATGAGTTTTTCTGACTTCACATACTTATTCACACTCTAACTAATATTCGATGGGAAAGTGAGTAGTTGATTCATTCGAAGGTCAAATTTTATAAATCCTAGTAGTTTTAGCCGGGAAAATAAGAAAAAAATTAAGGAAAAACGGGTATTTTTACGCAAATTGGTTTTCGAATAAATCGATTTTGGTTTTTGGTTTAAATCTAAAACAAATTACCATAGATCGTAGATACATGACATTTTCACTGAATGTTTAATGTTTCTATTAGCATTTTATATATTCTACTATATAACATTTTCAAAATATATAGACTCTTTTTGAGCAGTTTACGGACAATTTCAGTTTCAAATTGTATTAGTTTTTTTTTTTATAGATTTCAATAAAATGTTAATCGTTGGGACAAAAGGCTAAAAATTTAATACAAGGCTCCTAATATTATATTGTTACAATGACTCTCATATCACTCTCTTATGCATGAAATTGTATAATTCGTTTTTGTAACCGATATTTTAAAAGACCTGCTGTTAAATAATTTTAATCAAATCGACCCAAAGTTATTATTTTAACCACATTATAAAAACATGATTGGTAGGAATTAAAAAATAAATTAGACAAATGTTAAAATTAACTTGAGAATGTATTTAAATACTTGATATTATTATTATTATTATTAATATTCAAATATCTTCTATAGTGTTGAGTGGTAGCCATTTAGAACTTCCAATTCATTTCTGACTTTGAGGTTTCTTTCCAGGTTGAGCCAGATGCCAGATGCCAGACGCCAATAATCAGTTTCAAAATATTGTCTATAATTTTGACTGGCCTTGTATCCTTGAGAGTCATTTGAAGCACTAAACAAAATATTCAATAATTGTACTGAATTTCAATTACACCACTGTAGTATTTTATACTAACCAATAATCATACAGTTAAAATTAAAACTGTAATAAAATAACATTTCACAAATATATTTATTTAATACTTTAACCTAATCTATGAAATTAAATACTAAACAATTTTATACCTACCTTAAAAATAATAAATAGTAAATAATATTATGTAATAATATAATTAGTTAAATAAAATATTTATAGCTCTTTTACATATTTTTTTTTATTTAATATTATTAATTTTTTATTTATTATTCAACTTTTATTATAAATAATTATCATGACTAATTATTTTTCATTTTTAAAAATATAATTAAATCACAATTATTTTAGTTCCAGTAGAATACATATTTTTGTAGTAGGAATAACAAGGGTGCCCAAACGAAGCTCGCGAGCTGTATGTGTATCTTAATTCAGTTTTGTGTGGCTCTTGAACTAAGCTTAGACTAAAATTAATAAATATTACTCCGTTAGAATTGTAAGATAGTGTTTTTATCGCCGTTGGTTATGAATCGTTACAGTCGTTATTATAAATTGAAATAGCAGGGGTAACGGTGATTTTTAGTTTGTGTAGCCAAAATTGTGGAGAACATGTCAAAATGAAGAAAACTAGCCACTAACAAAAGAGTGTGCTAAGAGGCATATTCCAATTATTGGGACTACTTATGTATATGAATCATTGTAAACAACGCTTGAATAGTTAAATTCAATAAATCTAAATATAGTAATGTATATGTGTAGGGTAAAAAATAAATTGATATAGAATTAAAAATGTGTCTTCATTTTATAAATATCGCTTACAATGTGGCTCGCCTCGAATTAGCTTTATAAATTTGTGTTTACCAAAATTAAGGTTAGTGGCCATCCCCGGGATATGATATCAAAATAACTCATTGTACTCAATATTTCTATTACATATGTAACTAGGAAGTACCTATTGTTTTTTTATAAAATAAAAAAATTATTTAGCAAATTTATTTTAAAGAATTAAAAATAATAATAGTAATATAATAATTATTTCAATTTTAATATTTATACAATTCATTTTTTCTACTGAAAAATTATTTTCGACATAGAGCCGGGAACCTATTGCTAATTCCCGTGTGGGAATTACAGTACCAAGTAGATAATACAGTTGTGTACAGAACTGCGGAGTTTATGTTATTAGAATACAAAAAGTATGTTAATGTATCAATAGTTAATATATTAGTAAGACACATGTAATTTAATAACAGAGTATCCAAGTAATTAATTTAGAGATCCATTTAAAGTGTTTATAGTTTCAAATTAACAAATTGATATTATTATTTGTTAAATTAGTATTGAATACTTTATTGTTATACATTTGAAAATGTATTGTGAAATTAATTAAAAAATAGCAAACAATCTTACACATGACGTTTTGATTTTGGTATGACACTGCTAACTCTAATGGGTTTGGAACCAAGGCCTGGAAAACCATTCATATTGTTAAGACAGTGTTTTTGCTCTTTTTCACTGCCAAAATTAATAAAACCATATCGTTTACTGAAACCAGCACTGTCCAAGACCACTGAAAAATTATAACTACAAATTAAACTACTATTATAGTAAAAATGGTATTTATAAATGCAATTTTTAAGTAGGTATGGTAATAATATTATTTCAAATTATCGTTATTACCTTTAGCTGTACGTATAGATGGATAGCGATCAGCAAACGTCTTATATAACTGATAGTCATCTACACCTGGGCTAAGTTCACCTAACCACACAGAAAAATCTCTACCACTTCCAGTAGTTTTTCCAGGACTTCCAGCATGATTCAGTTTAAATTTAACAGGCTGTAAATAATATTTATCAACAATTATTTATGTAATTCTAAATTCTATAAGCTTTATTTCCAAAAAAATATCTAAGGACTATTAATTGTTTAAGAAATTTAACATTTAAATAATAATTACTCGTATTTAATTCATCTTTAATATTAAACAATTAACATGGTACAAAAATGTAAAGTATAGTGCATTGTATTATAATTATATTTAAATATACATTTTTAATTTCATATTCCAAAGCAGATTATTATTCGGAGTATTTCCATCTGATAAAAATTGAAATTTATTAAGACACATAGAAGTCTAACAGCAAGCATTTATTATGATTTATGTTTTGTTAGGCAGACATACTTATATTATTTTATTTTGTAGATTTCAAAAATATTTTAAAATAATATAGGTAATGCAGTTAATCTGCGGTAGTTGCAATAACAAAATTGAGTTTACTGAACAATTATATAGGTAGTTGCTTGTCGTGGTAACCATTAAGCTTCATTACCAAAGCAGCTTACTACCTCTACTGTATAAATATTGTTATTTTTGAATGTCATGTTGTAATAACCTATAGAGCATCAGTATATAAAAAATATACTTACTTATTTATTCTTCAAGAAGGAATGAATCCACTGAACAAGTTTGTGTTGGTCCCATGAGTTGGCAATTTGTTTATATTAATAAATGTTATTGTCTGTATTATATTTATAACTTTAATTGCATACATTGGTGTACACAGGGGTAGGGTTCTAACGTTCTAGGGTTTTAGCCCCCCAGAAACTTCTTTTTTTCTACAAATAAATCTTATTTACAACCATTTTTATACACACAGATCAATTTTGGTCATTTTTAATAGATGTGAAATAAATTGTTCAATATGATACAGTTGTTAATAATCATTGTTTTAGTTTTTTTTTTTAGTTGGTTTAGAACAATGCTAAACGTCTGCCATAATCGATAATGTATCATGGTCTTTCGATTATTACCAAGTTAATTACGTCCCGAAGAGGCTCTATAGATGACCAGATTAAATACTGTAAATGTAGACTAAATTTGGACTAACTATAATTTGTTATATAAAAACTGTCGAGAAAAAAATTATTTACTCATGTAAAACCCTAACCAAACCAAAATCCCTCGACGGTTAGGTATATATGGGTACTGAATATGGGTACTGAATATGGGTACTATTATCTGACTAAATTGTATATACATAGATAAATAAATAAATGTATGAATAAAACCCTTGTTTTTGCTAATTTTTCAATAACAAAATTATCACTAGACTTGGCTCAGTGATTACCAAACAAGATAACTAAAAACTAAAATTAAACTTACTGGATTAGTACCAGGTATGTATTTTCCATTGAGTTTTTGCATAACAGATACTGGATCATAGAAATCAACATATGCGTAGCCAGCATTTTCCCCAGTATTTTTATTGCGAATCAACTTAACATTCTTTGGATATTCTCCCATCTTTTGAAATGCACCTGTGATGAAACTTTCAGTCATATAAGGTCCCACCTAGAATAATAATATGTACTTCATAAGTAAGTAATGATTATAAATTACAAATTATTTCACAAAACATACGTGCCCCATCCATATACTTAAAACCTTTTTTTCAGGAGTTGATGCTTGTGGCTGTTGGACAGGTACGGTTGGCCTTATAAATGTTGCAGCTGTTTGAGTTGGTTGTGGAGTGCTGTAAGCTGATTGTTGGTTATAATTGTACATTTGATAGTTATTAGATGGACATTGCTGATATTGTTGAATGTACTGAAAATACTGAAGAGTGTACTGATTGGTATACATTTTGATTAAAATTATACAAATGAAAGAACAGTAAGAAACTAGCAACTAGTTATTGAAAAATTATTTAGTTTTTACATGCAAATTCCAAATATCCAACAATGGGAATAATAATTAAACACAACAACACAGGTAACGTAATGGTCTCACACGCGCACTTCGCGGTTAGCCACGACAGGGGATGCCACCGTTGACCGCGCTGCAGGACGCGTGATAAGAACCAATACGGAACATCGGCACCACAATCATGGCTTAAGATACTTATCTTAAGCCATGACCACAGTTAAAGATATTCAGGTTCCACATCTGCATTTGATAAGGCGTGCATGAAATGACTAGCAAAAATTAACCGGTAGCGTTCCAATTGGCAGTATTACAATTAACCGATTATAGATACATAGGTGTATAATTAACAGCAACATGGTTGAGTGTTGACATCAAGTAGTTAATTTTTTTAGTTGTTTAATGCAGTCACTTTGTAAATCAATGTGAAAGCTATTTATAATAGGGCGATGTGCAACCAGTATGTCTTTAATTGTGACAGTCACACAGCAAAATAAGTCATAAATCATAATCACGGTTCAAAATTTGAAAAAAATTTATCATTACAGCAATATTAAATTTTATAATAACTACCTACTTGTAATAAATAATAACCAATTATTAATTTATAGTTTCAGATTTTTATGTAAATAAATACTAAGTTTTATGCAGAAATTATAAAAAATATAATTTTTTTACATATTTTTGCATATTTGCAGATAATTAAAATGCATATTTTACAATTTTCTTATTGTATAAGTACTATAATTTCTAGCACAAATTATTAGCGTGGGTTGGGTTTAGATTAACACATTTCATTAACCACATATTAGTTCTATGTGATAATTTTGATGCCTCGTAAATATCAATATGAGTTGATGAACATGGTAGAGTGTACAGAGGTCTTTTTTCTAACAACATTCATCTTTGTACTTTGTGTTTTAACAAATATTTTCCATAAAAATAATTTTTCCACTGTCTAATCCACAATAATTATTAGCCTTATTTTAAATTACTGATTTCACACTATTAAGTTTAAATATTTAATATTGAGAGTCAACACATCCTTCTAATCGTGGTCCATTTGTATGAACATTTAACACTTAATATGACTGTTTCTCATTAAAATTATTATATAAATCAGTTCCGCAGTTAGTCTCTATTTCTTGAAAATATCATCCAATTTATTGAAGTGGTTTATCGTATTTTTTAACAGTGATTTTAATTTTTGCATATAATTTTCAAATGCAAATGTGGTAAATGTATCTAAACAACCAAACTGTCTAACATCATCTACGATATGCAATAGGCCAAGTATATTATGGGGAACATGATGTTCACCATAAATTACATTATAAGTTGAAACAAAATGTTGTAATAACTTTTGTGAATAAACTAAATGGCATTCTTGACAACATTATTTTTTAGGAACTAAAATCGATTTAGCAAAATGTAGTGAAAGAAAATTATTATATACTTCAGATGTAATATTTTTTAATACAGCTGGTCCAATATACGATACTATTAGCAGCCGAAGTATTTAGTAGCAGTGTAGTGGATGTTATTTTAAAAATGTTAGACTAAAAGAATTTTTGGATAGCGAGTCAACTACATTTTTCTTTAAGATGATAAATAATATTGTTGATTTCTTGAATAAGAGTAACTTTTGGGGGCAAACTGAATACAAACAACCAATCAAATTAGACAAAGTGACTATTGTGGATGAGTTTATCAGTACAGCAATTAAATACTTAAAATCATTGCAAACTACAGTATGGAACCAAAAAGAAAATAAATTTAATAACATTCATCAAAAAGGAAAACAAGATTTTTAGGACAGATAATTTGTTTAACCAGTGTGAGCAATTTTTCTAAAGAAAGTATAAAAACAGAAGAAATTTATTTTTTACTTACATTTTCAGACTTTCCAGGACCACTTGGAAATGCTTATTTCATTAATTAGAACACATGGATAATTTAATAACAATCCGACAGCCTCACAATTTGAAGCAGCATATAAACAATTGATTGTACATACAGAATTAAGTTAAATATCCACAAACTCTGGAACTAATTGTGTATCACAAGATTTTACTTCAATTTTACATGTTCCATATACTTACAAAGCAAATGGCATTTCTAATAATGATGACATCTTTAGTTTTACTGAAATAGAAAATGATAGCAAGTTGTTTGGTAAATTTGATAATTTATATAATGATAAAATATACATTAATGATGTCAATGAGTACATAGCCGGTGTTTTAACTAAAAAAGTTATAAAAGTAATTAAATGTAGTGTTTGTATTTCAGCATTAAAGATAGATTTAAACATAATATATCTTTAATCAACATAAAAAATAGAGGGGCGTATATACAAAATTGCAGAATTTACTTTTAGATCATTCCAACAAAAAATAGACACTCAAAAAAATAATGGTCTGTCTGAATCAGGTCTGTACAAAATCGTCCTTGGTAAAATGTTCACTACAAATTCTTCTCCACTCTGTAGGCTTGAAGCTCTTTCTCTTTAAAGCATTTACCCATTGTTTTAGTAAAATACTGTTCATTAAGGGCAAACTGAAAATAAAATTTGTGTTAACAACAAAATTTATCAAACACATAATTTCAAGAGGATGTGATACCCACATGTGTTGTCTCCATTTTACAAGTGTGTAACATAACAAATTTTGCACTCAGCAGAAACGTGTATACCTCCATTAGTTTAAAAAATAGAGCGAATTGATTTCTTATAAAATCTAAAGGTAAGTTTATTATCTATACAACCACATGGGCTATTTAATATATTTTAATTTATTATATAATTAATTTTTTAATTTTAAAATTAAAATGTATTAAAAAACCCATGAGGTTGTATAGATAATAAACTTACCTTTGGATTTTATAAGGGCTCAATTCGCTCTAGTTTTTCAATTAACTGAGCTACATAATATGTGCTGCAGAGCGTACAATTTTCCATGTTATGTACTTGTAAGATGGATACAACACATATGGGTATCATGTCCTAAAGCACAAACTCTTGATACCTTTTTTAAAAAGATAATAAAATAATCACTTATACTAAACTATTGATTGGCTCTTTGCCTCTTTTTATATGTATTAGAACAATAATAGGCTGAACAAGAGAATACCATAATTATGTAAAAATGATGAATAAATTATAAATAAATTACTGTATAGGAACAAATTCTTAAATATACTTTTTTGTGGTAATATATTCTGTTTTCTGCAAAATAAATTTACATTGTAATAATGTTTTTCCAACTGAAAACATGGCACCCGATGACGGCAACTGATAATCAATGCTCCAACTGATAATGGAAGTTCGCTAACTATAGTATTATCAAGGTGTATTGATAAGGTGTCGTCAATCTAAGGTAAACATTTGGCAAAGTATGCACTTTTGTCTCTTACATATTTCACTGTAAAACAATAATATAACAGTTTAAATTTTCTAAACCAGAATTTATTATAAAAAAGTAAAGTATAATAATATAACAATTCAAATTTATTACCCAAATACTCAACTAATAAAAATTTTGACTTTAGAATTGAATGTGATTGTAATGAAAAACATACAAAACTTACACTAAAGGTAGGCATAGATTTATTGCATGAACAAATGGTTCAGTGTCACTTTGAGAGTGGTTGGATAATACAATTCTGGTCGTATCAATTTTTCCTTGTAATACTAGTCCAACAACAGTATCCTAATAAACAGGAAACTTTTCTTCTATATGTTCATCAGTTAAGTAAGCAATTTTTTTTTTCTGTAATAACTGATGCTTGGTTTTAAGCATTTTCATAATGAATCAGAATTTTAATCCAATCTAAAAGATTGTTCAAAATAGTATCACCTTTATAACAAAAAAAAAAACACATTAATGATATTTATACAATATACGTAATACTATACTATACATTATAATAGTAATAGGCAGATAGAAGCGTATACTTATAGATAAAAACTAAAAAAATAAAGGTGATAAACATTAAGAATTCAATGTATTACCACGAACAATCACAAGGTAATGTACTTCACACAGATGCTATATGAGTTGAAGATTGTGCAGCAACATTTTGTATTGGTTAGGTATATATCTCATTTGTTTCGATCAATTTCTAATATACAAGTCGACAATATTGTTCTATAATATATATTTTAAAAGAATCACAAATTATTCTTTAATTAAAGTGTTATTAATTCTTAACCAATATTTAAATTGTTATCAATTTAATATTTACGATGATGAATATGATGTTTCTAGATGGTTATACACGTTTATCATATTTTATGTTCATGCTAGTCATTCTCAATATTTTATCTATGGATTTGCATTGTTATTATATTATGCAACATAAACATTTTATAGTTTTAAAATTTAAATAATTGTAGTGAAATTAAAATGAGAAACCCAGATCTTGACATGTTTACGTACGATATTATTAAACATGGTAGTAAGTGCAACATTGATGGATTTACTATTTTTCGTCAATTTACAGTGATCAGCCTCTAAAGACCTCCCTCACATCGATATGTAAACATTTTTAATTTCAACGAAATACGAATAAATGGTCTTGTTTTTGTGCTAAAACCAGGCCTGCTTCCAAGCAAACATTTGGCAAAGTATGCACTTTTGTCTTTAACATAATATTTGACTGTACAATAATAATGTAACACTTTAAATTCAAAAACTCCAAATTCTTACCAACTGCTCTAGACACATTCACAATATCTCCACTGAATTCACTTTTGATAAAATCTTCAAAATCTCTTCCAGCTAGACGATGATATTCTAAAAATAGTTGTTGTAATTGACAGAAACCACGGCGACACGAGATCATGTCAAATGTAGAGTCGTCAATTCCAAACTCTAGTTCACCTATCAAGTTAAAATAATTTATAAATACGATTGGTTTACATTTTTTTAAATAATGCATCAAAAAATGTATTTTCATTGCATTGCCCCTATACAAATAACAGTAAAATTATATTATGATAAAGGGATAGTAGGTACTAAAGAAAATACAAACCTGACAAAGTGACACTAATAATTTGCAGAAACTTCCCGATGTTTCTCTTATAAAAACTTTTTCTAATTCATTTCCAAATAGGTACTAGAAAAAAATATAATAATTAAATTACTAAACAAATATAATGTATTAATACAAAACATTTTTATATAAACTAAATTTAACCTACATTTATGGCAAGCCATTTTTGTGTTCTTAATCTCAGTATTAGAACCTTTGCATATAATTTAAACTATTGTTTCTTCAGTTGTGCGAATATCATCAAATCAACTATCATTGTGAATTTCTTTGGCAAGAACTTCATAAGCAGGTGTCATGAGTCCTGGAACCAGATCTCTAATCTTTCCATTCACTTCATTTTTGGAATCATATATTAAATCCTAAAATAATAAAACAATATTTCATTTATCAAACTAATAAATACAACAAAATAAATTATACAATTAAGACTCACAGCATGTCATAAATCTATGCAATATTTGAGCATCACGACGTGGACCAAATGGATTGGCTGAACGCTGGATTAGGCTAAAACAAAACAGAATAATTTTCCATATGCATGACATAAATACAGTACATATTTTTATAGATACCTACCATTTTTCTTTTGTAAAATGATTGAACCAATTTTGCAATGTAAAATTAATGAAAAACTTAGCAATAAATAACTATAAGTTTCTGGTTGAAAAATTAACATTGATTAAGAGAATGGCATATGCATAATCTATTTTTGAATAATATGAATATCATAATAAAAAAGCTAACTATCGTTTTATCAGCATTATCTTAACTATATAGGCTTTTAGCGTAATTAGAATGAATGCGATGAAATTAAGTGTTTATGAAAGCGAGATATTAATGAGGTAAACTGTTAACCATAAATTTAATATATTATATGTATTATTCCTATACTTTAGAACTTACTGTTACCTATTCAATCTAATGTAAATCTAATCTTAATGTATTGTATATATATGATAATAATAAAATTGGCAACTATTATTTATACAACCTAGATGTAATGACTAATGACACAATTAATGTGGAAATACACTTTTCCTACAACAATAATGAAATAAAACACACAAATTGTTATAGCCTATACAATTGGTATGTACTCAGAAATTGAACTGTTTGTAACATATATAAAGATTTGATTCAATTTTTTCAAGCCTGTGGCAAACAATAATGACTAATATTGACTATCAATTTGGAATTAGGTCGATTCGAAAAAAATAATTTTGTAATTACCTACTTACTGCTACCTACCTATATAGTAGCTATTGAGAAAAAAATTTTAGTCAATTTGTATTTTGTAACCTGTCAAACAAATAAAATAGGCATTTGAAATTGATATCTACTACCTAGCATACATACTTCACGCCTTTGGATACCTATTTTGTCCGTATAAAAAAGTTACGTACAGCGGTACAAGTTAAGAGACACCTGTTAGTACCTATTGTAAACCGAGAAAAATTTTAATCTTGAAAAATAAAATTAACTCACATGATTGTTGGGAGGATAATTTGGATAGCTTATGCTTATAGATTATTGGAATTAAGTAGACTTTTTTTGTAACTGGACGGGAAGGAAAATTAACACTAAATGAACGAAATAAAATATTTTGGATCGTAAATGAGTAATAATGAAATTAAATTGACTACAGTCTACACTAAAGAGTAATAAATAGGTAACACAAAGGATTTAGAATACTACAATACGATTGATAACTGATAAGCACTTGTCTGAAAAATGATAAGAATGGTAAGATAATGATAAGAGATAGTTTTATTTTTAAATTTTGTAAAGTATTTTTCAATTAGAAATTCATAAAAGTTTTTCTTTTCATAACTAACATAAGAAATTTTAATAGAAGGTCCCTAACAAGTTTTTTACCTCTTACGTAAAGAAAAAATTCACCAGAATTGTTCGTTATATTTTAAAGTAATGAGATATTTACGATATTTACGTCAACTATTATAATTTTATGATTTATTACTATCGTTCCTAATATGTATAGATTATGATAGAGTATATGATTGACAAATTACATTTTTAAACGGAGGTACTGTCTTTGCAGCTGAGAATATGTTTTTTGAATTTCTCCCTTAGTTATATTACTAAGGCAAAGTTGAATTTGTCTTAACTTTAATTTTGGATTTATAATTAATAGGCGGGTTATGGGTTTTAATTTTCTCCTCAATGTTTTCACCAACTATAGCAAAAAATGTATTAAATTAACTAGCAATATCAGCATCATCAGTCATTATTTTATTTTCGGAATCAAAAATCAAAGAAATGTTTAGATTTTTTGTTATTCGCTTTATCATACAAATAATTATATATCATATTATATAATATTTATTTATTATATTCCAAAAAAGTTTAGGATCGCCTTTAGACATATTAATATCTTTTTTGAAGAACATATCTCTAGCTCATTAAATAATTTTTGTTAATAAGTTTCTATATTTTCTATACTTGATTTTAAGTTTAGAATTGAAAGGATGTTCTTTTAATTTATCTATATCTTATCTATATCTTAGAAAAGGCAAGTCTGACTGCAGTATCTACATTTTTCGAGTTTAACACAATAACCCAATTTGAGCCCGAAAAAATTTGAGTTTATCAAAAAGTATATCAAATTTTTTATATTAGGGATATAATTATTTTGTATAACCAAACCAATTTTATTTAAAGATAGAACTGCACTATACTGGTCAGTTACATACGTACCCAATTATATTATCAAAATCATTAACATTATTAAAAAAAAGGTGATCAATATAAGTTAAAGACCCACTCATAATATTTACTCTAGTGTCTTCATTTATGCAAGATTTAAATCCATAATAACTTAGAATATTTAGGTATGTAACTAAACTGCATTTATTTTATTTTAATCAATATTTATATCACCACAGAATATACACAAAATATTATTAACAATACCATCCAAAAAAAATTTTAAACTTTCTTGAAGTAAACTTGGAGACCGATAAACACAAATTAAATTTATAGAAGACTCATTACATACAAAGTTAAGATTCAAAGAGATACAGAGATTAATCTCACCTAGTCTAGAATTAATTTTTTTTGAGTTTCTAATGAACACTGTTTTACCATCTGATTTATTTAAACTATATAATATACTAGCTGATCCCGAGCACATCGATGCCCGTTAAATGTATCAACTCTATATGACTCAAACTTTATTCAATTCGTTATTTAATATTCTGTGTATGGTGTTCAAAATTTTCCGTTGCCCGGAATAAAAATTATGATTCACAGCAGTACATTATCAGGTAGGCAATCTACCTGCGGTAGATCGCGGACCCCATGCTGTTTATGCGTAAGTGTATGATTATAGTGTATAACTCTAAAGTATTAAAGTTATACCAAGTTTGTCGTTTATACTTGATGCCACTTACAGTGGATTAATATAATCAATTTATACAAAATCCTATTCTAACCTAACCATACTAAAATCCGATGAATAAAAAAAAAAACAAATTTAACCCTTTGTAAATTAACCTATCTTCTTCTCAGAGGTCCAATCTACCCACAAACATTAATTTATATATAAATTAATATATATATAATTTTTATACAAAGCATAAGTCATATAGAGTTGATAAATTTAACAGGCAACGAAGTGCACGAGATCAGCTAATCAATATACTATTATATAAAGAGGAGTTGTTAGTTACCATTGTTGAAGGTAATCTCTGGAACTACTGAAACAATTTCGAAAATTCTCTCACCAATAGAAAGCCACATTTTTTGTGACTTTGTGAGTATCATAGACTAATTTAAACAGGAATTTTGAGATTTACGATAGAAATTGTTGTTAATTAATGATTGCTATGGGTTATAGGAGTTGAGAATAATACTGATTTATTATTACGTAACAAACTTTTATTTATAATAATTAATAACTCCTTTGTTAATTAAGTTAGAGAATCGATCAAATGCCATAAACCTTCTCCGCAATGAGCTCTTCAATTTAAAAAAAAAAAAAATCATAACAATCGGTTCAGTAGTTTCCGAGAATATAGGCCTCAAAGGTTTTCATTTTCACATTTATATATAAGATATATGTTACTGGTAAAGTATAGAATTTGGGCGTTTTGTATAAAGCCCGGGTGTTATAACTCTTTGGTCTGGGGTAAAAAGGGCTTAAGTACATTTTACCAACTTTTTGTGACAGCAGTATCAAAGTTTGAAAATTTCTTCTTGTAAGTTCTTTATATCCATACATATTTAAGGTATTTTATGTTATATATATTACATTCTTAATACATGTAACCTTTAAAATTCTTGTTACTAGGAATATTTAATGAGATAACTGTAGTTATGCCCTTTTGATTTCACTTGTTCTGACTTAAGCCCTATTTGGACACGACTTATGTCTTTTTGTCCAGACATAAGTCATCATACGCCTTTTCTACCAAACGTAGAAACGGTTATGTTTAATTATGCCCTATTTATTTCTTTAATGATATGAGTAATATTTGTCACTGACTAATACCAATTGTACCAAAGAAATCAGCAAAAATTAAGCTTTACATCTGCGGAAAAAAATTGACCAAAGCCCCTCTACCTGGGAGCAAAGAATTGTAAAATGCCACTTGTATATCGGGCAGGTTAGATAATAATAATATATCTGTAAAATACAGTCAAAATGTAATATATAATGCATACTATAAGATTTATATTATTAGAGTTTTCACTATTTCACTTAAATACTTAATTACTACTTTTAACTTATTGTCGCATGTACTGCTTTCGTGACATTTTGATGTGCATTATCGTTCCGATGCTTTGCATTTGCAGTTCCGTGTTTTACATTTTTCTACATACGTAGATCGGTCGTAGCTTTGACCACCCATAAATAAGAACATTTTCGTGCTATCTCTCGAAGTGAAATTTTAGTTTGTGGCACATCATCGACTTCCAGAAATGTTTTTTTGCAAATTACGAATTGGTTTCTACTGTACAAAGTTGAAAGGCGGCCTTCTTTAGTCCCAATTTCGTACATATTATTGTTAACTATAAAAACAGAATAAATACATAATAAATATTTTATTTTATTTTATTTTAATTTTGAGTATTTATAAAAAAAATAAAATATTTATTGGTACCCGAAAGAATAACTCCAATAATGTTTCTAAAATCACTACGGGCCCTATCTACATCTGGAATCTTAACTGTTACTGACTGACCAACTTGGACGGGACAAAAACGATTCTCAGAAGTTTGCTTCATTTTTATAGCTTGAACATTAAAATTTTTAAGTGATTAAATTCTATTTTCACAAATGGTTTTTATTCTTAAAGGTACGTCTAAAATAAAACAAACACTTAATTACTTACGAAAAAAGAATCGAAAATCTAAAATTAATTATATTTAAACGAATTATAGTTGAAAAAATATTGTTATATTATAGGTATAGAGATACCTTCATTGTTTTCTATATCTTAGTTAATATTAGAAGAAGTGGAAATAGAGATCAGAGCTATTTCGAGGTCTTTATCAGCTCTTAAATTATTAATTGTATTGATTGGCAGAAGTGTACAATTTAATCCAATTTTAGCTTTTTTACGTTTCATAAGGTTAAACATTTTATGTCTGAGTGCAATAAATGGTTTTTCATAAACTGGACATATTTAATCCATTTTTTGGTACTGTTATCTTTCAACCAAATAGCAAGGATATTTTCAATGTCCTGGTTAGCTCGTTCGACTGAACCTTGGATCTGTGAGTGACGAGGTTTACCATGAACTATTTTAAGTTCTGGCCACATTGCACATAGTTCAGTTACTACCTGATTTGCAAATTCACGATCATTATCCAACTGTAAAATTGATGGTGCTCCGAAAGTAGTGAAAATGTCTAATAATACATAAGCAACTTTCTCTGCACGTTTGTAATTTAACGGTCAAATTAGTACGTATTTTGTGAGGGTATCTTGGTAAACAATCATAAAATTATACTCACCATCAGGTTGTGCTTGCATATCTATAAGGTCTATCTGACAGCGAGAAATCATCTCAGAAGTTATAATTGGTTGTAAGCCTTTCTTGGCGGTGCTTCCTTTTTTTTGACACGATTCACAACTATTTAAGTATAGCATAATCATGTCTTTAGAGATATTTTTGTATTTTGTATTTACCTAATATTCCATTTGTTTGACAACAGTGTCTAAACGATGAATTAACATCAATAATATCATATAGCTCTTCATTATGTACCTACGAAATATTTAATTTCGTTTTTCTCATATACTGGCACAATTAACTTGTTAAAATGAGCAACTTTTAACACGTCGTATTTTTTTTAAAGTTTATAATCATTTGGTTCTTTTTTGATTGAATTATTCTTTAATTGAATTATATGCGAAATTAAATCATTATATTTCAACATCGTAAAAGATGAAGAATTTGAATCTTTTTTTTAACAAATCATATAAATCTGCATTCATTTTTTCCATTTTTTAATTATTAATTATAAGTAAAATGGCACGCAATTGAACTGTGGTTTAAAGATAATATCGCTGGTATTTTAATTATACTTTACGGATATATAATTATGATCTAACCTGCCCAATATATGAAGGGCATTTTATATTACGCCCGGGCATTGTACAAAATGTCCGGGCATTGTAGAAAACGTCCAAATTGAATACTTTGCTCGTTACATATATTATCCAACTATATAAATGTGAAATTAAAATCTCCCAAAAGGCTAAATTCTGGAATGACTTAATCAGATCTTCTTGATTTTTTTTTTTAAACGAAAAATATCTTCTTATGAAAGAAAATTTTAGGAAAATCTTCCGGAATAGTAGGAAATCTGGTTGTCAAAAATACAACAGTTGCGACATCCAGTCCACAAAAAAATAAACTTAATGATAAAATAAAAATGTAGTTAATTGTTGCAGATTAAAATAATAAAAGTGCATTATATATTGTTTGCTATTGATTAATAGGGCACGTTTGTTGATTTTTATAATTATTATTTGTCAATATATAAAGAAATATAAATAATATACTAACTGATCCCGTGCACTTCCTTGCCCGTTAAATGTATCAACTCTATATAACTCAAACATTGTTCAATTCATTATTTAATATTCAGTGTATAGTGTTCAAAATTTATCTTTTAATTTTTATTTAACTTTTCCGTTGCCCAAAATAAAAATTCTGGTTCGCAAAAGTACATTATCAAGTAGGCAATCTACCTGAGGTAGATCGCGGACCCCGTGCTGTTTGTACATAAGTGTATGATTTAACTATAAAGTATCAAAGTTATACCAAGTTTGTCGTTTTTACTTAATTCCACCTGCGGTAGATGATATAATCAATTTATTTAAAATCCTATCCTAGGTTGATTAAAAACATGATTTTTTTTTAAAAAGATCAAAAAAACTATATTTATCGTCTAAAACATGTTTTTTTAAAATGATTTTTTCAACTATTTTAAACATGTTTAAAACATGATTTAATCGAGTTTAAAACAAAAGATGTAATTTATTTAAAAAAAAAATTATTTATTGAATATCTTAATTTTATAAAATGTTAAAATATATTTATATAAGTTTTATAAAATTTTAAAAATGTATAAATTTTTATTTATGTTGGAGTACAACTATAATAAATTACTAATTGTTATGTTATTTATTGGTATGTAATTTTAATAATTCTATTTCTAATTTCTATATAGCTTATACTTTATATTATGACTTTTTAAGTGTTAACTGTTATGACTAAACAGTAAATATCAAACAATACATTTTAATATTTTATAATTCTGTTGTATAAATTTGTGTTGTAATTTGTAAATGAAATAGATATTAAAAATTAAAATTCAACCAACCTCATCAGAATTTCCCAATCATGAATATACAAACAATATTTGACTGTCTTGAAGGGTCGAAATATTTCAATATAATGGATATGCAGCAAGGATTTCTGAACATTCTACTGGGTAAATCAAACCGATATAAATTAGCATTTATTACCCCATTTGGATTATATGAATGGACAAGATTTCCATTCGTATATAAAACCTCTTCAAGACAGTTTTCTAAAGCAATGGCTACTGTTCTCTCTGGACTACTTTATTTGTAAATTATACAAAAACATTTGAAGAGCTACTTATAATTTTAGAAAAACTATTAGAATAAATTAGAAAAACAGAGTTTAAATTGAAACCAAAAAAATTTAAATTTGGATATTTTGAGTTGAAAATACTAGGGCAAATCGTTCATCAATATGGAGTTAATCCAAATGAGGAGGGCTTGGCAGCGATAAATAAATTTCCTATTCCAGAAAATATGAACAAACGAGAAGTTTTTTAGGATTATGTAATTTTTTTAGAAAGTTTGTACCAAGATACGCTAAAATTATAGCTCCTTTAACCGATTTAACTAGAGGCCACTTGAATCAAAAAAATCTCCTGTAAAATGGCTAAATAAACACACAGAAACGTTTAAAGTACTTAAAGAAAAGTTAACAAACCACCGTTGTTAAAACATTTCAGCCCAAACCTACCAATAGTCATATGGACCGATGCAAGTAAAATAGAATAGCAAGTGTTTTATTACAAAAGGATAAAGGTGACGAATTATTACATCCCGTATCATACATTTCTCGACGTGTCACTGCCACTGAGGAAAAATATAGTGCAATTGAACTAGAACTATTAGCAATAGTATATGCGCTCGAAACCTTTAGACCATATGTATACGGCACAAACATAGAAATATGGACAGACCATGCGCCGTTAAAATATTTAGACAATATTAAATCACTATCAACAAGAATTCAGAGACTAAAAAGTAAAATTATAGACTACGACATAACAATTAAATATAGAAAAGGACTCTTAAATCAAGTATGCGATGCTATGTCCCGAAATCCAGTGTTCGAACCACCAACGATGGAACAAGAAATACAAAAGGATAACGAACTGACAATTTGCAGTAAGTATGTAATTTGTAATTTGGTGTAAGTATTACATGTATTACACTTAAACATTTATAAATTATAATTTATTTGATTTCAAATGTATATGTAAATGAAGTAAATATTGTTTTGAATTAAATTAAGGTTTGGAATATTAACAAATTGGGTACAATATTAGATTATGTAAATGAAGATTATGGTGTTAGAATTGAAGGTGTCAATAGAGCTTATTTATATTTTAGTATGTGGAAATCCTTGTTTGCTTAGCACACTAAAGACATGGACTTGTATAGTATTAACTATATACATGAAGGATATCCTATGACATCGTAAGATTATTCTAACATTTTATTATTATACTTTGTAATTATATATTATATATTTTATGTTACTTAAAGTATACAATACCTCCAGAACATGGCCACCACATTGAAAGATTGGCTAATCGCTGTTTTTCAACTGAAACTTCAACTGCCCTGCTTTTCTCAGACATAAAACGACGATTATATCTCCTAATATTTTGAAAGAAAATTCTATACCATTTAATAGTAAATAATTAAAAATTAATATTTTTGAACTTGGTTATCAGTAGGTAATTATGATTTGTTTATGGTCGATATTATTATTTGTTACAGATCACACAAGAGCGAGGTGAATTTATGATAACATTCCCCTTTGAATATCATTCGGGTTTTAACCACGGATTCAATATGGCGGAATCCACTAATTTTGCATCTCCACGTTGGGTGGAGTATGGGAAAAAAAGCTTCTCTATGGCATTGCAGTGAAGATTCAGTGAAGATTTGTATGAATACATACAATAATTAGTTTAGTCTATAAGTTTTAGTAGACTAAAATCAATTATAAAGCAACACAGGAAACTGGGTTAAGCTTTAATATAATACAGAGAGAAAAGGGTGTTTTTCTGTAGAAGAAAAATGTATTAATGTTTAAATAAATTTTAATATTGTATAATATATGTCAGCAGTAGTCATGGTATATAAAAATTGGCTAATGTCTTCTGTGACTTGAGTACCTTTCAAGTTAGTATTTATTTAGAATTAGATTACATCAAATTTGTATTTTTGCAGATATTACTTAATTACCTAAAATAAATCAAATGTTTTGTCTTTTGTTTCAATATGACTGTATACAATGCTATATTAAAATAAAAAATATTTTTACAATTGGATAAACAAAACTGATTTATTTTCCCATTTCTTATGTATTAAAATAATTCATATTTATATTATTAATGTAATTAAAAACATAGTAAATACTTAAATAAAAATCTTAATACAAAAAAATTTTTTCACACAGTCATTTTTTTTATTAGTAACTGATCGACACTAGTTTTATGTTTATAATGTTTTATAATGTTTATTATAATTTTTTTAATTTTAAATTTGATAAATGTTGTCAAAATTTGAATATTAAATGTGAATAAAAAACAATTGTGTGTATATATTTTTAATATTTTTCAACTGAAATTGTAACAATAAATCAGGAGCCTTGTACTAAATTTCCATGTATTATTACCCAATAAATAAAATATTATTGACAATTATAGAAAAATAAAACTAAAAAAATTTAAAACTGACAATGTCCATAAACAGCTAAAAAAGTCAAAATATTTTCAAAATTGTATAGTGTATAGAAAATGAAAATATAAACATTCAGTGAAATTTTTATGTACCTACAGTTATTTGTTTCTGAATTACAACAACATAACAACATCGCTACATGACAGATCGAGTGAATATCCAATGTTGTAGAAATATGAACTTCAAACGCTCATGAATATTTAATTTGATTTGCTTGTAGACTTTTTTATTGATAAAGATAGACAAACTTATGAGGAATATTGTATTATATTTTCAAATTTTGGATTTAAAAAGAAAATGTTTTATGAATTCTTAACTCAAAATAATTTGCTAATATTCGTGATTTTTCCGCATTTTGTCAATATTTGAACTTTAATTGCTTATAAATAAAAATTGTGACTAAGGATTTTTAATATTTTTCTAATGTCATTGTAACAATATAGTAGGAGCCTTGTTTTAAATTTTCAAGCTTTTTTACCCAACAAATAAAGTTTTATTGACATTCATAGAAAAAAGAATAATAAAATTGGAAACAGAATAAAAGCCTTATTTGATAAATCCACTAGAAGTTATATATTTATTATATCATTCATAAATATGTTATATTTTACATTTGTTATGTCTGCATAATAATTTAATATTGTAATAATTAATATAATATAATATATTATATAAAATAAGTAAATTCTTTGATTCTTTGATTCTTTTATACTTATTATGAATTATGAATTATTATTAATTTAAATAATTATGCTACAGGTTATATCTATATTTAGTATTGTAACATGATATTTTAATAATTTTTAATAGTTACATGTAATTCAATTTTAAAATAATATGTATGTATATTATTATGTACATATATATAGAGGGTCTTTTTTTCAAGAATTATTAATTCAGTTGAGATAAACTGTATGCAAATACAAAGAAAAGTTTTTCAATAAACAAAAAATTATCTTAATAATATCAACAATAAAAGAAATAATAGTATGTACCATACATATTTCCAGGAGACATTCTAAAACTAGTAACCAAATTATTCCAAACTCTTAAATATTTGGAATAAATACAAATTACTTATATAAATCAAAAAACAAGTTATACTGCATAATTCATAATTAATTTCATAAACTTAAATGGTAAAAAAAAACCAGGATTACAACTGTTGATCATTCAGTCAAATTAGATAAATAATTGTTGTAAGCAATAATTTTCAATTTATAATTAATATATTCATCTCTATGACTAACATCCATAGCATTTCATTTAAAACATAACATTTAATTAACTAATTAAAAATAAAGGGAATGAATAAGAAATTTCACTCGATATTCATGTTTACAGAACATATCTGACTAAGTAAATTAATAGTGCTGTAACGTGCTCAACTAATTCTAGTTGAAGTAATGAAAGTGTTCTGAAATAATTTACAATAAAGATTGTATAATTTGTATTTATTATTACTCAATATAATAATTTTGTAGAAATATTCTAAGCACAATTTAATTTAAACTGTAAGTAAGCGAGTTGTGACTAGGTATTTAGCTTTAGTGACTGTTCTGATGGTGGCTTGCTGCTCGTCTGATGAACGCTTGACCATCAGCGTTTCTCGATGGGTCAGTCCCTATGTCCCTTCTACACTTCGTCTAACATATATTGATTGTTATTGTGGATTTGTGGCATTATTTTATATAACAGCACAATTTTTACACCGACATAATAAAGTTATTTATATACGTAGTCATATATATATTGACGCACGCCGCTCATGGTCATGCACTCCATATTATTATTGATGTTGTATACGCGGTATCGTTGATATTATTATTATCGATGTTATGTGAGCGCTAGCTCGCGTATTATATTTATATTTATACTTACGCGGCGCGTATAATATATGATTACGCACATATTAGGCATTTATTTACATAGGTAGTCACAGCTCGCTACAGTGCAAAGCCAACCACTACAACACTGTTGTAAACAACTAAATGAAGAATATTGTTTTCAGGTTGGCTACTATCCATGCTGGGTGACTGCTCTCTGTTAGCTCTAGTCAAATTTCATTTTTCAATCTCATTTTGTACTGACTATATAAGCAAACAATAACAACATACTTAAGGCTGTCTTACAACCTCACGAATCTCAAGCGCGTATTTCAGTTTACATTGTTCAAGTTCGTATGCAACACAAAACGCAGTTTTATTGGTGAGCAGTGTATCGCGTAAGAACCTAGATAATGTGCACTTTAATACGCGAAGCTGTAAAACGGGCCTGATGACATATTAGCAAATTTTTCCATGGTAAGTTCAGGAAATAGTTTACAAAAATTTTTGTCACGTACATTTGACTCTAAGCTTTGAGCAGCCAATTGACGCTTCTCGTAATCAGTCATCTCTATGATACCCATTGTAGGGTTATATTCCAGGTAAATTCAAAGCCGATGACGTTTTCGGTGCAATAATTCTTTCGTTACACTTTTCTGTGTATTTCACACAAAACAACAGTACGTAAACATCAGTAGATGACAAGAATTTATCGAATATCTACGTGGTATGTATAAACAATGCAAATTAATTTGTATGCACTCCAAAAAAATGTGTAACGATCGTAATTTATTAACTTAAAACACATAGGTTTTAATACAATGTACACAAAACTTGTTATTTTGTTGTATGAAAAACTTTAAAGTCTTGGAATTAAATGATCGAGAACAAGGAATTATGGAGGATATAACTAAAATATAAATTTTATTATACAATATAACAACATCATTTTGTACGAATACAAAACAAATTGATAACATTTTTTATTGATAAGAAAAAGTCAATCGGATGAAAAATACTTCACAAAATCACAACGATAGACAGTAACGACCACTGATCATCGAAACGATAACACCAAAACTCCGCCCCATTATATAATTACGATATAAGAATAATTAAAGCCGGATACGAGACATTATCAAACCTTATTATAATTATTATTCTCTTCGTTTCATTTTTTTTACGTAAATTTATATTTTATATTGTTTGGTTTTTTTTATATGAGCTCAAGTTCGCAGTACGTCGAGTCATTGAGGTTCTATTATTATAAGTTATTGTTGTTAGCTAGCTATAATTGTAGCAGCGCAATTTATTTTGTTATCTCTATTATAATATATTATATTGTGTTACATTGTGTATTATTTGGCTGATAAAGTCGTAAATATTCACAAGTCTACATTTTGTAAGTGATTCACATTTTATATATGCACCTGTGTCTGCGGACCTATTTGTGAGTGTCACCTGGTCAGCAGACAATCGTTACCTAATCATCACGCGTAAGTCCGCCAGCACCGAGTGGTGTGTGAGAGGCCGCCTAGGTCGACTAGAGCTACCACAGAATCCAGTCACCATAGTCATTGTGATCAGCTTTGCTTATTTAAGATAGTCCGTAAGTGTTGTTATGTCAAAATAGTTTTGCCCAATTTCATGTGAGCCCTGTGAGTTTTTGCACTACATATAATCAACCACAAGGCATTTCCCCTTCAACTAAATCTTACATCCTCCATCCATTCTGTATTCGTATAAATTGTCTTCCCATTAATCATTCCTTTATATTCATATTGTCTGTGTTGTGTCGATTGTTATCTCTCTATAGCATCGTTATTGCATACGGCACAGCTAAGGCGTTGGTTAAGTTATTACCACATACAACAAAATAAATTAGCTAGCGTAATCACCCAACAATGTAACAACCACGTATTAATTAAGAATTAAAATAGGTACTTAGATATTCAGGCACGGATTCAGAGAAGGACTATGGCTGCTTGGGCACCCCCAGTCGTCTAAGCCACCAACAAAATAAATTTGTATTTAAAATTAGTAATTACGTAGGTAATCTAAAATAGAAAGGTGTGAGACCATTTTTTTTTTTTTTTTTGAGCACCCCCTGTTAAAATCTTCTGGATCTGTGCCTGGATTCCCTAATTAATTTATATTACTTCAATGACGAAATAAACTTAAGGGCATATGATATGAAAGCTGAATTTACAAAACAAGTATTTGGTCAAAAACTCGTTGATCATTTGGGTCTTACATATTTTAACGCAATGCCTCTAGATTTAAAAAAATATATATACTGTTGCTGAACCAAGAATCTTAAAAATAGTATACTTTATGAGTTAATTGTGTCCATAGAATCGGAGTAATATTATTCACTGTCTATATTATAATTATGTCTAACTAGTACCTAATTCTTACTAGTATACTTATGTAAATCGTAAATAATAGGTACCTAAAAACTGTAATGGATCTTTTCTTGTTATATTATTATTAGAATTACCAGGTATTAGGTAGGTATAATCTGGTATGTTATTATTATTGAACCATGTATCATTTTTCTTTTCTTTTTCTTTTTTTAAAAATTCAATCTGCAAAGATATGTATTACCTATGTAGTATGTTAAGTACTAAAGTGTATTAATATAACACCCTCTCATCACCACAAGTAATGCTTAAAAGTGGTAAGTATTATTGTATAATTAATACATTTTAATTAAATAAATAAAAAAATACGTTCATAACAAATAAAGGAGTGGCGCAATGTCGGCGAAGAAACATTTCAGTAGGTACCTAGTCGAATGTTCAATAACACTAAGTCCAATGTTCAATACCAATTTTTTTTTTTTCATTCGTATCTGTTAATTTCTGCCATAGACTCAAAATCATGCGCCTTGATTTAATGAAATTTGACCATACTTCCCATATCGTAGAATATGTTTTTATTCCGTGAGTTGTATATTTTGTTGTCCTACCCTCCTCTCACCAATTCATTATCTTTTTACACGAGGCAGTTAGGTATCTAGAGCATCGGCCCCATTGAATTAATACATGAAACACTTCCTGATAGGAAGTCGCCATAATAATATGCATTCCTAGTCAAAGGAAAACATGGTAAAATGTAATTTTATTTATGAAAACTGTTTTCATCGTCATAATATTAATGTTAAAAATAAAATTGGAATGCATATGGCGGCTCCCGTATCGACTCATTTTACATATTATGTGAGAATTATACATAATACGTATTTTACATAGGTATTTAGTTCAGTGCTCGGCCCTCGATTTCATTTTCAGAACGTAACGTGACATACAAAACATCCATCCGTATTCCAATTTTTTAATTTAGGCATAGCGCTTTGCTAAAGGTACTTGATAAATTTTGATAGATTCTACACCACAGTACCTAAACTATTGTTTTGATTGAATTCGATCAACTCTCTTTGCTTGTGAAGCAATTGATAGCTGAACGTTCAAACGTTCTGGTTACTCACATTTCAAGAATTTCAACAGATATTCATACATATGGTTTATGTATAAAAATTTTGGATTCGTTCCAAATCGATTTCAGTTGAAATTATTACTAATTATTTTCACTTCTTTACAGTACCTATTCTTGGGTTACTGTTAGATTTGTTTATTATGTAGTTAAAAGGGAAAGTAATATATATACGTCTTATAAATTGTGTCGTAACCATAACATCATCTAAAATATTTATACTTGCCCCATACCTTGGAGATACTAAATTTGAAGTTTTTATTTCCGGTTATAATTTTATTGTTTTGATTTTAGTTCATATTACTTCTTAAACGTATTAATCTATCTACACCACAAGATGGGTAGAGAGGACAAAGCAACTTGGAAAGCTAACTATTTTGTGAAATTGGTGGTATATTGTACATTGTATTAAATAACCACTTATCAACAACTTTTAATTTTAAATTAAAATATTTTTTCTTTTAGAATTTACTTGACGAGTTCCCAAAATGTTTCATTGTGGGAGCCGACAATGTGGGTTCAAAACAGATGCAACAAATTCGCACCAGTCTTCGTGGAAATGCTGTCATACTGATGGGCAAGAATACAACAATGAAAAAGGCAATAAAGGGCCATATCAACAGAAATTATTCTCTTGAAAAGTAATATTAATATTATATAAATATTAAATAGTTACAAGCTGATATTGTTTATGATGCTAATTATAACTGAATCAGTAGAATCTTAACGCATCAAAGCCAGAAATGGCTAAACCCATTGGTGTAAATTGGTCTTTATTGATGTCGAATGCTTTTAGGCAGCCTGATTAACTATACCATAATTTTAAAATTAATAATATTTTTCATTTAATAAAAATGTTTTATTAATCATTTATGTAATTATTTAAGGATCATGCCTCACATAAGAGGAAATGTAGGATTTGTTTTCACTCGTAGTGATTTGGTTGAGATCAGAGATAAACTTTTGGAAAATAAAATTTGTGCTCCAGCTCGTCCTGGCGCTATTGCACTGGCCTTGGACCAGAAAAAACTTCTTTCTTCCAGGCGTTGTCTATTCCAACTAAAATTTCTAAGGGAACAATTGAAATCATTGTAAGAAAAATAATATTTATGCTATAAATTTAATTTAATATACTTATCACGGTTTTTAAATGTTTAGCATGATGTCCATATTTTAAAAGAAGGCGATAAAGTTGGGGCTTGTGAGGCGACCTTATTAAATATGTTGAATATTTCTCCATTTAATTATGGTTTGGCCGTACAAATGGTATATGATTCTGGAACTATCTTTGAACCCGAAATCTTAGATATCAAGCCAGAAGATTTATTGAAGACTTTCTTAATAGTAAGATAAAATTTTTATTTTGAAGTTCCTAAATTTATTATTTACCAACATTTTAAACTGAATTTAAGTACTTATTAATTATCTCTTAAAATATATTTGTGGCTGTAAATGTGTTATGTTAACATGATGTATACACATTTAGATAACTAATAATCAGGGTTGGAAAGTATAATACATTCAAGTATAAAACACATGTAAAAATGTATAAAACATTAATATTTATAATAACAAAAAGAAATTGTATTTCATTTTATTTTATTCTAAAAAGAAAATTCACCAAGTCGATGTGATTAGTTAATTTGTTATATTAATTTATAAGTTTATACTTCTTAAAATTTAAAATGTATACTATCATCAGTTAAAATTTCAAAGGAAAAATTGACTACTTAATGTCTTAGTCATTTTAAAGTTTTATACGTGGGGTGTGTATTAGTAACATAAGACAATGTTTTATACACGTATTACCATTCCTGCTAAAAATGTTATACATTTTTCTAATTGATTGTATCAATCTTATGACTGAAAGTGATGATATTATAGCTTTGTCTAACATAAGCAACTGAATACATTATGTTCATCAATCATACCTTGGAAATGTAACTCATAAGTTGCGCACCTGATTGACACATATAGAAAATCACCACTTTCTATCCCATAAATATCTTAAATTTCATGTGAAGATTTTCTATAATTGTTTTTAGTTGTTATTATTTTTCAAATAATAAAATATATAATTTTAAAATGGGTTAAAATGGACTTAAAATAGTTTAGTCAAGCCCCGAATGATTTTTGTAGTTTGAACTTTTACAAACAAGATTTGGCAAGTCTTAGGATAAATAATCAGTGTTAGTAAAAGTTCAAAATTGTTGACCAATTGTGTGATATTTTTTATGCTGAATATTAATTAATATATGTAGTCCGAAATTATTATATTGTAATGGTCTAGATGGTTGTGAATACTATTTGACTCATAACAACCTTATAATATATAAATAACCAATTTCATTTCTAATTATAAAGTTAAGTATATTTTTATTCAAATGTACCTCACCCATGAGATACTTTTGAACGTGCAGGGGGCAGATTTGAAATATGTATCTTATATAATTAAAGGGCCACATTTGAATGTTGAACATAAACAAATATTAAATTAAGAACCATAAGATAGGTATTTCAAGAAGGAGGAACCTACATTACACCCTATTAATGAAGACTCAAATCTACCCATGCCAAAATAGTCAATAATAATCGTAATTTAAATTTTAATAATTATAAATAATGTATGTACATTAAATATATTACTAGACAATAATATTTTGAATAGGTATATTTAATTCTAAACTTATGATTTTTTTTAAATTTTCAAATTTTCCCTGAATTCATATCTGCCTCATTCTCCCCTACATTTTATACATATTTTATAATTAATATATTTTTAGGAATTAAACGATCTCCGTGACTCCATATGAAGTAATGTTTGATATTAAAATGAAAATGGGATTAGCTAATTCAATTATTCCAAAAATGTATTACCAGGACTGCAAACAGAAGAGGATTTAGAGGCAGTGCTTACAGAATTAAATGAAAATATAGTTGAAGTTTGTGAGATAAATGAAGAAGTTGAAATAAACAAGGATGATGAAACTTAAGCAAATGAAAATGAAAATGTAGAATTAAGGGACGTAGAAAATTTAATACCGGTGCGGACACTATAAATTAATCAACATCGAGAAAAATCACATATTGGACTTCAAAAACAAGCCAGAAAATGAAAGAAATGTCAAACAAGCAAATGCCAACTGTATTAATTGGACAAACCGTCAAGGTTAAAATTCCGGAAGTCGATTGAAGTATAGTTGATGCCCGGACATTACTGGCTGTGGTGTTAAAAGTTGTGGATGGAGATTTTTATCGCATGGGTACATAAGCAAGAACACTCAACTTTTCACTCGGAATCAGTTCACCTCATGTGAGGACAACACTGATTGTTTATCCTAAGATTTACCAAATCTCGTTTGTAAAAGTCCAAACTACAAAAATCATAGTGTAATCAAGTTCAGATTGGATAATGACACAACTTTCAGGAGAATCAATTTTTGGTAGATTTTTATGTCATCAGCAAATAGGAGGAACTTGGCTTTGTTAATCCACTTATTAATAGAGTTAATAAATAGGATGAATAGTAAAGGGCTTATATGACCTCCTTGGGGTACCCTCAAGGGTACATCTGTTATACTTAAATGTTTCATAATATTGGTACTATTTAAATTCTTTTTTAGTAACAGATATATGTGAAGTGAACATTTCTATTGTATATCATTGTATTGTTTGTTTTATTGTATAATGTACTGAGTACCAACCTATAATCAGTTAATATAAAATACATGTATTAATTATGTTATATTTTTAATAGGGAGCCTCACAAGTAACAGCTGCTTGTCTTGCAATCAGCTATCCAACTATTGTGTCTGCTCCTCACATGTTGATCAATGGTTTCAAGAACTTGGTTGCTGTTGCTGCTGAATGTGAAATTGAATTCAAAGAAGCTACAACTTTCAAGAAATACCTTAAGGTAATGAAATTAAACAGGTTAATTATTAATGAAAAAATAAAACAAATATTTAATTTAATTTCAGAATCCTTCCAAATTTTCTGTTGCCATGGTTGCTCCTGTAGAAGGTGCACCTCAAGCTAAAGAAGCAAAGAAAGAAGAAAAGGTCGAAAGTGAAGAAGAGGAAGACGATGATATGGATTTCGGTCTTTTTGACTAACTTGTTCATTTTATAACTTCCGGCTGAAATAAAAATCATTTTAAAACAATTTTCTGTACTTCAATTATATTTTACGTCTCAAAAACAATAATAATTAGTTGTCAAGTGGTCATAAATCACTTATAAAATTGTATGTAAGTTAGAACTTACTGTGGTTTAAAAGTTAGATTATTGTATAATTCATCTGGTATTACAGTAAATTGTGTCTTGTGCATTTTTTTGCTACTGCAATATGGATATTTTGGGTAGGTGAGGTTACTTACAGCTAATATCTGTATAACTTTTACTAATTAGTAATTAATGAGAAGGTAAACAAAAAAATAATATACATTTATAGGTATAATATTGATTTGAAAATAGAAAAACAAAACAAGCTTAAAATATTTTAATTATTTCAATCTATCGAAATACTTTGTTATAAACATTAAAAACGTTTGGTAATCAGTTAGTATTTTTTCTTTTTAATCTAAAGAACATTTTGTTATAAAATGTTAATTTTTCTGTTACTTATATAAGTTTCAGATTATAAAAAAATTTGGCTTGTCACAATGTATTCAAATTTAATACAAAATCCCACTAAAGTAATGATTGAAAAAATTATAAAAATGAACAATAATACACATTGTCAAAATAATAAAAACTGTAAATTGATTTGTATTTAAAATGTTTTTAATTTACTAGCTTACATAGTTACAATAATTAATTCAGTGTTCCAACTTCCTAGTAACTTTTTCTTATCGAAATGCATCTCAAAAATACAAATTATAGTTATAATATTGAATCTCTACAATCTACAAACGCTATAATAAATAATAGCTTATAGCAGTGTTTCTTAACCTTTTTGTTATGACCCACAAATTTAAACTTTACCCTCCAATAAAAAAAAAAAAACTTGTTTATATTATAAGTAGCATGCTACAAGATATTATACCTCTGCAAGGATAATTGATATGTCTTGGGTATAGCACAGTAAAAAACCCAGTAGCATGCTACATGAATTAAATTTTTTTTCTTATTGTTGTTTTCCATTTTTATGGCAATAATCAAAGCGTGTTACGAATATGGGATAAGAAAACAAGTTTTTCTTAGCCCAAAAAAAATCAAGTATGCCTCAAAGGTGAATAAGTTACTAAACGAGACGTAGAGACTTATCAGGTTACAACTTACAAAATACATAGGTTAGTTCCTGCATTGTGGAAAAAATGATACACAAAGGCATGTAAATACATCGGGCGGTGACTTATTTGTCCCCATTATCCACACTGTCCCGATTAACCGAAGAATTTTACATACAATACATTCATTCGGGACTATCATTAATGTCCCCATTAAGCAGGTGTCCCCTTTAAGTAGTGTCCCGAATAAGCGGATTCTACTGTATATAAAACGGGAATTTTAACGCAAAATCGGTTTACGTTAAGATTTCGATAATCGAATGTTAGATCGGTGTGTAAACCTTATCTGTATAATGTATTCTTTACCAACAAGCTGCACCCATCCCATTAGTTAATGGTAGGTACCTACAATATGATGTTCAAATATTGGAGCTCTAATGAGTAATGTGTTATGTGTTATGACTTATGACTAACTATCAATTAATAATTGATTAAAGATAAATAATTATCAATGAACTATACTATTCATAAAATAATGAATATTTGGTATATATGTGCCGTATAATATGCATATATTTTTTTATTTTTTTTTTATTAAAAACATATATTTACAATCTATTTTACAATAATCAGTAAGTATGATGACAAAGTTTATATAACATAATAAAATATTCGAATAGGAAGACCCTCAGTAGTGTCACCTGACCAGAGATAAGCATATATTTTAAAATTAAATTTAAACAAAATGTGGTAGGCACATTTAACAACAATTAGTAAAAGTAGTAACAATTAGTTGTTACTAATTTTACTTGAATTACATGGTCTGTAATTATTAAGCTAATCCGTGTGGCAGACTGACCGCCATGAGACCCTTTTTGAGCTCTCACTATTTACTCCCTGACACCACGGGATTTTTTCATAGGTTTACTTGGAAACGGTTTAGACGATTTAAACAAAAATTTATTAAAACGAGCTCTCGCTGAAAATCGATTTCAGTAAGACTACTCCGAACTAATCCAAATACTCAATTGTCAATCCTAGTAATATTTTTGAGAACCCAAATAGAGACTCAAAATCGAATTTAAGTAACTTGAAAAAAAACCCGTGACGGTCAACCTGGTAGATAAGAAAATTATAGAATAAAATATGTACCACAATACTGCGATCATACCTACTGTTAATGGTAAATTAGACGGTACCAGAAAGAAAAATGTATTATTATACATTTGGGTTTTATTAATGTAACCATAGAAACGATGATTGTGGATTCAATAATTTACATTAATAATATTACCATAATCAATTACAATGCTTGTATGATAAATTATTGTAGGTTGGTATACATTATACAAATACGATTGACTACAATTAAAACTACTTATTACTTAAAACAATAAACATTTAAAAAAAAACAAGTATAAAATAAAATATAGTTAACAATTAATAATAATAGCTAAAAATTCCGACATAAAAATGATACATTTTGTAAAAGATTACTGATTCTTTCGTTATTTCTAAACACATATTTTATTATTTTTTTTTTTTTTGTTAAAATTGTACCAGTTTGGATATTAAACAATTTGATAATTGCTTTTGAATTTGATTCAAGTAGTTCAATTGATCAAAAATATACATCTATAATTTATCATATTTATGAAAATATTAGATAATAGGCATAAATAAAATAATATTATTAAATAGTAAACTTAAAAAAAAAATGGGGGTGAAATATCCTACTACACAAAAAACAGTCAGGGGCGGGGGAATGTCTGCGATTAGTATCTACTATCTTATACTGGAACTCAAACAAATATCAACTTATTGGTCAGTTGGAATTACATCTTGATCGCATTTATTTTTTTAACAGTTAAAATGTCGAAAAACACCATCGTGACATACATTTTATATACATAGTATATTGTATTTTTAGGGTATAAGAAAATGTTTATAAAATAAAAATTTTCCAACATAATAATATACAATATTTAATTTATTTCTAATATATAATTTATAAAATAGTGTAATTCTTTTAAATTATTTATATTTAGTCAATCCCCAGTATAATTCTACCAGGGATTCTTTTCCCGCAATTTGTTACGTACATACATTATACAATGCGGCGTGGAGGCCGTAACGGATGTAATAATCAGGGTTGGAATTTTATAGCATTTGCATATTTCTTATGAGATGCTTAAAAAATAGCAGAGTAAGCTGAACATTTATTTCATGATACAGAGAACTCAAATTAAAAATTTAATTTTGCTTTTTTTGTATATTTTGCAATTTTCAGTTTTTAGTGCTTTTTTGGACTTTTTAAATCTTTTTTTGCATTTTTACTTGTTTTTGAATCAAAATTGGTCATATTTTATGAAATTATATTTTAGTAAAAGTGTTTTTAGATTTTTGTCAATCGAATAGTTTACGATAATTTCGTATTAAGTATTTGGTTCTAATTTTTATTATCTGCTGATTTTGTGGGATTTTTTATGTCGATTTCTGCTGCGATTATTAATCGTCGATTATAAATGAACGAGAATGCGTTGTAAAGTCAATTCCTTTGGATTCTGATCAGAGTGACTAAATTATTTCAAATTTTAAGAAACTACTTATAATAATTTATAAGTGATTAATAAATTATAAATTAATAAATTTCCTTTTTTTTGCATATTTTTTTGTTTTTATTGCATATTTTTAACGCATATTTAGCAATATTTAAGGTAATATTATAGCACATATTTATGCAATTTTAAGTGCTATAAAATCCCAACCCTGGTAATAATAAATAATAATACAATATTATTGGTTAGAGTGGATGCTCGGAGTGACAGTCCGATGTGGAGGGTGTCGGTATTGGTGCAGTGGGATGTATACTATGGCATTATGATATGGTATGATAAATTCATTGTACCAGTGCGTTTTTTTTCTATACAGGATTTTAACAACAACTTCATGGCCCAAAATGCGACGCTGCCACAGTTCTTAAATTCAATGACATTTTATTATGGTTGTAGTGTCTTTGTAGTAGGGGACGGAGTAGAAGCAAACGCACAACGCCGGCGCCGCTTAATTACCGGGATTCAGAGGCGGCGTCGTCGTTGTAGTATTCAAAGAAATAATAAATTATTATCGTTCCCGTGTTGGTACCACTGAACTAAATGCATGGAATGCGTATTATGTATAATTCTCATATACATAAAAAACGGGAGTCGCCATAATATGCATTCCGATTTGATTTTTAACATTAATATTATGATGACTATAACAATTTTCATGGATAACATAACATTTCACCGTGTTTTCCCTTGACTCGGAATGCATACGGCGACTTCTGTTCCTATGAGGTTCATAATATTTTGAATAATGCACGCGTTCCATGTATTTAGTTCAGCGGTTGGTACAATGTTTGAAAATACCTTGAACTATGCGAGCTCGGAGCGTCAGTAGCCTCTATTCGAGCTACTAGTCAGTGGGTTAGCGATTGGATTCCGCCACACCACCAGCGCGGGACCAATGGTTGGCAAGCGGGTGCGGGTCGCGGGATGTACTACCTCGGTGCGTACCTCGCTTAGAGGCTATCCAGCCGCCGACTGGTTCGTCCTTGTTCGGAAGATTTCACTTAGCTCACGCACGCGCACCGCGTTCGTGTCACACACACACCTGCACGTAAACTCGCACACCGACACACGCTCACATAAGCAAACCCATGCATACGCGAACGAGCCTCTGAAATTATGTCGTCATGTTGGCAAGCTCCGCGACCTACTGCCCGTCCACCGGACCACCACCGACCCAGCAGACACCTGACACCGTTCGAATTCCTTCAAAACTCTCCACCGACATCGTCGCCTACAACTCGTTGTTCATAACGTTCCTGTCGTTCTACAATTCCCGTTGTTTCCGAACTGGCCACCGACAGCACTGCATGACCCGTTTGGCGTAGTCCATTGAATAATTATTAACATAATATTATAACTTAATATTTATATAGTTGACAGCCGCACCTGTTTTTTTCCGTTTTTTTTTGGTTTTTCCAAACACCATTACCACGGCTTATTATTTTTGGCGAATAACGTAATTTACCTTCTCCCACCCTTCCCACCGCTAGACGAACACTTCAAAACTGGCTTCTGTAAACAGCGTTCCAGAAAACGAAGGTAACGATATTAAATCTGATGATTATAACTTATTACAATATAACGTATCGTAATTTAGTTTTATTTTTTTATTATTATGTTTGAGTGTTTGACATACGAGTGTGCGCTGTACCGACCTCGGTTTAGTCTTCCTGATTAATGTTGATTATTATTATTTATTATTTATTAGACATTTTTGTTGTTATTATTATCGTTATTATCATGTGTTGGGGATTCCCACACACGCCTAATACTATAAATTAGTAGTGTCCATAGGCGTAAATAGTGTTTGAAATTTTGGGGGGCTGTAGATCAGGTCTATACTTGATACTCTTATGATGATTTTAAATTATAGTGGTGAAATCACTAGTTTTTTTTGGGGGGGTGGTGGGAGGGGGCCGGGGGATAAGTTATTTGCTCCTATGGTTGTGTCTAATTTTTTTTTTTTGGTTAACTTCAAACGTCTCTTACATTTGAAATATCAAGATATTAGCGTTTACCCAGATCGGTTGAAGATATTTTTATTTTTATTCTTGGTGGTGCCATGCAACATTATTTTATAGAAATAAGTAATTCTTTGATCAAATAGTTAATGGTTTATTTATTAATTAGATTGTTAAACTAATTTTATTTAGGTACCTATATTGTATTTGTGTATTTTGTATAAATCCATAAATGTAAACCTATGAACAATTTAATTTAAAAAAAAACATACCCAGGTTTAAAAACATTAAAAATAAGCACAACGATTCATATGTCTCTGGTTTATTACGATTTTATATTATGCGCTATTATATAGCAATTACATATTATAAATCTGCTCTTTAGATATAACTTATATAATCTCAAAACAAATAGAAAATATATTAATTTTAAATAGGTAGTTTTATTCTGTTATTTTCAATTTTTTATAATTAACTAAAATATAAGATAACCAACAGTTTTTTTTTGACTTGTCTAGTGAATGCAACTTGAGACAAAGTAGTATATAAGACTTAACTAATATTATTTTTACAATCAAGTTTTCTTTAACTTCAACTGAGCTTTATTGTACTTATAAAGTAAATAATACAATTTTTAGTTTGCCCATTATTTTCTTTTACTTTCTCTTAAAAATGTTTTTGTAATTATTTATTATTCAAATATTTACATTTAAAATCCATAAATCACTTTCTAAAAAAATTTATTTCTTATTTTTTTTAGTACTTACAATTAAATTATATTAAAACATTTTTATAATTAAATTACAGGGAAAATGTTAAAAATGAATGTGAATTTCCCGAAGTAAATGTAATGGCTCTCAAAATGAAAGAAAATTATTAAAAAAATGCAACAGCAGCAGCACAACAACAGGCTGCTTCTCCGGCTAATGTGTATATAAACAGAGCCCGTAGAGCAGTAACATTAGCTAATACAATGAATAACACACAACAAAACAATCAAGGAAAATTACTTAAAGATTGTGAAGATGTAGAAAGTATGAAAGGTAAGCAAACAAAAGCTACTTCATGTTTTGAAATTTCCAACGAAAACATTATATTTTATGTTCTTTTATGCAATATAGGTAAATTTTCATGGAAATTAATTGCTGGATACTATGTACCCTATATCATACGAGTAATTAATGGTGAACTTTTAAAGTTTGTATCTGTTAGAATGGCTGAAACTCAGCTACTCAGCAACTATTTAAATTATTTACATGCAGATATTTATAAATGCACATCAGTAAGAAGTCATATTATCACTGATTCTGAAGCTAAGTTGTTAAACGAAATCAACCAAAAACATGCCGACTGTATATACGGGAAAAGAATGTTTTTCGCAGGAAAAGATTATATTGTTCGTTTAGAAGAAGTTCATGCATTTTATATGTTCATAGAAGTATGTTATAAAAAATTAATGTGCAATATTACTCCAGGTAGCACGGAAAAATGCGGTTTTATACGTATTAACTCTGAACGTGTTGTGCCATATTGTATTGAAAATAACCGAAAATATGTTCCACTTGCCTTTTTTGAAGGCAAATCAGAAATCCTAGAGCGTCGAGCTGTAAAATTAGAAAATTGGAACTTGGCCTATCTCAAGTTCTGTTATAGAATTCAGGGTATCGAAAATGAGTTTTTTCCTAGTGACTCTTGCACAGTGATCGATCTTGATGATATCAAGAATTATTTTCCGCCGCAAACTAATATTGAGGAATATTGGCCAAGTAAGGAGGTTTATACACAACTCCTAACTAATCAGAAATCAACCCTTGTAAATCCACCCAGTGACTGGATCAGAGAACCACCTGACGTAACACCTGCTGAAAATACTACTCCTCACACCTTAACGGCACCTGCACCAGTATTACCACCGATTATACCAGTGATGATGATCTCCTATCAAAACAGATGGCTACCAAACCAAATGGTATGAATTATGTTATATATTATTTAAATATATATATATTAAATTGCTTTTTTATTTTTATTTCTTTAATTAAATTGTTGCTTGTGTTTTCACAATGTATTCAAATATAT